>VZRX01017531.1:215646-316374 GCA_013398075.1 Notiomystis cincta
CATTCCCCCCCCCCTTTTTTTTTCTGATTAACACTCAACTTTGAATAATGCATCTGAGGATGAGACATATGCATGTTTCACTTGGACACCTGCAGTGGCTGGTAGATCAGGAGGACATGAATCTGGTGTATGCTGCTTTGTCAGAGTACAGAGGGCACCAACGCCTCCTGACTTTGGGCAGGAAAAGATTTTTTTCAATCCCAAATATGCGGTAAGAACATGGGCCACACCTAGGCAGGGCTCCACTTCATTGATCCCCTCTGATGCCAGGGGTCTCTCCTGCTGCAGGAGAACTTATTAGGACAGCTTATTTAAACACCCATACTTGAAGATTAAAAGTCCTCACTCACCTTTCTGCATGAGGCTGACTCGGGGTGCAACTGGCTTTGGATGGAATGGTGGCAGCAGGTAACAAACTGGGACAGGAAGGGAACACTTTTCTCCCACTAGAAATTACCTTGAGAACTTTGGCTGGAAGAGTATCACCTTGTCGTTGGAAATCTGACTCAACCTCAGCCTTTAACTCCCCTACTGAAAGTGTATCTGATGGCCCTTTTCCATTTTCTACTTAGCTCTTAACAAGTTGCCTGTTGTACTCGGGTGTCTACCTAAGTGATTGACTTCTTATCCCAAACCCACGAAAACAGGAAGAAAAGAAACCAACAGTGCAATCCCAATAGGTGGAGAATATAAACAAATCTCTGTGAAGTTTTTAGTTGGAGACAGAGTCCCAGAACATATGATGGGATGAGCAAATGCATGATAAAAGCTTAATACATCCCTGAAACTAAAGAAACAGGCTCACAACAAATTTTAAACAATCCTCCAGTACCCTCAGTGCTCCTGTTTAGGATCAGTGCATTATTTTGCATTCTGGTTAAAACCAGGCATGGCTGGGCACCTGTAAGGAAGTCAAGCAGCAGAGACAGCTCCTACATTACTATACAAAGTAGTTATTGCCATTAGGAGATAAAGGGACACAGCAATTGCCTTTAATTTTGGAACAAAGAGCAGAGGGATGACTAGCAGCTGACGGAGTCCACATGCACGTGCACTAACACAGACTCTATAGCACGGGGGCAAGAGGATGCATTTTCAAGATGACATGGAAAGAACCCACTTTGAAGTTCCCCGACTGAGTAAAATCAATATCTAAATGTTTCAGTGAAATGTGTTTGATGTTGTCTACATGTAGAAGCCCAGTAGAGGCCACTTATTATTGAATAGTAGTAGACTGAGCAAAGTAGGTCATATTACAGCTTTGTTTGAGAGGCAGCATTGTACCTGCCAGAACAGCATCCTTAATGCATTGTACCTGGCACTGGAGAATAGGTAGGATATGCACCCAAATCACCTGCAAGAAGGAGTACAAAGATGAACAGATCCCATCTGTGATTGTTTTCTGAAATAATCATTGGTCAAATTGCCAGAGTCTGTCAAGTGGCTACTTGAACCCATCTCACATACCAAGCATTTGCAAAGTCTATTTATAGAGCAGCTGTGACTATGGTGGTGCTGAAGATCTGTCATCATTTCCATTACAGGCTCTTAGAACTTGGCAGTACGATACCCACTCCAGGCTTCAGCCTGATATGAAGGATGGGCTCTTGTTTTAAAACAAACAATACTTCTCCTTACCTTTGGGTTTATTTCTCTAAATGCATTGGAAATTTTTGGTGTCTGTTAGACTTTTTTGTTCCTGTTTCTTTAAAAAAACAAAACAAAACAAAAAACCACCCCAATTTATTCCTGATTTTTTAAACAGGATGGCCAAAGATCCAACTATGTTTTCCTGTAGGGAAAACAGAGATGTCTAGAGAATTGGAAATGGCACAGGCTGCCCCTGTGCATTATTAACACTGCCGCTGGCTGATGGCTGAATGTGACACGGGGATGTTGTGTTCCTGTGGAATGTGTGTGACACTCTCCTCTATCCCTGCAGAGGATTGTCAGGTGTTCCTCACAAACCACAGAAAGCTGCTGCACTGTTCTGCTTGACACTCTCTAATTACAACACATGTTTTGGGGCATAGTTTTTCAGGCACACCTGAGTCTGCCCATACTTGAGTCTGGGCATGGCCCCTGCCTGTGTGGACACACCTGTTTCTGAGTTCAAGGAAAAGGCTTGCCTTTGCTTCCCTCATTCCTCCAGACCCCTTGGATCTCACCTCAGGGAGAGCCTGGGAAGGAGATAACCCAGCCAGTCTGCACAGGGGTAGCTCCACCCATGTGTGCTGCCTGAATTGTGGGTGACCACAGCTGTGGCAAGAGTGGTGTGCCCACAGCCACGCTGCTCCTGTCTGTACACGAAGTGTGGCTGGAGACCCCTTCTTTGCAAGCAGGAGGTAGAATGGTGGGGCAGAGTGTGCAGCATGCCCAGGGCACTGCTTATTTCCACAGGAGCTGTGCTGCTGGTCTGCCTTCCCTCGCTCACTGCCTTGCTCTCGTTGTCTGGCCCAAGAGGGATTGCACTGCCTGGCAGCCCCAGCTCCTCGCCTCTCTCATGTGGAGTCTGGACATGTATTGATTTTTCTGCTTTTCTCAGACTGCACTCATCCGTCATTTTATATTACTGAAGACACCATTAACAATAAAATAAAGGATGAAAGGTACAGAACCCATTAGAGTGCTTACTTCATGTGTATGAGAGAGTGAGTGAAACAATTAAAAGCATATCAGCTTATAAACATGCTGATACAGTTATTAGCACAGTGAATAACACTCAGAGCCTGATACCAGGGGATTGAGATGAAATCTCCCCTTTCCTTTCTCTTTCCTTTCTTGGGAAGAAAAGAGAGTGATCTGATATTTCATAACCATGCTGAATGTATGCAGCCATAGATACTGTACATGAGCAAGATGAAAAGAAGATTAAATAATAAAATAAAGGGCCATTACACAACCAGCAGTCTGCAGTTGAATCTATGTGAATGAATTTTAGACCCACAGTGGTCAACTAGAGTGACAGAAAGGCTAAATGTAAAAGGAATACATAGCAGTACTATCCTGGAATAGTTTTTAGTAAGCAGGGAAAAGCTTTAGCAAAAAAATAACAAGCTTGATTATTCCCATTCACGGAATGATTTAACCAGTATCCTTCTAAGAGCTTGATACCCTGAAAGGATGATATAAGTGAAAATAAAATGTGTGAAAATATTAGATAATAATATTTTCTTGAACACTCTGGTGTCATTTGCCAGAAAAAACTTCCGCTGTATTTTGTTTTTATTGTCTGCCCTTTTCTCTTAGCAACCTCAGGTGACATGTATGGCATCTGGAGCCCTGGTAACATCAATCACTAGGAGTGAGCACACCTTGTTGGTGGTGTCAGGTCTCACCCTCTGGGGTTTAGACCCTCTTACTCCAAAGGGTTTGGTGTATGTTGGTGTCTGTGTGGGCCAGTGGCCCCACTGCAGATAGTCTGGCACTCCCAGATATTGTCACTGATGGTGTCCCAGAAGGTTGGGCCAGGTTAAGGCCAAGCCATTTTCCAGGCTGACAGTGCTTGAGAACTTGCATGGAACAGAAAATTATCAAAGAGTTTCACTGCTATTTGGGATGGGAGGTTTTTTGAATTTTTTTTATGAGGTCAGTGTTGAAAAAGCAGGGACTTTCTGTATTTTTATGTTCCTCTTCTTCTCTTTTTAGTCTGTGACACTGTGCAGAAAAGAGCTCCTACTGTGATAATGTCCTGGATGATGATGTATGGACGTGGGGTGGGTGAGTCAGGCACGACAGGGGTGCAGAGGTGACACGGTTAGCCTGGCTGACTGCACTGGATGATGCACCCTGTCCACAGCTGCTGATGCACCCTCACCCTTGCACACTTCCCTGCCCTGGGGCACACTCTCCTTGGTCAGAGCCTTCAGCCCTTGGTCCTGTTGATCTCTATTTCTCTGTTCTTGTGGCTCAGAGCTCGTAGGAGCCAGCAAGCCAGCTGAACTCAGTAAAACATGAGTTTACGAGCTGTGTGGGCAGACATTGGTTTCCACAAAGTGCTCTCTGGGGCAATCACCTTCAGTCTCTCTAGAAAAGGATACATGTGGTTCTCAACTCTGCAGAAAGCTGGTTGCTAGCAATTAAGGAGTTTGTGCACACCCAAACCTCCATGGGTTCAATTGCATCAGCACAAATCTCTCTGGACTGATTTAGGATGTGGTTATACCCATTTACTTTGCTGTTTGTGGAGAAGCCTGAATGAAGACCTGTAAAGGATATCCATGTACAAAAATCTACACCAAGTTCAGTGAGAAGATGTATTCATACTGTTCAAAATCTGTTTAGTATCTCACCTCTAAGCAAAATGAAAACAACAGTGTGTTTACATCAGGCTTAATAACTCCCTGTGGAGTAAAACCATGGTGTCCCAATGCATGAGTTTCTGCTTGACAAGGGCATGCATGGCAGAAGTTAAAGGGGAAATAAAAGAGAACAGAAATGCCCTCAAAGTTAAAGTTAATAGTTTGGTAAAGGGAGATCTGCTGTGAAAATAAAAATGAAAATCAACCCCAAAAATAGAACCCGATCTCATATAGTATTTTAATTTTGCTTTGAACAACAAGCACTGCAATCCTTTAGCCTCTGATTCAACAACATTTGGAGCAGAGTTAGGCAAGACAATATGGATCCTGCAAGCCTGAGCGTGCTTTGAGAAGACGCCCAGTGTCAGGACATTTCCATGGCCCCGGGGCAGATGGCAGGGTTGCAGCACATAGGAGTGGCGGGAAGGCTCTTGCCTTCCCTGGTGAGCGGGAGAGAAGAGTGCACAGGGAAGGCAAATCTCAGCCCTGGTACACACAGAACTCGGTTCCTGTTGTGGGATCAGGAGGGAAATGCTGACTAACAGAGGGGCCCTCAATGGGGTGGTTTTTGTCACTGATCCCCCAGCATTAAGCATCGTGACTTTTTGATGACTGACTCTTTTCAGATATCCCAAGAAAGGAAAAGTAACTGAAAGATCCTAAACCTGTCAGAAACCTCCTTTTGATTCAGCTATTTACCTACCCAAATATTTATAAAGATCACATCTGAACAGATTCATGCCTTGGTTTTTGTTCTCAGGGAGACTGCCAAATGCAACTGTAATTTCCCTTTCTTGTGTGAAGAAACAGCGCCCAGCTTTTTGGGTTACTAGGCCATGTGGTTTACCATGGTGTCAGACAAAGATGTGCTGTGCAATACCTCCGGTTGTGTATGGCTCTGACAAGGCCCTGGAGGTGCTGAGTGTGTGTCCCAGGGGAAGGGGCTTTGGGAGCCAGCAGGGCTTGCCCAGAGAACTCATACAGCAAGATCTGCAACAGCTGCTTCACTGGGTGAGCAACTGGGTACTGGGGTGAGTCAGGTAATTTGGGATGACAAGCATCTTTCATGTCTCCCTGGGATGTTGGGATCCCTCTCTGCTCCAATGCCATGCAGTGCTACCCCATGGCTGTGCAAGGACTGTGCACTCATGGGAAAGGGGGTAGTAGCAGCTGGCTGCTCTTGTCAGTGGATTTGGCCTGCTCCTTTGGGTGTCTGGGAAAGGGAGTGACCAGGCCATGGGATGCATGATGAGGCTGTGGTCGGTCATCGGGGTGTTGCTGATAAATGGGCTGTGCAGTGAGCAAAACACAGGTCCTGTTAAAATGGTCAGCACAGATTCTCACAGGGGATTTCTGCAGTGCCTAACTCCCACGGGCTGAAATACCTTGTGTAACTGAAAAGATGCTTTATTTACATTATTTTATTTTTCTTCAGAACAAGTAAGATGGTTGGAAATAGAAAACTGCTGAAAAGAAAACGTTGTGAGTGAGAAAATACAGACTAAGGAATAGTGAGAAGTATAAGAATAAGCCAAAGCCACTCAGCTCTTTACTTTGCCACAATTATTTCCTGACCTGTTTATTGCAGTAAGTGCCTATTAATGGGCTGACTCCAGCTCTCAGATGTGTGAGCTCCTACCCTGATGGTTATGTTGAGGTAAAACCAAGTTCGAGCAACAACCCCAAACCCTCCACAACCAGTTCTTGGCATTCAAAGAGTTAGCAAGTGCTAATGCAGTAATTAAATGTACCCAATGCTTTCTGACTTCACAGATGACATTCTGTGGTTTGCCTGCCCACCCAAAATGCGTGGGAGGGCAAACCCAAGTCTTAGAGCTCTAGCTGCACTAAGTGTCTCATCACTTTCCTTATCAAGATTTTCACAGTCACTGGGAAAGGGTTGCACCCATCAGCAGGAGACATTCCAGTGCAGGAGACAAAATGACTTTCCTACAATTCAAGTTGCACAGGATTCCTGCATAATCATACTCCCTTATCTCATCTTTTTCTACTGTGCACCTTTTCCCTCTTGTGAAGTTTTGCATCATTTCTGCATCTGAATATAAAGGAAACTCGGAAGAGAAAGCAAAAGTTTAAAGCAGAAATAAAATGCTACAGCTTCATGGATGCCTTAGAGACGTGACTGGGATTGTTCTACAGTGATCCTGAGTACCTGCACTTTCAGGAAGCCTTTGACAAAGTCCCTGACAAAAAGCTCATGGAGGAAGTAGTTACAGGACCAGGGGTGTTGTGTTCGAGGCTGGGAAGTGCAGGGCAGAAGTAGGCTGGCAATTCTCAGCGTGGCTAAGTGCTAAAAAGGAGAAGCTCCCAACACCTTATCTAGAGCAAGTGTTTGAAATATACTACCCTGGAAAGGAGGGGAAACCACTGCAGCCACAGATGTACACAACTGCCACGGGCTCATGACTCAGGAGAGGGCAGTGAGGAGCAGCAAAGAGGGCTGAGACGATGGAGAGAGATGGCTGCTGGCAACAGCCGTGTAACACTTTTGGAGGCTTGGCACTGCTGGGATGCCTGCCTGGCAGCTCCAAGGAAAGGTGAACTTTTCTTTTGCATGTCGTTAGCTTTTAGCACTCACGTAGTTTTAAACAGTATTTCTGTCTTTGGATATGTGTATTTTGAAACAGATGCATGACAAACATCTTCCTGTCTTCTCCCTGGGCGTCCTCTGTTGGCTTGGTGCTACTGCCAGCAGATACCATTTCATTCCTCTTCTCTCTCCTTCCTCCTCCTCTTGCTGCTGCTGCCAACCAGGACTCTCACCCTCTTTCTGACATTGTGGAGCTGATCCGGCTATCTGATCCATCAGAATATACCCTTTGTTCCTGATGTTCATTTCCCTCTCATTTCAGGAGCTGGTTCAGCTCAGTTAGAGTTCCAAGAAACGCTGATGCTGCAGGGTGGGAATAAGTGCATCTGCATGATGGGAATGTGGAGGTGTTGTGAGGATGAAGTGGAGCATCACCTCCTGGCAGCAGTGCTCCTTCTGACTGCAGCTCGGTCAGGCTGCCCCACCAGAGCTCATCCTCCTTGGTGGCCCATCACCGGGGGGGCTGGGCTGAGTGTTCAGGTCACCAGGTAATGTATGGCTCTAACCAAACTGGAATTGAAAAAAACCCCAGCAACCAAACCAGAAGGATTTGTGAGTATTTTTGCAAACCGGAACATTGAGGCACCACATGCTAAACCATTGCTATCAGAGAACAAGCAGTGTGCTTCAGACAATTAAAAAATGAGTGAGGTGATACCATTTATATCTGCAAAATCGTTATGAATCTGTCATGTAAGGTATGCTTATTGAGAGGTGGGCCAGTCTTTCTGGAGAGGATACAGAAATCTGGTGAGAAAACAGCTAAAGATGGCAGACTTCTTGATGAAAAGTTGACTGAAAGGGCTTGCTCTTGTTAGACAGGAGGTGAATAGAAAGGGACAGAGCATCCTAAGGCACAAAAATAATGCATATAACATTGCCTGAGATAAAACTAAAGTTTTATCTAAAAACTAAAGATAAAACTAAAAACTGAAAGATAACCATTTCCAGTAAAAGGTAAATGCTTTTCCAGCAATCTATTATGTTCATTGCTACAAGATATGAAGAAAGTAGAGGGAGTATTAGGCATTTAGACATTACATCAATAAAAGAATATTTACTGTTAGTCTATGTAAGATATCTGGAAAAATGAAGGAGATAAATACATTTCAGATGATAAACTACTTTTTCTTCCTAGTGCAGGTAAATTGGAAACTGTTTTGAATATCACACTACTCCACAAATGCTTAATAACATCCTGGCACCTTTTTCTGAAACATCTAGAATTGGCCAGTTTCATGCAGGACACAAAATGCTTTAACCTTCTATGGAAATCCTCCTACTCCTAGCACAATAATGAAATCCCATGTGAGCACAAGTGCAGAGGGTGTTGGGAGCTCATTTCTCTGACACTAGGCACCAGGAATGTTTGAAGGAACGGGTAATGGTGTGACCCCAGATGCCCATCTCTGTCTCCAAAACCAGTGATTATGACGTGCAGTGACAGCCTCTGAGCAGCCATATAAAGGCATTTAAGGCAGAGTGCAAGACCCATCCTCTCTTCTTCTCAGCTTTAACTCAAGAAATATTCAGCAAATGGTGTAACCCAGAATTATAACAGATTTTCTCAACAAATGGCACTGTAGGCCTGTGTGATGTGAGGGTCTTCTTACCACTGAGGCTAAGAGAAGAACAGCACCCACCCATGAACAGCATGTGCCAGGAAACTCAAATTAAGAAGCCTGTTCCATGTTAGATTAACAGCTCTTAATGGCTTTTTGATCTGCCAGTCCATACGAATTTATAGGAAAGAACTAACTTGGTTTGGATCCATAAATAATCATAAACAAATGTTGGACCAGATAATCTTGCTCCTCCATACAGAGGAGGATTTTGCAAACCTTTCAAAAACATCATGTCTTGTTGAATTTGGGTAGAGAAGTTAAGGTTGCCTCGAGGCAGCTTTAACTTGTGTGACCGACACTTACAAAGCGAATCACAGTAGGTTTTGCTGACCTTGGCAAAATCAGAGGTCATATTTTCACAGATATGCCCTTTTAGACATATTCCCCTGATGTGTTCACTGAGAAAAGGTTTCTTTTTGTACCTCTACAGAATGTAATGCATGTCCTCACTTTCATTCTTCTCTCTTCAAAGTATAACTGAGGCTATCAAGAAGGAAATTAAGTTCCTTTTAGAATATTTCCGTACAATTATTCAGGGCAGGATTCTCCGCCACGCTCTTGGGTACTTTTATATTTATGAGTTCTCTTTAAGGTTTTAATGGGGCAGCAGCCACAGTAAGATGAACCAAATAGGGCTCTTAAAGAGGGACCTGGTACATTAGGGGCAGAATCTCATCCTTATTAGCCTTGTAATTTTTAATGCTCTAAGCAGCAGCAGTGATTGTGATGTGGTTTGTATTTGAGTGAGGTACAACTTAGGGTGAACCCAGTCTTCAGAGTCTGGCCCTTCCTTATTCCACAAGAAAAGCTCAGACCAAATGGCAGTAATTTCCTGCAGGAAAAGAGCTGATGGATGAGGGAGGTTATTGGATCAGCGGATCTTCATTTTCTCTATGACATTTCAGGTAAAATAAGGATGAAAACAAAGCATAGAAAAAGAATAAGGTTCAGAGGGCTTGAAGAAGCCTAATACAAAATATTCTGCTTCCCTTCATGCTTTCTGTGAGTTACCCCTTTTAATGTGAAGTAAGAGAGCACATGATGCCAAGGCAGCATGGAGCAGTACCATTATCTGTGTGTGCTCTTAAAAATTTATGGTAAATCTGAAGCTGCTGGTGGAGATTGGCTTTCAGTCAGAAGTGCTAAGCTAGGTCGTGTTTAGCACAGCCTGAGATCAGTTCCTACAGCTCAGATGATGCAGTATGAGGGGACTGTGACCACCCAGAACAAAGCTCCAGCTAACTCAGTATCCTGTCTCTGACACTGACTGACAGTGTAGAGGAAAATGGTTTTGGGCTGCCAGTTACACAGATATATTCCCATTTTCTGACAGTCTCTAACCCAGAAACTTCCTGAGCTGGAGGTGGCATCTTTATGATGACTAGCTCAGGATGGTCTTTTTCTATGACTGTCCAACTGCTTTTTGGAACCCAAGCAAATTTTGGCAGTTGCAGCATCCTGTGGAAATTAATTCCTCAGTGTATCCTTAGTGCTGTGAAAAATTGCCACCTTTGTTTTGAAACTACCACCTTGTAGGTTCAAGATGTGATGCTGTGCACTTCCCACTGTATAGAAAGAGTGAATAATCATTCCCCATCCAACTTGTCCATGCCATTCAAGGTTACCTTTCATCTCCCTACTGACCTCTCTAGGTGTAAAACTCCTAGGTTGTTTACTTGCTTCTTGAATATTTTCTTTCATACTTTTAATCACTGGTGGTGTGTGTCTATCCTTTTTGTAATTTTTTTTTCAAGATTGATGAAGGCCTGGAACTCTACAGATGCTTCAAAATACAGGAATAACAAGGATTTCGGGTTCTGTTCTTTTCCTGATAGTTCCAGCTATACCAGTTGCTCCTTTGGTGCTGCTATACCCTGTTTATAGAACAGGCTGTTGTAAGACCAGGATTACTTTCCTGAGGGTTAACAGGCAGATCCAAACTCATCACTTATCTCTGAATTTAGGGTTGCTTTTCCTTATATGCATAGGTGTTGTGTTCACAGACACCAAATTTTGTCTGACATCTTATTTCCTTGTTGCTTTGTAGCACAGCACTGAATTGGGATTCTGCACAGTCATCATTCATTTTTACAGCTTCAGTGGCTTAGTATCATCAATAAACCTCATTAGCTTCCTCTCCATTGCCTTTTTTTGGTGGTTAGTGAGCATGCTTAATGACACCAGCAGAACAGATCTCCACAGGACTTCCAGGTTTATTCCTCCTCTTTGTTTCTTTTAACTTTAATTCATGGGAGAACTTTCCCCCTAGTTTAGCATCTTTATGAGCCCTTGGTAAGGGATATTGTGAAACCTTGTTGTAAATCTGTTCTTACTTTATCAACCAAAAGATCTACATCTACCTGTCTGTGAACTCCTTCAGAAAACTCTGCTAAATTTATAAAACACAGCTTCCCTGCACAACATCTTTCATGATTCTTCTCTGTCACATTTTTCCATGTACCTACTTGTTTCAGGCTTTTAAAAAAGTTTCTGCTGATTTTGTTTTCGTACAGCTGACGTTGATACTGATTAGGCAGCTCCCAGTTTGCCCTGCCTTTACTTCTTGAAGCCACATGACAACCAGTGATGCCTGAAACACCATGAAGAGCAGCCTGGAAGACAGAGTCATTCTGAAATGTCCAAGGGATGCAATTATTACTACGAAGACATTTTCAGGCCTCCTTCCTGGAACTGCCATCTGCTAGAAGATATGTGAGCATCAGTTGCTATGGTAGCACACGAAATACCATGTCCAAACCCTGGAAACATGGAGTATAGGTCTAGAGCTGGGCTGTGGACCAAGAATCTCTGCAAGGTCTGGAGGATGAGCATTTTATCCCTTTCCTGACCTAATCAAAGAAATGTTTTTACTATTGTAGAGTCTCACAGCTGCCATGAATTCAGTGGCAGACTTTGTCATCCTGGTTAGGAATGACAATATGTGGAGCTTCTTGTAAAACAAGCCTTACTTTTGTTTTGCAAATCTCCCAGCGGAGAGGCCTATAAGGAGCAGTAATGGGCTGCAGTGAGATATTTTGGTGACTGTTTCCCATTAAACTTATGCAACATCCATTGTGCTTGTGCAGCCTGTTGCAAAAAAAATGGATGCCATCCCCAGAATGTTGGCTGAATATTGATTTAGCAAATGGTGAGAAAAAAAGAATGAAATAAAAGGCTATTGTAGCTGGTACTGCATATAAATAGCTGGGAGGTTAATTTATGTTATTTATGGAAATCTGGAATAGTGGGAATGCTCTAATGCTTATCCCAGCTAGACTATTAGTGCAGTTCTTATATGCATGCATCACCATGTTATCTAAATGTCGCTAAGCCCTCCTTAAAAGCAGTCAGGCAAGGCTTTAAGCAGACTAGAAAGGGACTGTGAAAAAAGTATCATTTTCTGTAACTATTTATAAACCTAAAGGGATGCATGTAATACAAGTGCACATAAGAAATGCTTTTATTTACCAAACAGTAGATAAAAGCTGCAATAAAAGAAGAAAAAAAGAGTATCCCTCTCCCAAAATAACAACAGCTCAGGGTGATTTTTCAAAAAAAGCATATATATCTAGTTGGCTTGGTTTTTTAATATTTTTTTTCTGCTGAAAGGGTGCACACAAAACTAGTGGAATCTCTCTGAATAAAAGAAAACCCTTCAGACCAAACTGTGGTCAACGTGGATTTGCCTTGTACAAGACACTTTGGCTATGCAAATAACATAAATTAAGGAAAATGCAAATGGAATCTGTATCTCCTCTCTTTCTGGAATGATAACCACATCACTTCTATGACGGGCACTTGTTTTGCTCTCAAGACTTCTCTTTTAAAGGCTTGTGGGAAAGGTGTGACAAGGAGATCCAATGGTGAAATCACTGTTCTACATCAGCTAAAAATACTCCCTGGTCAAAGCAAAGGGTGGATGGGAATGTGCCAGAGGTGGGGAGGGAGGTGAGCCTGCAGTGTATATAAACAAATGCCCCAGTGACAACTGGAATGTACACAAAGCCATTGTTGGAGATTTCCTACACCTTCGGGGGCTCATTCTTCTGCTGAGATGCACAAACATAGATGCTTTTCTGACAGGGTATCTCAAAGAGTGTAAAAGCAAAAGCCACCTCTAAATATAGAAGGCTGTCACATGCTGCCTTTAGTCACATTTCAATTCATTGTAAACTGCAGCATGCCTCACACCGCGGTTCCTTTAACCTTGGCGACGTGTTTGAAGGCGTTTTTCATTTGGGCACATCCCTTTCTCCCCTCTAATTTGGGAATGCAAATGTAGATGTGCAGTCAATAACCAGGCAATTTGGATGGTCCTGTTGAGCTTTAAAATGTACAGGCATGTTTGAAACAACATGGGAAGTGGTGGTGAAAGGGGGAGTGAGTGGATGAGTCACTTTTAAAGCAAAGCAGGCAAACTGGGGAAAAAATAAAAGAAAAGAAAAAGATCTGTGTCTTGACTCAGTGCCCAGACTCTTAAGATGATGCTTCACTGCAGACTCTGAAGTTCAGCTTATTTTTCCTCTCATTTGTTCTTTTATTTTTATGTCTTACATAATGGAGCTTTGATTCATAGAAATCTATTTATATAGTCTAGGATTTGGGCCAAACTCTGAAGTCCTAGCTCTGTCTTTCCTCAGGCAAAATGGCCATTGTGATTTGTGATATGAATGAGGTTTGCTAGGACTGTGTGTTCAGGGCTGGACTCCTGGGGGCTTATTCTTGTTCACCCTGTAATTTCTTATATCCTCACTGGAAGAGTGATTTCATGTAAGGAACTCTAGGTTGTACTGCAGCTGGAGGACAAATTTCCTGAAACAGACAAAATATCCCAGCTCTCGCTGGTGAGGCCAATATGAGCCCATTCTCCCTCTGCGTGCCCAAAGGCTACCAGTCAGCACTTTGTGTCCCAGCTTTTTGCCTTCCTCCCCTCTCTTCACATCAGTCCTGCAGGAGCACAGATGTGGAAGCCACAGGCCAGCTGTTTGCTGGGAAAGCCCTGCCATGAGGATGGGGGTGTTCTCCCCCTTCCTGGGGCTCCAGCATGGGATGTTTGCTGGAGGAGGAAAGGCTGGGCCAGGAGGCACCGGCACAGCCCCACTGCAGTGTGTGTTTTGGAGGACTGCACTTGGCTGCTGTAATTGAGGCCAGGCAACTGAATGGGATCTTGGAAGAGAGCAGGAGCTGGCTTCCCTCAGGGCTGCTTTGCTCGGGGCGGCTGGGTGTGAGCAGAGGACCCCACGCGGTGGGTCTGTCCGAGGAGCTGGCAGAGCCGGCTGACCTTTTATCTGACAAGCTGGCAGCAAGGAGACGGCTGCCAGAGAGAGAGCTTCCCGCTGACATCAGAGTTATTCTTGGGGCTAGATGGAAAACAGCGAGAGATAATGCTCTTTGCTGTAATGATGAGGCTGATTTCAAATACTTTGCATGAAAATAGCAGCCCAAGCCCAACTAAGTAGGTCAGAGGAGCAGAACTGAGGGAGATTGCTTCGCTCTGGCACCATGACCGGGGGCTGGAGTTTTTCTCTAATAAAGTAAGAACCCTAAAAGAAGCCCCTTCAGGGGCCAGAAACATCCAGGAATATTCTTAGCAGTCTGCTAATACTTCAGCTCAACATCCAGGATTTCTTGCAGTGTAAATGCTCTTATACTCTTGTTTATTTGTTGGGGTTTCCTGGTTTGTTTTTTGGTTGGTTTGTTTGTTTATGGCTGCTGGTGAGAATGCAATGTCTATGATAGTACTACCTCTTGGTCATATTTGATGACACAATGTTCATATTTTTAGCCAAACTAAAAGAGATCGCTGTAATGATTCAGGGAGAATCTGGGAAAATGTTTTCAGTGTATGTTGGAACACACACACACACACACACACACACACACACATTTATATATAGCTCTCTCTCCAGATACGAGCATTTTTGTCTGATTTGTCACAGTCCAGAATGCAAGAACCATAGAGACAAGTATGCCAGTTTTTGACAGTACCAGAGTAATGAAATAGCCAAACAAGCACTCCTAGCCCTTCACTTCCTCAGCTATTATTCTTTGAATGTTGGAGATAAATGTCATTTGTAAATCCCACTCCTTGCTAACATTAGTACTATGCATATGCACTTCCTCTGACAAGTAACCCTGCCAGTGAAATCTGTAAGGCAGCAAACTTTAAAGTTTTCTTTTAAGCATGGATAATTACTGATTGGGGGCATCTGTCTCTGCTGAACACCCACACTCACTCTTCTTCAAGTGTTCCAGGTTGGTGACTTACAGTCGAAGAGCCTTGAAACATTTGACATCCTTTCTCCTAATTATGAACTTTCTCATTAACTTTCTCTACTGCAGTGGCTTTTCCCTTCTTTCCTTTTCTCTTTCCTTCTGCAGCACTAGCTAAGCCTATGGTCCTCAGCTGTGCTCCTTTCCACATACAACCCAGCTAACTGAGCTGACCCCCAGGGTACAGGACAACTCTGAAAGACCTGAGCCTGTTGGCTCAGCCACTGCTTGGGCTCCTGCCAGCTCTCTAGCAGCGCCACGCAGCAGAGAGCAGAGCCACTCTTGTACAATGCTGTCTCATGTCAGCAAATCTGAGGACCTCACTCGTGTGGGGGAAATCATCCCTTCTTCACGAGAAAGGTGCTGTTCCTCAGAAACATGTTTTCTCCAGACTGAAATTTGTGTTTGGTGCTGTTGCCTCAGGAGGCACCTTGAGGGGTATAGCCCATGGAGATAAATCATCCAGTCCAGTGGGCAGATCTACTCTGTGCCTCAGCCCAGAGAGAAGAGCTGCATTTCTCCCTGTGGTACTCTGCTTGGCTTTACCATATCAAGAGGGGAGCTGATAAATTGCCTCAAGACAGTGTCACTTGTCTGCTGCTGTGCTGGAGTGAAAGGGCTCCGAGGACATTCCAGATCTGAAGTCTCTTAAAATCCCATGAATTCTCTCCTGGAGTTGCCTGCCTTTCTCCAGTGACTCTGGACAGGCCCTTGGGAAACTGACCTCTGAAGTCAGCCTAGAAAGGAGGCAAAACTTGGTACTTATGAATACCTCTGTCCCTTGTCTTTCCCAGCTATCCTGCCTTGAAGCCATTGATATTGAGGAAAGGATGGAACCAGAGATTTTTGTGGAGATGTGAATTGTTTTCTTATTCTATATGCTTTCCTCTTAATCTTCCACTGCTGTTGAATTTTTGTTTTACTCTGTTGTATTTGCTGCAAGCTCATCTGTGTTCCTAGTAATTTCTTCCTAGCAAGAAGTTGTTGGTACTACTAGGAGGAGGGAAAGTGCTAAGTTGCTTTTGGGGTAGATAGAGAAATCCCTGCTGGGTATTTAACCTACATTTGTTTTCAATTTACAGAAGTGCTCAGGTTCTAAGTCTGCTGTTAAAGATGAAATGAAGTAGCTCAAGTAGTTCAATAGATTTATCTGAATTACTGAAAGAGCTATACTAACAAAATTTGTAGTGTCTTTTCACGGAGGTCTTGCAGTCTTGAAACAGGGGGGCGATTACTGGACAAGTTAAATTTCCTTGGAGCTGACAGCCTTACCTTTCCCCAGATAGCAGCTCATTTTAATTGTAAAGGAAGTTATTCTCTGTTCAAAGCTCAGCATTTGACTGACATATCCAACACCACACTGGCAACATTAGTCCCTGGCAGCCCTAGGCAGGTTGATGAGAGAAGCAAATTCTGCAAAACAGGGAAACAAAGGCGAGTGGCAAGCCACACAATGCATTTCTTGTCTGCATGTATGTGAAGTTCATTGTCAGAAGCCATCCTTTCCTCCAGCAGTAGGAGAAGGCTGCAATTGTGGAAATTCCCAACAATGGTTTTGAAGTAACAGAGGCTCTAGCGCATCTAGGCAGAAGTACTGCATGTTCAAAGAGACAAAGGGAAGGGCCACTAAAGCCCAAGAAAGTGTAGCAAGGAAGGATATACACATAGTTTCTCTGTATAAAGGCAGCAATTGAACAGCTTCCCTTGTAAATCCCAGCACTCTGCTGGCGGATCCACTGTATCTTAGATTCAGTGCTCTATCTCATAATACGGAACTGGTTAAAGACAGGACAGTCTTTTAAAGCTCTGCTAAAGGATTTTGATTAGAATTTGTCTGTTCAGGAACGTTTTTTCATGACACAGTGTTGTCTGTGCTTTCGATGTGGGTCTGTAGTTTCACATCTAGACTGCGAGTGCAGAACGTCTGTAGGGCCACGTATAAACAGTCACATAAACAGCTGGCACTGGACAAAGGAATCACTTTGTTGAAGCAGGTAATTGATGGGCAAGGTACCCAAAGGAAAAGCTGACTCTTCTTCCCTGAGAAAGGCATAACAGGCTTTCTGGCATAAGGATTTTTAGATATTAGTGGAAGCATTTTTTCCTTCCAACCTAAGTAATTAGTATTTTCTCTTAAAAAAACATGCCAAGTTTATGCCTCAAAGATTTCTTGTTCATACTCCATCTACATATAGCGTTTCCTGGCTGGCTGGCCTCATAGCGTCTCAGCATCCAGCATCTTAACATTTTTATTGCAGCAGGAACTTTGCTGCAGTGGTCATTTCCTTCACCCATTGCTTAGACTACTCAATCATCACTTTTTCTTTGCTGGCTCCTTTCTCTCTGGTGATCACATCCCTTTGCTGGCTCTCATCTCTTTGTGATATCAGGCAGAAATAATTTCTCTTTGCTTGCAAGCTCTAATAGAGCCTATCCCCACCCTGCCCATAAACCTTCATTTACTGTCACGAGGCTGACTTCCACCTTCATCAGCCACAAGCAAGCACCTCTGCTCTTTTCTCCTCGGGCTTGGGTGGAGCTCCTGATTAAAAATGTGCAATGCTCTCTCTCCCCCTTTCTTCCAGCCCTTGTTTTCAGCAAGACTCTCATTTGAACACTGCAGGCCAAAACCTTGTCCGTAGTTTGCTGGACCTGGAGGATGGCTGAGACTCCTATGGTTTGTTGTGTCTCTGGATCTAGTTTTTCATGTTTCTGTAAGCAAGGGCTGTGCTCTTGTGCACTGAATAGTACAGTGGGGATCCCAAGGCTGTGACAACCACCGGTGACTCATTGCATGGGAGCGTGCTTGGGCAGAAAGAGAGGAAGGGAGGGGAAGGTACACAGAGATTTTAAGAAGCTCCTTTCCCTCCCTTTAAACACTCTCTTTGATACACCTCAGCACCGTCCCTTGGGGGGAATGATGCTTAAACCTCATAGACCTTTACTTCAGCCTCCAGCTCCAGCCTGGCTTTCTCCAGGAATGCAGGGAGCTACACAGAATGCTTTCAGATACTGCATTACAGTCTGAAAGCAAGGCACTGCCTTCGAGTGGAAAACTCAAGTCAGCCTCAAAGAATTGGGAATTTGGTCAGTAGCCAACTCCTTCTATGTAATTCTGCTTTTCACATCACCCTGTTCTCCCTTTTCCTTTAGGCTTAGTCCTGGGGAGAGTTAGGTTCTTGCTTCCTCCAGGAGCTCTGCTATTCTGAACAGTGCAGAATTTTACTGTCAGGTGCATCCTCCCTCTGCAGCTATCCCTGTGAGGAGAAGCAGCACACGCAAGAGAGAAAAGAGTGTTGTGAAGGACTGTTTATAAATTACTTCAGTGAGGCAGAGTGATGTGTCATTCTGGCAGAGAGCCCATTAAAGAGGAAGCACTACTCTTGAATGCATTCAGCTGGGGTTTCTGAGAACTCCTTTATACCCACTCATTATTCATTTCACATTCTGGAAGTGGATGGTCATGTTTGCCTATGTGACGCAGATCTTAATAGTTTTCTGCAGTACTACATCATTTAGCTCTCAGCTAATACAAACCCAAGCTAGTAATTAACATTAAATGCTGAGAAATGGATCTGATGTGATGAACACTCAGCACATAATGAGAATGCCGTGATTTCTTACTTGGAAGCCATCGTGGTCTTACAACATAACCAGTTGTTACAGATGCCCAAACAGAATTGGGAATAACAATAGGGTCTGGTTACACTTGCAAACCTAATTGCTGCTAGTCTGGTAGAAGTTGCACTCTCGGGCTCCACTTTGACTGATAACAGCTCTGGCATCTGTTGTCATTTCATAATGGTGTAATGCTATTTATGCCACAGAAATCCCAGCTGAGCCATGAATTACATGTAGATCAGGCACACCACACAAAGTGCAGCTGTGTTGGGGGACGGGGCTTGCAAGCAACTGCTCTGCAAGGCCAGCGTGTACTCCGTGGAGTGGGACAATGTAAATCAACCATAACAATTATTAATAAAATTATTAAAGAGCCAGCAAAACTGTAACCTGAGCATGCCAGACACTGTGAAAACTGTGAAATCAGCAGCTGGTTTCTGCTGGACAGATAGACAGCCAAAAAAAATTTAAAAAGCCTTAAGAATGGGTAGGTTGGAGACTTTTTCCTTGATTATCCCTAAGAAGACAGGTGCCAGGAGGAGGTAAATATGCTGCAGCCCCTCTGTCTTCTGATGCTGTTGGGATACTGGTGGTGCTAGTGACTATGAGCACTCCTGTGGGACTGTAGTCTCCTCAGGGTTAAGGATGAGGGTACCAGCTGTTCTGGGATGAGCCCTGAATACAAAGGGCATGTTCCCAACATCCCTGTTTTTCAGATTAAGCTGTAGAGAGGAGAGCCCCCAGTTTCTTGCCCGATGCAACACTGCCACAGAGCTCCAACCTCTCCACACTGTGGGGTCCAGGCCTGAAAAGCCACCCAGGGGAAGGCTTGTGACAGAGGAATGCAGAGAAAACCTACCCCTTGCTGTAGAAGGGTGGCCTTACATGGAGCCCTCGCCTTCCCTGATTTAGCTACTGCTGCTGCATTTCTCTGTAAGAGGGGAGAAACTCACCAGGGCAGAGGCAATGAGGGGACGTGGCCCCAGCCCATGGATTGCCCCACTGCCCTGTGTTTCTCCAGCCTGGAAGCTCAGTGCTTGTGGCAGGGGAGGAGAAGGGACACAAAGCAGTGCTTTAAAAAAAGGGAGAGTAGAGTGACCTCAGTTGCCAAAGTGCCTTCATCAAGCTCTGGATCCAGGAGGAAATAGGATGCTAAGTTTAAGCACAGCAAATAATGTGATGGCAGCAAATACAAGACTAACTGCATGTTTCTTGTGTCTTGGGTTTAGGTTTTGGGTGGGCTCCTCTGTAGGGCTGTATCTCCAGTTGGAATGCTGCAATGCAAGTGGAAATAAAAGACAAGTGGGAGAAGGGGTAAGGAATGAGAATAGGGCAGAAACCAGATAAAAGCAGAGGGTGAACCCAAGGTGAACAGATCTCAAATGGTTTGCAAAGATTTGAAACAAAGGTTTGATCAACCCATGCCAGAGAAAAGCCAGCCTGTACTGTGGAAAATTTTGAGTGTGCTGTATCAGACTTTAGCCTCACCCTGACCAAAACATTCCACATCCATATCAGGCAGATAATAAAGAAAGCTCTCATGAAAGTTCACCCACAGCAGCAGCTCGGAAAATACAGCAATGTGAATCCTAATAGTGTAAATACTGATAGAGCACTGTTATTCACTGGAAAAATTAAGCATTGAATGGATTCTACTAAAATTGGAACTTCAGCCAAAAGCTTGGATCACAAAACTTGCCTTCCTGGTGAGTGCACAGCAATTCCTTGCAAATGGTCATTAACCATGTGGCTACCATGAAATATCTTATTTTTCTTTTCCTTCCCTTTTAAAAATACATTGTTTAAACTGTTGTAAATTGAGCTGAATAGAAACTTTTGTACCAGATACAGGATGATCGAACACACTACTTCAAAGCCATCTCTCTTGGGCATATGGCTTAGCTCTGTGTATTTTTAAGATTTTATGTATTTTTAAGATGTTGTTTGCTTAGAATAGCCTTCAGTTGAAACAGCAGGCATTATAATGTATCCAGAGTCCCCTCTTCAGCTAAATTAATCCCAAAAGACACAGAAACAGGTTCTCAAGAGGGAATTCTTCATGTACCCTTTCAGTCAGTCCTTCTTTTCTCTGTGCTTTTATTTTTTAGTTTTTAGTGTAGAAATGTCACAGTCATGATCTGTCTTGTTTTTAGGCTGGTAATTCCATTTCCTGGCTTTGTTCAGTTTCCCTTGATCTATTTGATCCAAAATGCACAAAGGAAAAATAAAAATGTTTGGGTCCAGTGGGGTAGCTAAGGTCAGCTTTGGGCCCACAGTATGAATGGGGAAAGGATAATCTCTTGCAATGTGCCTTCATGCACATTCTACAATGGCATATATTAATTTTTAATCTATTAATTTTCTAAATTATTCATGTCAGAGAAACAGAATAAAAGGAGGAAAAGAAATGGCAGGCACTACCTAAAAACAGCATTCCTGTGCAGCTAATGATATCTTCCCTCTCTTGCTATGCTCTAATTCTCCTTCTCTCCCCTGGATCCTCTTGTGGACACAGCTGTGAATGGATATATGTTACCTGGCAGCAGTGGGGGTACCCAGACCTGATGCTCCTGAGGCTGAGCTTTTCAGACACCCCAGTGCTGGTGTCAATGTCAAATCTGGGATCTCTACCTCACCTTCAGCCACTCTTTCACCCCCTCAGGGATTCTTCCCTATACTTGGGCTGAGAGTTTTGTTTTTGTGTCCCTGCTGGAAGTTAGGTCAGACACCTGCTGCAAATGTATATTTTTGGGGTTCCTAGGCCAAAATCCATTTAAAATCACTCTCAGAATGGATATAGTGCATGGACGGATCTATGATTTGATGAACCAGATAGCTTTTCTTTGACACCACCTTGTTTAACAGTGTCAGTGCATGTGCCTGCAGATGACACTGCACAGACCTGACCTCTGGCTCCTTCAGCCTCTGCTCATCTGTCTGTGAGAGCTGCAGTTGCCTCACGGTGCTGTAGAGATCAAAAGCAGCTAGTTAAATATGCCTACAGATTTTCAGACCTGCATCTACATCTCTCTGTGTATTTGGGTGACACGCAGCACGACTGATGCTGATCTCGATCGCACCTTTTTTGCATTACAGTCAAACAAACAATGAAAGAGCCATGAGTGGAATCCTCTGAGGTATAGCTGTCTGCGTGCCATCTCCCCACTTGAGTTCTTCAGGTCGGGAAGACTGCGAGAGCAATCCTCTGCAGGAGCTTTTATTTTAAATTAAAGATGCTACAAGACTATTATGTCATGAGGCATCATGAAAAATACCCTTTCAGGAGATCAGATTGACACTTCTCCCCTGCAAATGCAGAGTGCAACAGCTACACATACTGCTAATGTTTGTGTAGGCACTGTGTAAGGTCCTCGAGGGCAGGCAGGGAGGCACGGCTTTGTTCTCTCACCTGCGCTGAATGGAGCGTTGTTGGTGCGCTGATAAATCCTGCCACAGACCTTTGTTATGCTTGGAAGGAAAACAATGCCATGTGTTACAAAGCCCCGTAGGTGATAAGAAAAAGTTTGCTTTGTTTTGTTTTAAATAGGGCTTGCTTTGTGCACAGGCATCTGTGTAAGGGGATAGGCTGTGATGAGGGCAGCCAGATGAGGAGATTGACAGCTGCGTTTAGAGACCTGGATTTCAGCTCTTACTCCTGAGCCATTGTCAGCATCTATCCAACACAATCTAACAAAAGTGGCCTTGCTGGAAAATTCAAGGCCGATTTTTTCATTGCGTGGGTGCCCAGCTGCCAAAGCAGTGGGCACTTCAGTTAGCTTGTCTAGGCATGAAATCTGCAAGAAACTTGGCCTTGTGCTTGCCTTCCACAGCATCCAGTTTTGAAAAGATAATGTTCTGCATAATGTTCCTCTCTGGAGTTTGCTCTGAGTCCTGCATGGAGCTGTGAGAAAACTGACAAGACTGCACCTTCTTCTGGCCTCTGCAGAACCACTGGGGCATGGACACGAGATGTATCCCTGTGCATGGCCTGTCTGCAATCCTGGTCCTCCTTTTCATACTGAAACTACAGGATTGCTGCTTTGGAAAAGCCACCACTGCAAGGAGAAGGGAAGACCCTGAGGAGCAGCAATGCAATGAGGCAATCCTGAGGATGTTTGTCAGGGGGAATGTGGCTGCCAGGTGTTGGCTCTGTACCACCTCGTGCAAGACCACACATGCACAGCCACAGTTACCCCCACGCCTGCTCTGTGCTTCAGAGAGGGGTGTTAGCAGCTGGTGTCACCACCCTGAGCCCAAAGGCTCTTTCCAGGAAGCCCCATCTGTGGGACTTTGGCTTCTGAGCCAAGCAAGTGAGCTGGCAGTTCTTCTCCAGGATGGTAAAGGAGAACATGAAAAATATGAACAGGACCCAGAGGAAGAGCACCAGGATGGTTTTTTTGTATGGTAGGGTAAACTGTCTATTTTTTTATAGATGATGGGAACAGATTCACTTTACCAAGAAGATGGATGGATAGCTCATATTCTGGATTTGACACTTGATATAGTAATTCAGAAAGGGCCAGTGGCTCTCGTTCTTTATTTATTGAACTTCTTCAGACCCCAAGAAAGTGCTAAAAGGGCAGGCTATATTTCTTACTTATTTTTAAGCTTTAGGTCACATTACAGTTTTGTGCTTTCTGTTCTTCTGCAGTGGCCTATTCCAGTCATAAACCAGTGATGGCCTGGGCACATTTAGTCTGAGAGGATTCCAGATGGCTGTTGTAACAGAGAGTGACCAGTCTTTCAGTGTGTGGTCTGTGCTTTATCTGAGCTGGCCCAAATAAAAAAAAAAAGTGATATGAAAATACCTCTTTTATCTGTGCATTCCCCAGTGAGGAAGTCTGGAACTTTTGTAAAAGTTTAGTGTTATTTTTAGTCATTAATGGTGCAAAGCCATTAAATGTGTACTGGTTTTTGGTTTACCCCTTGGCAGTAGCCTCTCTGCAGCGGATCATTATAATTTTCTTGCATTAGAGAACAGAAGTTGTTGCTTTTGACAATTGTAGAATAGTTTTGCACTCTACATCTGCTTATAATTTTTATTTAGGGCCTTGGACACACTCTTAGTTCATGCACTGTCTACCATCTCTTCTCTGCAAAAAGAAGTGAGGGTCATGGTTGTGCCCTGAGTTTGACAGGTCTGAGCTTGGTGGAAAAAGCCTCTCGAAATTTTCCCAGCTCCTGGTGTAGGGGACAGCAGCCTGTCTGGGGCTCTCTGTGTTTGATCCCAGAATGGGTGATGATACCACACTCTCTTCCAAAAGGTCCCTTTCTGCTCACCCATATGAGTCTATCATAGCACCATGGTCAGTGGGAAGCTGAAGGTCTGCAGGGATTTGGTTACCTAAAATGTCTGTACTTCCAGGGATTGTGATCAGAGAATGTAAATATGTCAGCTGTGAGGGTAGTGTGAGAATGACCCTTTGAGGTGGGTTGCATGGCCAACCATACCCCTGATCTGATGGCAGATGGAGTGCCCTAAGGGCTCGGACCATGGTAGTGGCCGTCAAGAGGAAACTCAACAAACTCTGTGGGTATTGCCTGAATGCTCTGGGGCTCTGTTGTGAGCATAATGGAGATAACAACCCTTCCCTATCTCACAGAGACATTGCATTTGCATTTGTAAGGTTTTCTACAATGACAGATAAGCAATTATCTCAGTAAGGAAACTAAGTTCCTAACATAAGTGCATGAATCTTCTCATTTGCTTTGACTCATCTCTAGCTGGACTAACTCCAATCACCAATTGTAATTCCCCCACTCCTTATAAAATCAATATCCCACTAAATCATTTTCTTTTTCTACTCCAAACATGAACATTTTATTGCACAATGACATCTATCTCAAATCCAGGCAATCTTTCACCCTGAATGCCCATAAATTTTAGAGACCAATATTCAATGATGTTGAGAATAAGGTAAATGAGCTACATTAGATATTTTGGTTTACAGGTTCTGAAAAACACCAATAAATGAAATGAAAGAAATATTCTGTTAAATGTAGCACAGAGTGTGCTCTCATATGGCATGAGCACACCATCTACTCTCCCTGGAAACGTGATAATTTAGTAGTCTAGCAGAAGATCTCTGCACACAACTGGTCAGCCTGCACCATACAGAAGTCACCTGCCTGTGTCTTAATCACATCTCATAGTCTGGTCCAGAGCCACCCTCACCAGGCACCAGGAAGCAGCCCATACCCTAGTGCTGTCACACCTTGTCTGCAGAAAGGAGAGAAAGCCTTAGGAAGCAATTGTTTTATAGCCCTTTGTAGCAGAAAGGACATAAAACAGCGATGGGCACTTGTGGGTTTATGGCTGGCAGGTTTCCAGTGCTCAGGGTGGATACACCTAAGTGTGCTCCCACCACGGTGTTGGTGTGAGCACCAAAAGTGCACAGGAGCCTGCAAGCTGGACCTGGGCTGTCATCTGCTCCCGTGTGGCCACACAGCTGCTCACAGCAGAGCAATCTGAGAATCCCTGCAGGTCTGCCTGAAGGGTTAAGCTCAGCAGCACTGATCACTGCCAGAGGGGGTCTGGTGGCCCTCCTAGAGGCTGAACGAAGTGTCCTGCCTAAAAGCTACGTGACATGTCAGGACAATGGCTTGTTTGCATCTTTATCCGTTTCTTTATGTGAAGATGACAAGTTTATTGAGTCAAACTGTGAAGCTTTTGTCTGGGAGTGGTGGTGTCTCTGCTTGACTTGAGGGGAGCTTTGCCAGAACAAATTCTGAATGAAAAAGGAGGCAGGGCTTCAGGTTTTGGTGGAGTGCTTTAACTGACATTTTAAGCTGAAACACATTTGCAGGGGACTCTGACTGAAATAAAGTTTTTGTGGTAAATATAGCAATTTGGGAATCAAAAGGAGTTGCACAATTGTTGCCATGTGTGCTGAATCTTGTTCCATTCAGGAATTCTTCAGATAGGCTTTGACTACTAGAATGTGTGACATTAATAAGGATTTGAATAATTTGTATCATAGAGATATTTTTGTGGGGGTTTTTCTCTTCCTAAAGATGTCTCAGTTGGACTTTTAGCCACAATGTCTAACAATTTTGAATACATAATTACAAATGCTTAAACTTATTACAAGTATGCAAGCCTTTTGCCTGCTATTCACCCATTTCTAGACATCCAGAATAATAAAACCTGACCAGGGCACAAGGCCTCCTTTCATGAGATCTCCTGTGCCAATATCTTCTGAAAACAAAGGCATAATGAAGGTATAATTTTATTCACATCACTTGTACATGCCACAGAGATGGAAAGGAGGAAAATCTTACCAATTAAGGAGGAAAAGAAAGATTTTAAGTGGGTCCTGGCTGGGATTCTTTTTCAAATGGAACTTATTTGTCACGGCCTTAACACAGAAAGTGAGAAAAGACAGGATCTTGGGTCAGCCCTGCCTGCAGACATGTCTCAAAACTTCCACACTACGGCTTTGTGACTATGTGCACAGTGACAGGGGTGAGAGATATGACACCTGCAAGACAAGGCCTGGAAAGGTGAGGACACAGCCTGAGTCAGCTGCTGACACCGTGCAATGTCCACTGCTAACCCACTTGGTAGCATCACAGGATCTGCATCCTCACCTGCCTGCTGTGTTCACATTACTGCCCAGCAGATCCTACAGATGGATGTTTTGTTTGCTGCTACAGGGGTGCAGTGTCTCAGCATGTTATGCTGTGGTTCTCACTGATGCTTACAAATTTAGCTGTGATATGGGCAAATCTTCCTGCTGCTGTCAATAAGAACACTAGTACTGAGTCTGGAGCTGAAAAGGCAAAGGTGCATGAGTGATATTTCAGGCATCAGAGAAGACCTAGAGGTGGATGTGAAGGATGTGAAGCCTCCTGCATCCTTGTGAGAGAGCCCTTGTTCCTTGCCATCATCGCTGTGTCTTGGCAAGACTACAAGACAGAGCTGAGTGAAAACGAGCAGACGTCATTGAAATTATCCAGTGGACCTCGGTAAAAATGTACTGAGTGGTCCTGACTGAGAGAAACATTTTTCACACTGTAATGGCCACACAGCTCCCTAAGTGGGAGAAGGAAGGTCATTTACTTCACAGAAGAAAAAAATAAAAAGTCTATGAGATCATTTATAACATTACTCACAACCATTATCTATCCCAAATCATTCTTATGCCTTGTCTGTGATATTGGCTGCCTTGCAGGGCTCTGAGTTGCTCTTCACATAAAACCCTTTCTTATTCCTTAATGGCATACCAGCTGAAATATTTAAAGCATTTGCAGACAAGTGTATCTAATTGTATCCTAGATGCAGGAAGGCCCCGGGGAACGCTAACTGCAGCCACAGTCACATTTACCTGCCCTGGGGGAGGCTGTCGTTTCAGTAAAAACCCTGTCAAAACCTGATTGGTTAATAAGAAAACCCTTTTCCACAAATAGAGCATCTTTAGGCTCATATCCTGCACTGACACGCTCCTCTGAGTGATAAAATCTTCCTGACCTGTCCCACAGCCTGCTGGTCCATGGCTGCCTGGTGAAAGAGCTGGAGGGCTGCCAGCACCTGCCTCTCCTCCCACCCACACCAAGGTCTCCCTTCACCTGAAGGAAAGTGGGGCTGTGCACTGGGTTGTCCTCCTAGAGGCTTCTGCATTCAAAACTGGCCATGAGCGTGGGATTAAACACGGTGCAGAAAGAATGAGAAACTTGTTCAGGGCAAGGAAAGTTTCTTGCTCGATTTGTGTTCTAGTCCTGTTTCCCATCCCTATGTGAGACCCTGGTGTGTGTGTGGCAATGGTTTTTCTGCATGACCCTAGCAGATACCTCTGAGCTGGAGCCCACTGTGATCTAGCTGAGTATCTTGAATTGTTGATCTAGTGAGTATCTTGAATTGTTTCTTGTATGGTTCTTAGTGTCTTCTTTGCTTAGTAGCAATTACAGGATGATGTCCTGTCAACTATATGAAGGACTGGTAAGGATCATTCACAATCTCCTAAATTTTTTTCTCTCACTCACTGTCTTTCTTGGTCTGTAGGTCCCACCCTGCACTTTCCAAAAACATAGGTTTTTACTCTCCATGTTGCAGAGCTGCACTGCTGCATTGCAGAACCCCGGGGGAGTGTCTGGGGGCTCCCTCCAAATAATCATCATGTTTTCTTCAAGGATGTGGTGCAGTTTTTTCCTGTGCTTGGGGCTAGTGAATGGGTCCTATTTTCTGTTGCCAGAAAAGTTAGAAATGGTGATGTGCCTTTGTGAGGCAGGCAGGTAGGTCATCCAAAAAGAAGAACACTTTGATTACCACAATGCTGAAGAAATCACAGCCATTGCTAAAGATATCTGCAAACAACCCGCGAACCCTGCTTATTCCCTAACAAAATGAAAATTACCACCCCTCTAGTAAGAAACCATTTGAATAGCAGACAACTGTGGAAACATTTGGCAAGAGAGTGTGTGGGAAATAACAAAGCAGTTGTAAACTTGGACTGTCGTGGAGTGTTTGAAAATCCTGCCCAGAAAGTCCTGAAGGGAAAATGTTACAAGTGGTGCCCCAGATTATTTCGTATGAGACATTAATATGTGCTGGTAATGACTATCGCTTTTCCCATGCTACTGGCGGTGCCCTAAACCAAATCAAGGGCAAAAATAAATTGTCTTGCCCAGATCTTATAACTGCAAAAAAGCATGCCCTATTTCCCAGAGTAAAAGTGGTTGAATGATCTACTCTGAGAAACATGACTCCAGCTATTTAGTGGCTTCTCTCTCGGGTCACCGTGGTGCAGTTCCAACGAAAAAAGAAAAGTTGAGAGGTGGGTGGAGAGCAGCTGAGAACACCATGAATGAGCACGGATTAGCCCTAAACCTGGGTTAAGACTTTCAGCCAAAGAATAAAAGAGCTGGTGAGACAGGGAACATGTTGTTCTCATTATCTGCCAGTGGTTGCACATCTGCACTAAAAGTCAACAAAAGGGCATTTTTTTGCACAATTGTACATTGTGTAATAAGATAAGAATAAAACTAATTCACATTTATCTAGAATTTCTCAGAATGGTTGTAGTCCCCATAGACATAACTGACTTTATAAAATGTGAAAGTCTGAGTCACACCAGCAGATTGTACATGGCAGGGAAACTAATCTGATGTAATAGAAATGTTTACAAGCCCAGTAACCCTTCTCCCTCCACCCTCCTCCGCTTTAAAAAGCCACGTAAGGCCACGGATCAAAGCGGTGCAGCAGCAGCAGCAGCATGCTGAACACTGAAACAATAACAGCCCTGACTTCCTCAGACGTCAATAGTACCAGTTACCAGTGGATTTCTGCATTCACTGAAGAAGGAGGTAATATAATCATATGCATCAAAGGCTGGAAGTGGAGCTATCACTTATCACTAAAATATTGCTAAACGTGATTAAACACGGTTCAGTGGAAATATCAGAAGCCGACTACCCAGTGGGATCAAAAAAGCAGCAAACAGTTCAGAAATGTGTGCTCAGTTAATGCTTACCAGATGCAATCAATTTAGATAGTCAGTTCCAGTACTTAATTCATATCTTTATGAAATGAGCACAGATACACTCCTCCTGTGTCTAAGTTTTCCTGCCTTTACATTTCTCTTTCTTTTCCAAGCAACACACCAGCTTTTGTTTCTCAAACTCTTTGCCACTCCCTAAGAAAGCTGTAGGCTCCTTCCAGATAGCAGGTTTGCCATTGCTTCCTGAGCAGATCTCAGGTTTGGTAAGGGTAAAGGCGATGACACAACACATTCAGGGTTTTGTAAGATGTGATTTCACTGTGCATGGTGCTGTGAAAATAAATGAGATCTGCAAAGTCAAAAGACCCCATCCTGAATAGATTAAATGTTGCCTGTAAATGAGAGTTTGTAACCCTGGGGGCTGTTCCTTGCAGGGTCCCACAGGTTTTCTTTCTGGTCCTGGTCAAAGATCTGGAGATAAAAGAAACTGGTGAAGAAGCATTAGGGATAGGTCAGCTAGAAAAATTGATCTGGATTACTTTTTAAAGGAAGGTCAGTTAAACAGAACACGTTTTGACAGCCAAATGAAAGACCGTGAAGCTAGGGATAAATAAAGGCAGCTTACCTACAGGAATAGGGGCTTTATCCTAGAAAGTGGTGGTTTAGCAAAGGATTTAGGTGAATAGGCTGGTAACCAAGCCTATGGGAGCTCTGGGGATAATTCATAGCATACAGACCGATTTGAATCTCAAAGAAGAGCAGTGATATATTTAGCTGCCCTACTAACATGCTGGAGAAAGCTCAGACAAAAGCAACAAGAGTGATTAGAGGTCTAGTAAATGTGAACTCAGGGGGAAAATTCAAAAATGAGACTGTATCTACTCCGGAAAAGAGAAAGAGACAGTCTTCAAATATGTAAAAGGTAACTGAGACAGAGACTGTGATAAAATGTTGTCCATATCTAGTGGCAATAGCACTACATGTAACAAGCTTAATGTGCAGCAAGGAAGATTTATTTTAGCCATCAGAAACATTTTCTAATGATAAGGACCATGGAGCACTGGAACATATTGCAGACTACCACAGGATTAAGAACTGGTTATGCTGGTGGTTTCCAATATATATTTTGCACCAAACTTCAACTGAGAAAACTGACAGGGTTCTGCTTCCCTTTATTAAATGGCAAAATTGTTTCGGTGTAAAGCAAAGAGCCTTAAAGGCTTTTGAATACTGGAAAAAATGATGGAGATGATGACGACACGCAGAAGTTATTGCACAGGGAACTCACCATCTCTATTAAAAGCAAATAAAAAGTCAGTTTGGGAGTTACTCATCTGTTTGCAATGGTCTTCAGGAGTGGGAGAGTGCTGGTAAAACTGACTGGGAAGGTCAGTTGTGAAGGAGCTGATATGGTGGTAGGAGTTGGGGGGCTGTGCAAGAGGAGCCATTACAGACAACTGTGATGAGTCCATCTTCAAGCAAGCAAGAAGTAAATGGGTTTGGGATGAATGAGGATGAAGGGAGGCTAAAGACTCTTGTGGGTGGCTGTGGGATTACTGGCATGGTAGGGCTGGGAGCGGAGAGGACCAATGCGAGAGATGTGACATGACAGTAAGGCAAAGGGCACAGCTGGGGGCATTTGTGGCTTGGTTGCAGCAGCTTTTCCACAACTGTTGTGACCCCGTGGTGCACACCTCACTGGAGACACTCCAGAAGCAGCTGAACATCTCTGAGGGAGGCTCAGACCCAGTCTCGAGGTGACGTTATTCGAGCAGACCTTGTTATGATTGCAAATACCGTCTGAGCAGACTTTGTCACATATAGTGCCCTTGCCAAGCACACAGCTTTGACAGCAGAGCTGCTGTCAAAGGAAAGGGGAGCATCTTTCTGTTTTTCTGTGCTTCTTGTTCTGTTCAAACCGTACCTTTCTGAGGCCTAAGGAAATATATACTGATGTAAATAGGCACCTGAAAATGCAGAGGTCCTGCTCCACTGACCAGTGAGGATCTGGGCTGATGGTGCCCTCAGTTATCCCTTTCCTGATGTGTTCTTGCTCTGTTCACTCCTACCTCCCCAGCTGAAATCCCGTATTGCTCATGTTTGGGAGCGGGAGTCACGATCTCAGATGTCGTCACTGTAGCTGAGCAGAGAAATGCCAAGCCTCCCACTATGTTCGTGTGGGTAGAACCTTTTCTTTGATTAGCTCAGAACACTTTCTAATAGGAGTTAACCTTCATGACATCCTTGAGGGACTGGCCCACTGTGATTAATCTTGAGATCTCTATCTTACAAATAGGAAAATTAGTACCAAAACTTGCCTAACATCATCCTTTAAATCATTGCTTAAGCCTGGGAAAGACTCTGGTATCTCTCCTTTATTTACTTATTTAGATATTTATTTATCTGTGAGTTGCTTTAGCAATTAAAATGCACTACTGGATATAGAGAAGAAGCCAACCAGGAAATGCAACTCCTTAACAACATCTGTATGTTAAAGAAGGCCTTACTGTTATTGTAAGCCCTTTCTGCATGGATCTCTACATCTGCTCAGCTCCTGGCCAACAAGGACTTGAAATGAGTCTGGCTGAAGTCTCAAGCCTCCAGTGATGTCCTAGCACTGTATGTACTGTGATTCCTCTTGCAGGGAGTCCCAGCCCATGCTCAGCATCCTGAGAATAAGAAATGCTCAGAACTGCAAAAACACAAATCACAAAACAAGTTTGGTGAAGTCTGAAGAGCAGTTTTTGAATACCCCAGCGTGGACGGTAAACCACAACAACAGTAACAGGAAAAGCAGCACCACAAACGAAAACCCAGTACTCCATTTGAAACTAAATTAATTTAATAAACTAAAAGAAATTGCTCAGAAATGAAAATCTCCAACACCACCACCCTGACCACATAAGATGCATGAGAATAAACAGACTTGTGGGCACACCTCAAGCAAGCTTAAAACAGCAACCTCCTCCAAAACAGTCTCCACACTCACAAGGTGATCTCACTGTCTGGTAGAAATAATTCTTGTTGGCTACTAATTGTAATCAATCTCTTTCACAGAACTGCATGCTATATATAAAAATTGTGGTTGGTAACATGGGCAGGACATTTGTGCCAGACCAGTATTTTCAGACCTCAATGAAAAACCAAACTGAAAGTATTTCTCATGGAAACCAGTTTTAGGTTACAGATCAGGTAATTTGGGAACTTCAGCAAAGGACAAGCCATAACTCAGCTAAGTCTCCAGAAGACATTTGCAGTTATTTTAGATTTGGTACCGGAACACCACTTGAGGTCTGCTTTTGCAGAGGTTTCCAGGAAATTAGTTTTATTGTTGCACTGACAAAATCCCAACTTTGTAGAGTGGGTAATCTATGCTGGAGAGGCAGGTCATAAAGGGCATGAATGTTTGCTTGCTGTAGTGGATGGCAGGTAACTAGGAGACCCTCTCTGATGCTCAGGCACAGCACCAGATGATTGAGTAGGGTAAACATCAAACTTCTCTGATCAAGAGCAAGGCTGTACGTGTAGACACACAAGTGCAGTATGAGAAAAAGGTAAAAGATAACATTTCTTAGAACTAATAGTTCCATTGTGAGTGTTAAGGAGTTGATGGGTGGAAGTGGAGAATCAATAAAAAGTACACAAATCAGGCATTTAACCCACATTTTCTATTAATAAACAAAATCCCAACTACTTCAAGTGTGCCTGGTGTTTTGTGGGGAATGTTGGATAGACAAGGCATCAAAACAAGTTTTGTACCTACATCTAATGGGTGTATTAAAGGGAAGTAGTAACTGTGCTCAATGAATGGACAGGCTGTTACTGCTCACTGTGAACCAGATATTTAAAGACAAGTAAGTCCTTAGAGATACAAACGAGCTCTCTATGGCATTTTCCAAAACACCTCACTGGAAATCAGTGACAGTTGTATGATGTGGGAACGGTACCTGCTTGAGCTGTAGTTTGGAAAGTCTCACCCACATCCTTTATGTTTCTAAAATGAGCATGTCTTGACCTTGCCCTCCTGCTTCTAGTCACAGGCTGGAAGAGGAAATGAGCTTTGCTGCTTCTTCCACTCCCAACTGATTTCTTAACTGTGAAGGAATGAGTCCAAATGAAGAAAGTGCTCTTTTTCACACCCATTAGCTAAATTGAAACCAAAAGTCACCCCACTAAACAGGTTTCAGCATAACAGAAAACTAAAGCCTTTGCATTTAGAAAGGGCAAATACCAAACAGAAAAAATATCAATGATACCTGATGGTTCAAAACAATCCTAAGATTTAAAATCAGGCTCCTGTTTTTCCTTGCATCTTGACTTGAAACTGGCAAATCAAGGGCAACAACTGGCAGAGCTGAAGAGAATGCTTTGAAACCAATTCTCTGCATGAACTCTTCTGCTGGGCAGCCTGGACCACGTCCACAAAAGAGCAGGGCCTGATGGCACCAGGCCTTCTCCCAGTGTGCAAGATCTAGTGGAGACTGCAGATGGAAAGGACAAAAAGGAATGGAGAAGAGGAGTGTGGTGGGAGCCTGGGTGCATTGTCTGAGGCCACACAAGGAATCTGTGGTGTTCAGGTGAGCCAGCCATTGGCACTTGTGGAGGGGGTGTGCTGATTTCAGTGACTTTTCCCTGAGAAGCCAACTCAATGATGTGTGAATGATCAGCTGTCACCCAAGTGTCCCTTCAGTGACATCATCATTCATCAGCTCCTGGTAGAGTGTGCCCACAGTGACTTTGCAGGGAAAACCCCCTATCTTTTGTGCTAAATGACATTCTGCTGTGTTCTGCACAAAGCAGGAGGTATCAGACCATCTAGCAAAAAGGGAAGTGACTGAAAACCACTTACTAACACTGTCAGGATACAGTTGATACCTAGCAAACCCCATTTCTCTCAGGTTACTGACTAATTCAGCCCAACCCAAGCACACACAAGCTGCTGGGCTGCATCAGCATGTTTGGGGTTGGCACTTACCATGGTAGGCGACTTAGCTTTCACAGTGGAGGTCCTTTGGCAGAAGAGACTGTAAACTTCTGTATCTCATGGCAGCCAGTGAGGAAGGATTCTCTATTTTGCCCTCTCTCTGCTACCAAGGGAGGACACTACAAATACCAATGCAAGCACAGATTACAATAAATAAATTGTCCTGAAGGAGTTTCACTTGGATTCCTGGGAAATTATTATCATTAGCTGGGGAAAATGAGAAGGAGAGTTTCCTGCCTTTGCTAAGGCCGCAGAGGTGGGTAACAGTCTAACCAGATTCCTGTGCCTTGTTTGCAGAGATTCCCCTGGGTCTCTTTGTATTCTCTTCACATATGCTCCACAGCATCAAGGCTGAGGACTAGATGGATCCTCTAGTGAACTTTCCAAAACAGTGAGCATCAGGTATTACTTACTTAAATTCTATCAGGCTGGGGAAGGAGGAACAGGGAATGGAAGAAAAACACCATATAACCTTCCCCAAGAGTGGGTAGGGCAGTGACTACAAATGGAAAATGGTGAATTTTCTTTTGCAACCTCCATGAATCTGGACTCCCATCCTTTACTCCTGGCACCCCCCTGGGAGTGTCTGCTGAATTGTAGCTCCCTTGACATGGCCTTCAGAGCAGTGTGTGGCTTTCAGCCACGGTGTTTTTAGCTCTCTTTGGGATACAAACTTTGGGCTTCATTCAAGAAAGCACTTAGGCATGTGTAATTCTTTAAATTTCAATGTGACTATTCATGAGCATAGAGTTAGCACATATTTAATTGCCTTCCTGAATATGAGCCAAAATAGAGAGTATCCCAGGAGTGCACGGGAAAAAACTTAGTTTTCATTGCTTTAATAGAGATAGTTGCTCCACTTAGAAGCATTTGCAAATGGTTTGGGAAGGTTTGGGACTTCTAGCAGGCACATCTCTAGAGGGTGAAGCAGGCAAGCAACTCTACTGCAAATGTGACGAGGATTGCTGGTGTCTGCAATCACCTCACAGGAGAGGACTCACGTGAGAATTGATACTTTTTCTCATTTTTTGTGTGTCTGCCCAACAAGTGCTCATCTCTGATGCTCTCCATATCTATTTTTGAATTTGTCAGTTTTTATTAATGTCCTTTGGGAAAAAGCTCTGGATTTAAAGTATTCAGTTGTGCAGGTAAAAATAGAAGAGAAAACTTTTTAAGTCACTCATTTTTAAGACTCTGCTTTCCTTTTTAAAAATAGCTAGAAAATGATCAGAAGAAAACCATTCTTTTTTTGTTAGCTCAAACGTGGTAGTAAAACAGAGGTACAAGACTAGTAAGGATGTTAAATTTCCTCCTAAATCCCACAGACCTCCTCTGCATTCAAATGAAATAGTTATTGAGTGGGAAAACCCATCAAAATCTTTAGTACTTAGCACCAGTTCTTGTCCAAATACCCCTTCTGCTTTTCAAAAACAGCTCTAAAACCTGATGTGGGTTGCCAGTGAGTAGCAGGAGTTTCCATTTGGCTATTCAATTGTAAATAGTGAGCATCTGAAACTGTGACGAAATTTAAAAGATGAAGCATTTTTCCCAAGGTCTACCTTAATTTCTCCACATTTTTCCTGAAGTCTATCTTCATTTATCCACCTTTTTCCCAAGGTCTACCTTCATTTATCCACCTATTGTGGTGGATACCTCCACATCTACAAGAAGGATCATCTGTTCTTTAAATAGATGTCTCCTAGATGACTGATGGAGAAATCATTGCTTGATTGTTGGACTCCAGTTTGCCACACCGGCAGTTAGCAGGAGAAACCTCCTTGTTCAGACGCCTTGGAGTGGTTTCTTGGCCCGGCGCAGCCATGGCCCACATGGGCCCGCCGGGGCCGGCTGAGCGCGGCCGAGATTGCACCGTGACCGCGGGCTCACAGCGTTCGGGGCGCAGTCACGCCTGGCTGTGTGGGGACAAGGCTTTCCCCTTCACCACCAGTTATTCCCGCTGGCTCTCCGTGCGAGGCGGTGGAGGAAGGGGTTGATCAGGACACAGCGCACGGGTCCTGCTGGCGGCACCGTCGGATGCGGCTGCTCAGCACCCCGGGCTGGAGGGCGGGGGTCTGGCCTCTGCAGAGGCCCTTTCTAGCCATGTGGTGGATGCTTTGATAGCATGAGACTCCTAGGGAGCAGAAATGTCCTCTTTCCGTGGAGAGAGGCACAGCCTGGGACAGGGCTCTTCCTCTCCTGTGGCGCTGCAGAACGCTGCAGGGGAGGGCAGTGTGGCCTGGCTGGGATGTGAGGGGCCTTGGCACAGTGCCTGTGTTTCCCAGCCCTGCCGCCTCTCTGCTCTTCACAATGTAAAGGCTCCTTCAGCCGGAGGATCCTGGGCCGTTCCCGGTTTTGCAGCGGCAGAGCTCTCTGGGACACGAGGGTGAAAGCTGATTGAGCTTCTGTGTCCTGCAGGAAACGGGGTCAGCGTGCACAGGAGCGTGGGGCTGGCGGTGCAGTGCAGCAGAGCACACTGCGGGTACTGCAGTGCCCGAGGTGGAGGGAACGGCTCCTGGCAGCGGCCGGAGCAGCGCTTCTGGAAGACGCAGAGAGAATGCCAGAGGTGATTTCTGCTTTAGCTGTTCCTGAGGAAGGTGGCCCAGGAAGGGCAAAGCACAAAGGTGTACTCACACTTACACACAAGGACATTTTCATATGTTGTGTGTGAGGATGGTGATCACGATGGGGAGAGGTAACAGCAAGTTTGCCCAGGAAAATAGCAATTTTAAAGCAAAGCTGTCCTGTACAAAGCAAATGCACTGCAACTGAAAGGACTGTTTTCCAATTAGCAAACCTTGACGGTTCACTTCGGTTTTTTTTTAAAAAAATCTTATTTCTTAATATAAAGCCATGGTTATAGTGGCACCTAGTGGCTATTGTGCCTATGGAGTTCTCCCCAGGACAGCTGCAAGGATAGGGCCGTTTGCAACACCAATCTTTGTGTCCAAGGTTGACTTTCCAGTATTTTTCTTGTGCTGACACTTTTTATTAGAATGTTGTCTGATGGACCAGTGCAAAGATCAGCACTGAAGTCAGGGGAATCCCACACTTCAGGGTGAATGTTGGGTTAGAGCATCTCAAAAAAAATAGGTGAAGTTCCAGACTCAGATCTTTACTTTATTTCAGAATTACAGATGACAACTTTGAAAAGGCAAAAATTTAGGGTATTTCAAATTAATGAAAGCTGAAGGCAGCTGAGTTCCAAGTTCCTTTGTCATGTGAACTTTTAATGTGTCAGGAAAGGGAAATCCACAACAACAGGTTTACTAAAGGGCATGGGAGCCAGGTTCTGGCTGTGCCCCTCCTCCTGCTCCTTGGGGTCCACCCAGTGGGACCATTTGGTGAGAGATGGGCTGTGCCTTCTCCTGCTAGTGAACACTCTTAGCAGGACAATGACAGCCAGGCTGCTGATAAAATCACCCAGAAAATGCTCTCAAGAGAGTCATCTTTTAGGAGAAACCTTCCCACAAGACACCAGGAAGAAAGAGACAGGTCAGTGTGACCTATGCCTGTGCCTGGCTGCCTGTCTCCTGCTCCTGTCCTTCATCTGCAGCCACCTGACACGGAGGGGACACACTCCTGCCTCTCTTCTTGGCTGTCTGCTGGCCTTGCCTCCAGGTTAGCCTTCCCCTGACCCTTCTCAGGGCTTCACCAGAGACCCCAGTTTCCCTGCTCCTGTCACCCCAGCTCTCCTCAGACTTCCAGCCTGCCAGCTCCTCACTGTTCGCAGCTCCTGGCAGTTCTTTACTTCCCTCTCAACCCTCTCCACAGCTGTGTTTGTCTCTTTCCAGTTCCGTGGACATCACCAAAAGAAATATTAAGGTGATGCTGATTTCCCATTTTTCCCAGTGCAGGTTCCTCTTCTGTTTTATCTGTCTTTGCACTAGCTGGTGTCTCCACCTGCACTGAGACCTACACCAGGAATTTCAGCTCCTGCTTTGGCTCAAGCTTATCTCTTCCCCTGTGGCACTTCCCCTGCTGTCCCTTCCTGCAGAGATCAGCAGGTTTTGATAAGAAAACCAGTGAGCTCTGCTGTGACCTACTATCTCTCCTGTTTGACCCACTCTTCCTTTTACACAAGCAGAGCTTTGCCTAACACAGCTATTCTGGGGATTACAACCTCTCCTCCTGTGAAGGTCAGACACAATAGCCATGCCCCTGCTACAAAGCACCAGCAGCCGAGGAACAGGGCCTGAGCGGGGCATGTCGTGGTCTGTGTGGTTAATTAGCAAGGTCTCAACGCACCAGAACTCTCTCCCCAGTGCTGAGGCATACTCCAGGAGTACTCCTAGCACGCTGCAACAGCTGGATGAGGTTACTAGGGTGCTGTGAGAGGGTGGGTGTTGGACTCTGGAAGCAGTCTCAGGCACATTTTTATTTACCAAGGTAGCTATAATCAGCCTGATCAAAGCTGTAATGATGAATGACTCACTCATCAGCCACAAGATGAAACAATTCCTCAGTGAATAGCTCTGTGCTCCTTTCCTTTCAGCAAACCAGGGCTTTACTGGCATGGCTGTGCACCTCCCATGAGACCTGCCCTTCCCTGACATGCCTATCAAAAAGGTGTCACACATCTGGGGAAGCACTGAGAAAAACTCACACCAGAAAGACCCACCAAGGAGCTGCAGACCCTTCATTCTTTCCTCAGATACTCCTAGGTAACTGAGAGGTAAGAGGAGGATCACCTCATTCCTGCTCTGCCTCTGGCATGGTTCCCCAAGCACCCCCCACTGTCCAGTCTCAGAGTGTGGGTGCACCCTCGGTGGCTGCTCCTCTTTGCTTGCCCTGTATGCAGCCACAAAAGCAAGTCCCAGGACAAGAGCACTAAGGGGGATGTTTCCTTCAGTGTGAGGAGAGAGAGAATTATACACAGAACTGCTGTGTTAAAACAATTTGGGCAACAACACCGAGGAAGACTTAGAGAGCTCATGTGCTGCAAAAGCCCAAGGGAGTTTTTTCTTATGTGCATACCTTATATTGTAAAGTATGAAATATTGTAGCTAATGAGTACCATTTATGTGAGATGTTAATACATCCACATCCTGTGCCACTTTATCTTTTGACATTTTAGAGCTTCCTTTTTTTTTAATGGAAGCCATAATTTTCTTGAGTATATTATCATGAATTCATTTAAACACCTAAAAGCTCAGCTATACTTTAATTGTGACATAGATATTGGCAATATGAAATCTGATTTTGCAATGCAAATGCCTGTCTATTAGCAGAATATTGTAAATTTGATTTGGAGTCTGGAGCAGCAGCTGTTTATTCAGTTCACAGGTTTCTTGCGGTTTGTGGTTTCTTGTGGTTTAAACATTTGCAGGGTGTAGACACTAACGAGAGCACTGAATTGTTTATGGTGATCTTTGAAGCAGAATTGCAGATTTGTTATGATTTTTTGCCAGCCCAGCAGAAACATATTAACCTCTCCTTATGCAAAGTCCTGCATGCAGAGTAACCTCTCTATCCAGCACTTTGGGACCATGACATCATGCAGGTCAGTGAGAGTTTATGCTGCTACTGTGTGGCAGCTGATCACGTCCTTTCTTCAGATCCCTTATCTGGTGTATTTCCCCAGAATACACCATTCAGGCTTTAAGCAAAAACCCCCAACAACCAACAGCTCCCCAAAATTTTTAAGTGCTCACAGCAGAAGCCCATGTAAAAGCACTGGATACGGCAGCAGGTTAGTGGTCATCTCAGCAGCTCATGACCTAGATTTGCAAAGCCAGCTCTGCACCGGGAGTGCATGAAGGTATCCTCCTCATAGGAAACATGCAATTGTTGCAACAATATTGCACTATGGAGGAATGGAAAAATTACCTTCACAAGCCTTTTCCACCTAATTCTTGACGGCCTGCCTTCTTCCTTAGGTACGTGGTGGAAGGGAGCCCTCTAGAGTAAGTGCCGTGTGGGAAGGTCTTGGTTTCCACGGTGCTTTGCAGTCGGTTTCCTTTTGTACTTCGGCAGCGATGAAGGTTCATGAAACACGGTGATTCATGTTGCAACCTCCAGCTCGAGGGAAGCACAAGCTGCTCATGCAGACCCAGGACATTTTGCCAGCAGAAAGGTCTCACCATCTACGCCCTGTTTCTCTAAGCATCCATCAAAGACAGGCTGGGAGGGTTGGGAGACCTTAGTACTGGCTCAGACTGGCCATCCTTGTGCTCCCTAAAATGTATGGGTGAATGGATGCTAGGGAGCAGACACCCCTCCTACCATGCTAGCTTTCACTTTTTGTACTTCTGTGAGTCTTTCACAGCTGCTGAAGTCCCATGTAAATGCAATGCTTCTCCTTTTCCCATTGTTATCTGTCATCATGCACTGCTCCCAGTCCCACTTACCTGTGTGCTGCCAGTACTGCCAGCCATCATGTCCTATTTCTTTCCTTTTTCTGTAATGGCCATGCCTTTTCCTCCCCCTCAGACTCCTCCAATAAATCAGCAAACCCGAGCTGCTCAGCTTGTGTTACCTGCAGTGGGGGGAGGAGCAGAGGGGCAGTAAGAGAAGAGTGGTCATGGTGTCAGCGCTGTGCCAAGGAGAGAGCTAAAGGAGGATAAAGGGACAGCTGGAAGGGGCAGGATTGAAAATTGAGGTAGAACTTTGGCCCTAGCAAATCAAGTGACTTCTGGTTTATGTGTGGTCTCTTCCTTGCTGTTGACTGAATGCCAGAATCACACCTGCTCTAGGGGCTTGACAGCAGCCCCAAGGACAGGAGGGTGCAACAAGGCCCTCAGTGCCCAGTAGAATGGACATCCTTCAAAGAGGGCACAGCAGACCTTGGCCAGCTACAGCCCTCCTGAGCTGCCTCACCATCCCACCCATCCCAGAGATGAACTGCATCTGATGGGCCCTGCAGCTTCCTGATGTCTCCTTGGTGCAGAATTACTGCTGTGCCAAGGCTAACAATGCTCCCTCCATTCCCCCTGCCATTTTGGCTAAAGCACAGAGCAATAGCTCAGGTAAATTACAAGCCTGCACCAAAAATTACTGGGTGTAACTCTCTGGCCCGAGATGAAAGGAGGGTAGACCTGGGGATTGCAGATCTTCCTTGTGAGCCTGGGAAACCATGAATTGCCTTGTGGAGCCTGTGGCTTTACACAGTCTTGCAAAGTCGTCTCTTTTTCCAGTCCCCTTTGTTTACAACCCCACTGGCAGTGCTTTCACCACCTCGGGCAGCTGCATAGCTAAAGGGTTACACATCTATATATTCTCTGGTCTTTCTTTCTAACCCAGAAACACCATTGAGAGTAAGAAATTCTTGCTCAGAAATGACTGTCAGGGAGTCAGTGTAATCAGTGTAATGCATTTTGATTTTAATGGGATTTCCCATTTCTTCTTTTTCAACTCTCACATCAAAGTAACATAAACAAGCAATTTTTCCTTGGGTGCCAGCCTGTGGTGTCTTCTCCATCACGTGTGGCAGCTTGGCCTTAGGCTTCCACCAAAACTGAGTTCTCTGCACAGTGCCTGACTTCAGGCAATGAAATATGTGAGAGACTGAGGTTGTTTTGGTGAGAAAGACACCACAACTTTTGTTATTGCCATCCTTTTAATGTTGGACTAGAAGAAGGGTAACAACAGCAAAATTAATTTCCATTTCTTTCCTAATCAGATGCCATAGTAGAATCAGAGAGAGTTACGTGGAAACTTCCTCTCACTGCTGATCTGGAGCTTAGATTTCAATGTTTTAATTCCTCTAAAGTTTTTATCCAGTTTTTTACTGGCTTGAGTTGGTAGACATCCCTGTGCCAATGTGCCCCTCTGCTCCCTGGTGGGGTGCCTGGTGGGTGCTGTGGGCTAAGCCCACTGTGCTTTGCCCTCTGCGGGGATGAATCTCCTGTCATTCCTCACTCTCCATCTGACTGAATTTCTGAGCTCTATCCTGGTAAACACACAAACACAGAGAGACTCCAGGCATGGGAACATGGCTCACAGGAGCTGGAAGGGCTCCACTGGTACAGCTTATAATGAGATCCATCTGGGAGAGAAGGCAAAAGGAGCACTGACTGGCAGGGCAGAACATTTTCAGGAGTTGTCATCTGGCACAGGGCCCTTACCTTCCCCTGATGGGAACAGCCTGTCTTCATCAGAGAGGCATGAAGGCTTCGTCTTGAGTCACCAATGGCATCAGTCTCCAAAAATACCTTCCTGCTTCTGGCACAGACCTGGTTATTAGGTCAAGCATATTCAATACCCAGCAACTAATCCAGGAGTTTGGCTGTGACAGATGCTGATTGCAAAAGGCTTCACCTGATGAAAAATTGCTCAATTAGTTAATGAGTTGCTCTGAAGGAACAGAGAGTGGCAAAAGACCAGATTTTGAGGTATTGGCTGCCACTTCTGGAGTGACAAAAATCAGAGTATAAAATGGTGTAGACAGACAAGTTACACAGTGCTTCCAACCAGTGTCCTTGTCTCTGGACCAGAGTGGGGGATCAGGTTTGACTGTCTTTTGTTTCAAAAAGATCTTTCCACCCCAGCAAGCTCAGTGTTCCCAACATGCTCCTTTTTATCCCAATACTCCTTCTCTGGAAGAAAATACTTTAAAAAGGATTTCGCAAAAAACCATCCAAGAACAACCAAATACACCAGCAAGCAGAAACTTTGGGAGCTCCCTCAGGATATTTCTACTGCCTTGAATTTGTGAGGCTGGTTTCCCATGGCAGTGAGGCAGCACTCTAATGCCTAGCTAAGTAGGGATGATGCCACTTGCAAATTAGCATCAACCACTGTATTACAAAAATCAGTTTGTCAGATGCTCATACAGATGTTGTAGCTCCAGAGCATTTAAAGAGGCAAAGCGCAACTCAACAGCTCCAAATTGGCTTTTAGAGGAGGAAACACTGTGCTTAAGGCTGGCCAAGAAAAGCAGCATAAGCAACTCTTCTGAAAAAGCAATGTTGCTACTCCTCATGATGCTTTAGCCTCCTGTGGTGCCAGATGTAGCTAGTGTTTTACTATTTCTTTCTTCAAATAGCAGTGCTCAGGGGGGATAAACTTTACTTAACCTAATTAATTTTAATCACAGCTTTCAAATCTCATACTGTGCAAAGAATTACAAATTGGAATACATTAATAGAAGCCGTGGTTTATGCTGCAAGCTAATCGGGAAGTGTGCATTTACATTTTCTGCATGAGTTTGCAATTACCATTAAAATAAAATTCAGTTATGTCCTTTTAAATTACTAAAATGTGAAGAACAGATTGAGCTGGTCCCATTTGTTGTAGAAAATTACTTGAAAATGGACTAGATTTTGAAGAATTAAATTATTCTTAGTGAATAAGAGTTTTCAGAAAATGATTTCCAGTCATCTAGAGTTAAGGTGCTTCCAGGCATTCTAGTTTAAACAATCTTTCTTTAAAAATAATAGATTGCCTAATGTTTCATACCTGCTTCAGTATAGGTTCATGAAAGGAACAAAGACAGTTCTCCCACGAAGCCTTGACTATATCTTCCTTAAGGAGTAAACTGGAGGAACATCTCAGCTGACCACATGCAAAATCTAACTCCAAAATACCACATCACTGAGCACCAGTTTAGGAAATTTTCTTCCCAGTAGGGAGATTCCTCTTCATATTTTGAAAGAGGGGTGGGTTGGGAATAAAAATACTCCCAAATACTGAAATGAAGCAGCTCTGGGTTATCATCACAAACATAAAATTCCTCCATAGGTTTTTGACATAGTAATTCTGATAGAACCAGGCAAAAATTTTACATACACCCTACGATTTAAGAGCCTTTGTCCCATTTAAAAAGAATAAATGTATGCTCTTGGGAGACTGATCCCTCTGTCTGCTGATGGTGACTGGGGCCCATTCCCCATTGCCTGGCTTGGGATCACTGGGTCACTTTTCAGCAATGCCCACTCTTGTATCTGGAAAGTTAGGTGTCAGATTTCTGTGGTCTGTGTCATGCCAAGTCCAGGGCACCAATGACCACAGAAGAAGTAATAATAATGTGGCCTTGGCTTTGCTGATATGTTTGCCAAAAGACCTGAATTTTTTTTTATGGGACTGTTACTCCAGGCAAAAATAGGTTGGCCAACTGGCACTCATCTTCAAAAGCAACTTGATTTTTTAGGAATGAAAGCCCAGTCGATTTCAGTGAAACCTAATTTCAGGGTGCCAAACACTCTGTTGAGCGTGGAGCTCGGATCCCTAAGTCATCCAGCTCTTTGAGAAAGTGTTATCTCATTAGAAATGGTCTCATTTTCTAGAAAAGTTGAATTGTTCTGACAGGAACATTGTGCTGAGGAGAGTGTAGTGATGCAGTCTGACAGTGTGCAGAATTGTTTTTAATATAAAGCTTTACGTCATAGTGATGATGTTCAAGAGAATACAGCTGTGTTTGTATTTATTTTCTGGCATAAACCTGCTGAAATGTATTTTTTTTTGTAATTCAAGAGCATGTAAAACAAGCAGTGCAAACTCTAGAGAGAAAACCACAGTGTCATCGTAGTTTGTACAGACACAGACACAGTTTAGCCTTTTGTATAGCAAAAAGGTCAAAATGCACAGCTTTGAGGAAAACACAAGCAGATGTATCTATTATAGATGACAACCTTTAGCTAAGTTGTAAGTTCTGTGCTTATTAAATAATTGATATTACATCAGAACTTCAGGAAAGCCTTGTTTAACGCGCTGAGTTTAAATAAAATAGTTTGTCATAATACTTTTCTCTAAAATATAACATAAAGAACAAACATTGAAACAGACCAACAGGAAGAAACATTTTGTTGTTATTAAACAGATCACTATGTCTAAAATAGCACTAAATCTCACTAAAATCTCTGAAAGGGGAAAATTATCCATGTTTTCATGGTGAAATATCACTTCAAACTTGTATTTGCAAGAGGAATCTTGCCAAGGGTTTCTACTCCTTAAAAAGGCAGCCTAAATGCTCTGTAGAGTGCTCATAACCACAGAATGATATAAGTAGCTTTAAAGGAAATGATGAGCTGATTCTTAACTGATGTAAATCACCAGAGCTCTGCTAGAGTAAATGGAAATTTATTCAATGGACAATTTTAATTTTAAATAAGATACAGATTGCAGATCCACCAAAATAGTTTCCATATACTGTCTTTAAATTGCAATGAGAAAAGGAAAATTCACTTTTCCACCCTTCCAGTTTCTGTAGGTGACTGTGAGACTTTGTGCTCATTTGGCAGAAGGAAATGCAAAAACACACCTCATTTTCCTCTCTGTCATGCTCCAGTAAATCACTGGTAAGTTTAGAAAGGTTGCAGTGATGCAAAAAGGTAGTCAGAGGGAGCATGCAGTTAAATGCAGAGATGCTTCACATCCAACTGATTCATCTGCATCTTTCGTGCCAGGCAGGAGGATGAAAGTGGTGCAAAAGCCCCACTTCTGCCTTCTAAAGAGCCCTGCCCACTGCTGAAACAGAAGCTGGACTCCAGCAAGTGTTTTTTGAACTCTTCAGGGTTAAAGGTAAGCAGCCATTACAGATATGGAGGTTTTACACCAGAGCTTCTAATGGAGCAGGAGAGCCCTGCACTTGTCCTTCTGCTCTTTGGCAGCTGCTGCAAGTTCTGCAAGCATCCTCTGGTCATTTCTTACTCCAGTGATTCATCTTTGTGACCTAGGTACTGTGCTGTGGTTTGGTTGGGTTTTTTTAAATGTGGAATATTGTAAACCAAAAGAATCACAAAAGGGGTTTATTAAGATAAATACAGGTTAATTTCAGATACCTCTGAGATTACTGCTTCTTAATGGCTATAATCCAACTGTTTTTTGAGTTCAAGCCTGTCCAACTACAATCAAGGTCAGCCTACATTTTAAGTAGGCTCTTTGTAGTATCTGCAAAGCCCAGCCTCTCCCCAAGAGCACACTTTCCTTGGCCTTACATTATTAATAGTGTGACTTCAGACACAAAAAAACCCAAACCATTTTGCACCCATTAGAGAGGCTTTGTGCATTAAATAACCTCCATGTGATGTTCCTTCCCAACAATTTTGGACCATAAAGAGGAAACCACTGCAATTCCCATTTCCAAGTGGTAAAAGCAAATTTCAGCACCACCAGCTGACTACTTAGTGTATTTTAATTAGCTTGAGAACGTTCCCAGGCCACCACGTTGAAATGAAATGTGCACATGACTGAAGACTTGCTCACTGGCAATCAAATTTTTAAGTTACCAAGCCTGCAGGGTTCTCTTTGCAGAGCAAAGCTGCTTCTTCAGAAGCAGTGATAGTCCTTTGGGGGCAAGGGGGGGGAAGAAAAGGCTGTATTTTTGCATAATCACAGCTTTCAGTAGTACAAAATTCACTGCTCTGTGGGAAATGGCAAGACAAAAAGTCTTAGTGAGTATGAAGTTCTCAGTGCTCTGGCATGTTAATGCAAGGGAAAAATTGCCTTGCAGAAAAGAGATTATGAGGGCTATTTGGCATCATTTCTCTGTCCCCAAGTCATTGCTCGGGGTCTCATCACAGTTACAGAGCAGAATGCCATGGTTTGAAGGGCTCTGTGAGCAGTGCAGCTCAGAAAAAGGGCTTTCGCCTGCTGCTCAGCTCTCCTTCGGCAGCAGTCTCTCACCTCCAGGAAATCCAGGTTATAGCATGATGTAATTCAGCCCCTGCTGGCAGTCTCAGTATTGTTTAATTAATTTTTTCAAATTTATTGCAGTTTCTTGCAGATCCAGCGTAAATGCTGCGTCTTGGCTACTGCAAAGCTGACACCAAGAAATTTTGCAGAAAAACTACTTGCACTTATGATCACTTACACAGTGAAAAAATACTGCTTTTGTCTACTAGTGTGCTCAGTTAAAAAGGAATAGCACACTTTTCTGTTTCCCTTTGCCTGAATTGAGAGGCTAATGTGTGTCTATCATATATTTATTTCTATGTATTGGCAAATGATTAGGTAGTTTAAAAGTTATGTGTAGGTCAATGATTAGGTAGTTTAAAAGTTATGTGTGCCCATATCCAGTCTTACAACAGAGATTGCAGGTAGAGGGTGATGAAAGGCCTCTGTGCTCAGCTAAGCTTCAGTGATGAAGAGCATAGGAAAGAGAAACCAGAGCTGGGCATGAAGAAGACATTGATCAAAACACTGCCTGATCCTTTCAATCACAGTTTAGGGATAGGTGGCACAGGGTGTGGGCATGTTCCTCTGGACAGGCATTGGCCTTGGCTGGCTCCCTGGCCAGGGGTCCTGAGGATGGGTAACAGAAGCCCAAGCTGACAGAAATTTCTGCAGAACTCAAAGAGGTGCTCCAGGAGAGGTCAAAACTCTCAGCAAGAGATGATAAATCAGATCTCCAGTAACACAGCAATGATAGGCTGTGAGTAAACACAGAACTGTGCCATTCTGTAGTGTGCTGGGTTCCAGCTGTACCTCCTGAATTCAGCTGTGTTCTTTGGATTATTGTGAGAAACTCTGGCATTAATATTTTATTTTTACTTTTTCCAAGTGAAGGGAGTTTGGCCTGGTTTCTCAAGCCAAGTAGGCCACAGTTCTTTCAAAATGATGGGTCTCCAGGGAGCCAAGTGTAACTGAGCTAAGTCAAGAGACTCCCACAATTTACTGCTCTGCAGAGCCCTAAAGGTTTTCTGCAGATGTAAGTGAAACATTTATTTATTTAATTTTGGTTTGCTCACTCACAGGCATCACAAGAAAGGACTGCATTTTTATTTACGGCTTTGCAATCACTGCTAGATTTGTAAAAGAAAGATGATCTTATGTTTCCTGTGTTCTAGATAGCAGAGAAGATAGAATTTGAGCTTGGTGAGAAATTCTGTCTTCTTATGAGCGCTGCATGTGGAGATTCAGTTTTAGGCACATTCTTTCCTAGCTGCACAGCATTTAAATGTAATTAAGCACAGTCACTTGTACCAACCAATGATCATGAAGTGTATAACATAAATAGATCTCTGTTAACCTCTTCCATCAAAAAAAAAGGATACTTTAATTTTAAAATTATTTTGCAGATTTTTTTAACAAGTAACAATGTGTTTGATTTATAATATTTTACTCTCTCCTTGAACTATAAATTCTCTTAGGTTTTTTATTTCATTAACAGTTACGATCCTGAACAAGATCAGGCACAGCCAGCTAGTTTGTAGCAAGCCCAAAATTCATGGTCTTTTATTAAAGCCTTTTATATGTAGGAGACATCTTATCTCATACTAAGATGTAATTTCATCACCCTGCTATCCATATCCAAAAGATGCACTCATTCATTCACTGCTATCCCACTTTCACAACAACAGCTGACCTGGTATGCAGTTGGTTTATTTCGATTTGCATCAGCTTAATCAACTCACAGAGTTGAGTAATTAAAACAGTACCAAATCCTTGCTAACTAAAAGGGTATTTCCTGGTCCTAGCCAAGCTAGATCCAGGAAACCTCTCCTGAACTGTGCTGCTTAACTGCTAATAATTGAGTGACAGAATCACTGGAGCCCACCATATACATTATTGGAATGACAGGCAGGAAACCTGAATCTTATTCCCAAATTCTTATTCACTTCTGGAAGGTCAGATGTGTTCCCTTGGGCCTCTATTTTCCTGTAATCATGCTTTTTGGAAAGAGATTTGAAGTCTTCAGGTGAGAAATGCTCTGCAAGTGCTATACATCAGTAATAAAAGTAGGCCTAATGACCACATCTTTTCACCTTAAAGGCTTCCTATGGAGCCAGCATCACCCACGGAGATGGTTCTGCAGGATTTTGCTGTTGTTTTTACCCTAGGAATCATTGCAGGATGGCCTCTATTTACTGGTTTATCATTGTAAGCCTGTGCTGAGACTTGTACATCTAAATACTGGTGAAAATTCAATCACCAATGTAAATTTCCTTATTACTTCTGCTCTGTGCATTGCCAAACAAGCTTTTGCCTCCTGGTTGCTGCAATGACATTTTTTACAAGTGGCTGCTGCCTGTGAGACCAGATGACAGTGCTAATGACCCGTGTCCTTGTTCTCTGCTTCCCTTGCTTACGCCTCTTGTTTCTCCACACTCAATTAAGGAAAAGGAATTGAGGTTAATATTCCCGTCCTTGAAATTAAATCTACCCTTGCCCCACAGTGCAATTAATGAAAACAACTTGGATACAGAGCCTTTCATCTCTAGTTCACTGGTTTATTTAGTAGGAGTTGACAATGACTCACACCATTAATTTGTCTGCTGAGTGGCAACCACGGAGTGAATTAGCGACGTTAGCCTGGATTGCAGGCATAAACCTTGCAAAATCTCTGCCATGAGTTAACAACCCTGCTGCTCTTTGAGGAGTTGTGGTGACTCTGAGACTTCTCCTTGTGTCACAGGTCCTCCTGCAGCCTGCTGCAGACACACAAAGGGTACACATGGCCTGTGCTGCTCTTGGTAATACTAATTCCAGGGGTAATTAAATGAAAATGGCTATTATACATCAAACATTAGCCTTGGTCCAAATAACAGGGCAAGTTATGCTATGCACTCATACTATGAGAAATGTTGGTCAATTATATATTATATATTTGGCTATTAAAAGTTTCTAAAGTCCAAAACATTGTTCAGCAGGAGAAACAAAACAGATGGGTCAAAATGAGTGGAGGTACCATCTCTGATCTTCCTCACTGTCAGATGTTGATGATGGGGAGTTCTTGCAGTATTCTTACATCAAATTGTTAAAGGCAATTTGACCAAAAATGCTAAAGGCATTTGAGAGTAATCTCTTCTATATCCATCTGTGTAGCCTCTCTTGTAAGGCAGAGAGACCTGTGCTCTGCACCATCCATTTCAGGACCCTGAATCAGGCTCACAGCTTGATTTACTGTGGAGGAATACATGTCTCCCTTGCCTGTGAAGCAAGTGGGAGGAATTGTCTTTGTGAATACTTCTACCAGCCTTCCAGGTACCTGATCCAAGGCTGAGCTCTGGGAAAATTGTTGGTATGGGAAGAGTAGCCACATAATGAGTAGAGACAGCACCATCACTCTACAACCTGATTCTTGCTGTGAAGAAGGCTGTGTTTTTTTTAAGCTCACAGCAGCCGGAACATCTTCCATTCACTGCTGCCCTGATACACCAGGGTAGGCTTTCTGACCCCAAGAATCCCACTTATCTCTTGTAAATAAAGAGACACTGTAGTTTTCTTTCCCACACCTCTTCAGAGCACAACAAAAAAGATCCCCAGAGTCACAGCTTATTTACAGTTGTGTTGAAAATTTTTGACCTCTGCTGTACCTGAAAGAAAGGGGAGCCGGCATTAGTGCGTTATCATCACCCACAGAACAACAATCAGATCCGAGCTGATACCATGGGGAATATCAGTCCAAGTAAATACCAGCCACTGAATCTTGAATGTTCAGGAGGGCTCAAAGTGCTTAGTGTTCATCATTCAATTCTTAAGGGATTTGAATTTATGCCAAGTTAATAAGGGAACAGCATCGCCTGCAATTCACTGCTGTACTGTACAGCAATATTTTATGCAACTGACTACAATAACACTGATGTTGCATTCAATTTTTGATTGGCTCAAGGAAGCGGCCACTTTTCTTTTCTTGACGTGCTCAGGCTGGACCACAGAGCAGATGATGGAGTCAATAGCACTGAGATTTGAGAAATCTGTTGTGATGATCTTGCAAAAACTTCACAATGTAGCTTGCTGCTGTGGTGGCTTGAATACAGATGAATAAATGCTTTGCCTGAATGCTTCTGTATTTAAGGCGTATTTTAGAGCTACTGCACAGTTGTCCATTACACAGCAGGAGGGACACTGAACCAGAACATAGTAAGTCAGCACTTTCAAACTTCTTTTAAGCACAGTTAAAAACATTTGGCTCATTCATCCTGCAAGCAAATAGGGCTCTTGGGACCCAGCAGCACAGACAAACAAAGGGCTGCTACAGATAATTACTGTATTACACTGCTCGTATGGACAGTTCTTTTGTTTTAACAAGTGTTCCAAAAGTCAGATTTCTTAAATATTAATTAACAGATTACCTTTCAATTTATTCTGTTATGTTTTCATTGGTGGGGAGGGAAAGAGAAATTGTGAGAAATGCTGTCTTGTGGTGCTAATACAAATGAAGAAACATTAAGCAGCAAGTTGCTGATCACTACAAAGCATTCATAAGAAACTTTGTCATTGCAGCTGCTGCTGTGATATTAGTGAGACTTTCCTGGGAAATGGGTAAGAACATACCCTCTTCCTACTCTTGCATGTGCTGTTACTGTCCTGGGAGCCTGATGTTTGTCAAAGAGTAAAGAGTGCAGTACTGCCTGGAGTTGTGACAGTGAAAGGGCCTTGGCCAGCCATGGTTCTCTGGAGAGTAACAATATCTCAGACCAACTGACAGAGCAGGACCAAAGATGATGTAAGAAACTTGAGTAAGGATCTGAATCATGTGTACCAGGTTTAACTTGTTGGAGACATCTGTTCAGGGAGACCTGCAGGGACAGGCACAGGCAGGCTCCCCTGGGACTTTGGAAAATAAAAATGCTCACAGGAATACTTCCATAGTGATGGCTTCACAAATATGGATATCTCCAAATGACAGGATGATTTATTCCCTCTTTTAGACTAATCTTTGTAACTTTGCCTGGTTTTGGAAGGGAGTCTGAGTAGTCTGAAGCATCTACTGTATAGATACAGCAGCACAGCTGCATGAAGCGTTCTTTTCTTAAGCACTTTTTCGGCCACCCCTCTCTTCACACTGCAGGAGCTATCAGGTCAGTCATGTGGCTTTCCACATCACTCAAAGGTGGCCACAGTTGTGAAGTCCACTCTGCCACTCTTAATGAGAAAGAAGAAGAACAGAACCAGACAGAGCTCTTAGGCATATCCACCTCATCATAAAATGATTTGGGTTGGAAGGGGCTTTAAAGATCATCAAACTGCAACCCACTTGCCATGGGCAGGGACACCTTTCACTAGACCAGGTTGCTCAGAGCTCCATCCAGCCTGGCCTTGAATGGGGCATACACACCTTCTCTGGGCAATCTTCTCCATCACCTCATCACCCTCTGAAGAAAAAAAAGTATAAAGAATATAATCTTCAAGGTGCCTACAGATAGGACATTTTTTCTAATTTTCTGGTATAACCTAAGATTTTGTTCCACTGCACATGCTAAGCCCATAGGTTATATGAATGCAAGTCACCACTTGGTCCTTTGCCTAATTACCACAGGAGAGTGGTCTACATGCAGTTGCTCCATTGCTTTTCCTGTTCAGTATCAGTGGGAGGGAAAAGCACGACCAGGCAAAGGGAAGACCAGAGCATTTCTACCAGGCTGCATGTCAATGTTAACAGATTCACAGAGGGGTGAGGTTGGAAGGGATGACAGTGGGTCACCTGGTCCAGCCTCCAAAGGTCTCCTAGACCATGCTACTCATGATTGTGTCCAAACATCTTTTGAATATGCCCAGTGAAGGAGACTCCACAATCTCTCTGGGCAACCTGTCCGAGTGCTCAGTCACTCACAGCAAAGAAGTTCTTCCTCAGCCTCAGGTGGAACTTCCTGTGCATCTGCCCATTGCCCCTCTTGTCCTACTGCTTGGCACCACCAAGAGCTTGGCTCCATCCTCTTGCCATCCTCCTTCAGGCACCAACAGACATTGATGAGATCCATTCTCAGTCACCTCTTCTCCAGGCTAAATAGGCCCAGCTCCCTCAGCCTTCCTTCATGAGAGAGATGCTCCAGTCCCATCATCATCTTCATTGCTCTCCACTGGACCCGCTCCAGGAGCTCCATGTCTCTTTTGCACTAGGAGCCCAGAACTGGACACAGCACCTCACCAGGACTGAGTACAGAGGAAGAATCACTTCCCTAAACCTCCAATGCTTTTTCTAATGCACCCCAGGACACCATGTGCCTTCTTCTTGGCCACAAGGCCACTGCTGGCTTGCAGACAGCTTGTTGTCCACCAGGTCTTTTCCAACCTTAATGATTCTCTGATTCTATGATGTGCTCCTCTCCATCCATCTGTAAAAAGAAATGGTTCCCAAGTGCACAGCTGCCTTTATTCAAGTTAGAAGGGAGGTACTGACAAACTGTGGAACTATGCAGACACAAAGCTGTTGTATCCTTTGGAGTATCTCAAATTTTTTGCTACTTAGTGTAAAGCACACAGCTACAAACGAAAATCTTCTCTTCATTAATGCTTGTTTAGGCTACAGCCCTAGGATTAGCAGTGCATTAAGTATTTAAAGACAGTATTTTATTAATAATTAAAAATTAAAACTATTTAGTCTGTTTGGTTTTGCTCTTTCATTATTACTGCTGCATAACCAGATGTAGGTTCAAAGGTAAAACATTTGTAGCAAACCTCTCCAAGCTCAGTGGGAGATGTGAATTGTCCCTGTAAGAAGCAGGAAACTGCTTCAGCGGCACAGAAAATTACTAATGCACTCTTACACCTGTTTATCACCCATCTAGAGACATTATTGAAGTAAATAAAAATTAAAGAAAGCTCTGATTTTGGATAAAAAAAGGACATCTATCAATTCTGATTTGATATATGCAGCTCTCTACAGAATCAATGAGGTTGGAAAAGACCTCTGAGATCATCAAGTCCAACTTGTGACAGAACACCACCACGTCAACCTAAATGCCACCTTCAGTCTTTCCTTAGACATCTTCAGGGATGGTGACTCCGCCACCTCCCTGGGCAGCCCCTTCCAATGTCGGATCACCCTTTCTGTGAAAAAATTCCTCCTCATGTCCAACTAAACCTCCCCTGGTGTGTCTTAACACTGTGTCCCCTGTCCTGCTGCTGGCTGCCTGTGAGCAGAGGCCAACCCCCACCTGGCTCCACCCTCCTTTCAGGTAGGTAAGAACACACGAGTACATAACACTGTGTTTATATTCACATATACATCTACACAGGTTTCCTTTCCTAAGATCTTCCTCGCCACCCAGTTCACCAAGGATAGCTGTATTCTGAGGGGCTGGGTGTGCCACACCTTTTTTCTTTCCCCTTGTTCTTTCAAACTTTCCCAGCAAGTTACAGCAGGGCACCTGAAAGGGTCAAGTTGATCAGAACACTTCAGAACAGATCTGAAGCAAAATTTTGAGTTCTTCACAGGCAATGAGACACTTATGGGGGCCGTCTCTGGTATGGCAATGGAACCTCTCAAGCTGTAATGCCCATTATGAACAAAACAGAGAAGTTCCAGGGAATGGAATTTTTCTGAACTCAACAACAGAAGACAAGCACGTATCTCTTTGCAGAACATCCTCAAGGAAGATGTGGCATTCTTAAAATATCTTTATACTCAGTTATGAGTAAGACTATTCATCCTACACCCTAGCTCTGCATACAGGAAGGGACGAGCTCATAGCAGAAGAATTTTTTTCGGCAGTGGGAACAACTGCACGATGATTATCTCCAACCAGTGTGGGATTCCATGAGAGAGCATGGATGCTCTGGCAAGTGTTGGGGCATTACTACATGTTTGTGGAAGTCTCTCAGCTTTTATTAATTAGACTCCTGACAAAGCAGTAAAACCCTGTAACAGAAAGCCACACTGCTCATTCCTGAATCATATGAAATCATTCACCATTTTATGTACAAGTTTTGAATTACAATCTTCAACTCCTCATCAGAAAAAATAACAAACCAAAAGGCCTAAAAAAGCATTTTTGGAAGAACTGCATAGTATACAGAAGCATACTTCAATTACACAATATCTTACAGAACGCAGACTGTAACAAAAAGCAGAGCCTGTTACCTTTTCTGAGAAGGCAGTGCCCAGCTAAAACTAGATGTTTCATCTCCATTATTAGAGGAACAGCTTTAACTGGACAGAAGAGTATATGAAAAAAGTTCCTGAACAGTCCAAATAGTTCAACAGAAAAATAAAAGTACATTTGTAAACAACTTTAAAACAAGAGCCTTATGAAAACAATGCAGGTCATTGAAAGTTAAGCTGTTAAACTCTTCTTAGACCAAACTGCTGTGTTTTACCCTTATAGGTTTTTTCATGATAAACAAATTTTGTCATGTGGAAAACCTCAGTGAGAAACCAGGGCAAGTATTTTTAAATTTTTGGTGGAATTAAGAAAAGGCCAATTTGAAGGCAAAAGGTCAAGCTCCAAATTCCCTTTGAAAATTACAAGTGTCATAAAACCAAACTATTAAATGAAGCCAACAGTGCATGGTAGCACAGCACTTATTTTATAATCTGAGACTCTTTTTAATGCAAACCCTGAAAAATCATAAGCAATTACTTTTAGAAATTAGAAATTACTTTTGTATTATGTACCATTAATTTATCACTGCATTCACTTTCATTATTCAAACCTTGCCATAAAATGACTTTTTACATACAACACTGATTTATCTTAGGTGTATCTCTTTTACTACATAGCAAAATGTAAAACTGTCCTGGGAAATGATTTTCTGTATGTAACTATCAATGCCTCTGAAGTTGAGCATCAGCATTTATGCTGCTCTCCTTAATGCTTCAGCACATATTAAGTAAGCTGCTGGTCACTGAGTGTCTCCATTTTGGTAGACAGACAGATGTATGTGAACAGCAATGCTTTGGATAACTTGTGCTATTCCTAATACTGGAGTTATTTTCTCCCCCAATTACATTTTGCTATAAATATGTGTGGCCTTAAGTTGATCCCAATATCAGTTTCAGCTAACTAATCAAATTATCTGTTAAGGTTTTGGGAATGAGAACCCTTCCTTTATTTAAATAAAACGAGGGAAAGGTTTCTGACTCCCAAAGGTTTGCCAACAATAGATTTATTTTCAAGACAGGATGTTCAGTAAGTTGCTCGTCCTCTTTGCTGTTCACAGATAAGCACAACAGTATTAATGGTTTTTATCAAGTAGGCAGGAAGGGAAAGACAAAATAGTGTGAGGTTTTTTGAGGTTTTTGCCCTTAAGGTTTTTCCAAGTTCTGCTTATGGGCTCTTATGAGTAACCATGCATTTGAAATAAGTGTATTTCAAATTTCAGATTACTTCTCCTTTATTTATAGGGTTCAGCAGCTAAACTTCAATTTCCTGTTTTTCGTTTGCAAACAACCTGCCTGTAACTGAGAACATCAAGAACTTATGTATGTATGTAAGGAGTAATTTATCATTGTATATAGAAGTGCCTCATTTTTGTACCAATTAAAAGTTAATTCATAATCCAAATAATCAATCTGCAGTGTAAACAAGTAATTATTTTCTCCTATGTAATAATGGTAAATAACAACACTGAGCATTACATATTCCACTTGAGTTCATTAAATGCAATTCTTCAGTCACAAAGGCAGCAGGCATTCTGTGATGAACTTCCTTTGAGCTATGTTCAAATGAATGGAATAACTGAGATTCCTGATGGAGATCTAAGCCATTTCCCTCATTTTCTTAATAGTTTCCACTATTTGCATACTCAACTCCATTTTATAATTTGTTATTTAAAATAAAGTCATTTCACCAAACTCTTCTCTCCCTCTGTAAAACAAACTTATTTACATTTATGGTAAATGCTTTTCACCAAATAAGTTGTAAGAAAAAAACCTCCTAAAACAAAATCAATAAAGGAGCAAAAACGTAAAGGGAGAAGTATTTCAAGTTCTGTATTAATTTTCTTTCTGAATTTCCTTCCAAAGATGCTACAGGGATGAAAGTTTCAAAAGTTTTAAACACGCTTTTACATATTTTTGATTATTTCTCTTTTAAACAAGGGAGCAATTCTGTCCAGTGATCACCTTCCTAACTTCTGGCCAGTATTTAAATGAAACTGCATGTCATTCACCCCAAGAAAGTAAACAAAATACAGCCTTTTACTTCAAATATTTTATGAATGCAAGATTACAAGAAATATATTAGTCAAAATGCAGGGCTATCAAGCACTGAACCAAGAATGCTGGCATCAGTTTGCCTATCATTTTGCATGTGGAAAAAATACGCTATGTCTACAGGTAAAAGGCATCACTAATGCATCAAGAATTACTCTGGTCAGCCAACATCACCTCTGCAGCTTGGTGCATGTTTCAGTTTATTATGAAAATAATCATCATAATAATAGTTTGAGATGAGACACTGGAACAAAACCATTCTTAAAAAGGAAAGTTTTTTTTCTTGTTCTTACTGAGGTAACACCAAAAACTAAAAATAAGTTCTCACAATTTAGCAGCCTCCTCAACACTTGTTAGGCTAGCCTTCACACAAGGAGCATGCAAACAGCCACTCTTCTTGCTTTAAATTGAGGGCTATTGGTTAATTCAAGTCACTGTTTTTTCACCCTACTCAATTAACCTTTTGAACTGGATTTCACCTAGGAAAAAGAAAATTAAATGATGTTAAGTGTAGCAGACAAGTACAGATCACACCAAGAAGCTAACACTCATGAGCTGTCATAATAAGGGATAATAATAACAATAAAAAAAAAAAAATCAGTCTTTTCTGTGCATATTTTTCATTTGAAAGGTCCCAGGAAATCATGATGTGCCTGGTCGCTTCTGTTGCTGATTTCTGATGACCTCTAATTGTTTTTTGCATTGCTGATAGTATGTTGAGAGACTTTTGTTTTCATCTAACAGCTTTTTATGTTCTTGTACCAGACGGGATGTGTTTTGCTGGTCTTTTTCATCCTGGTCCAGTTCTGCTATTAGTTCTTGTCTGAAATTTAAAAAAAAATAAAAATTGTAATTTATATTCTATTTCTATTTGCGTGTAGATGACTTCATATGTTTCAAATTTGATTAACAATCTGAACTCACAGCTGGTGATATTTTGTGCAAAAGAAGTTGACAAAAGAAATATTGTTCTTTAATGTAGTCCGGGGAAAAATTCCCTTCCAAATCAGATCCACATTTAAACCTTAAAACAGCTGAAAGACTGAACCTCAAACTCTAAAACTCTCTAAAACTGTCCTTTAGATAATGTCTTTCAGATGTAGTTTTACAGGTCACAGTAAAATATCTAAGGAGCCACATGAAATTTCATAAATATATTCAACTCCAACTTTAGCTATCTATATGCACATTTTAAATCTCTAAAAGAAACTTAAAATACAAAATTGCAGTAATTTTTGTAACTGTTTAGTGAAGGGCTATTTTCTATCTGGACCTGAACTTATTAAGGCAGTGGTAAAGTAGAATCAAGGAAATCACTTCTGTAACTGGCATTTCACATTATTTAGGCTGTAAGTGTTCAATATGTTTTTTAGCAAAGACTTTAGAGGCCCAAACACACTGATAATCTTGCTATAATTTATTTTGCAAAACTGATGTGACAGTTTGTTTTACTATTTTGTTATGAAGTGACAAGAAGGCAAGCTGCCAGCAACATTTTTGCAACAAAATACCAAAGGAGAAAGTTCAAGTTAATTAATTGTTGCCATATGTTTTTTAATTACAGTTAAAGAGAATTTAGTAATTGTATGAGGGTTGAACTAATAACTACCTTAACCAGCATTAAATTCATCCATCAAAACATCTTTTTTTTTGTTTTAACGCCTACGAAGAATTCCATTCTGACTAAGAAAAAACAGTTTGGAAGAAATGTGAACACACTTCCTAGGAAAAAAAACCCCCTAGGAATCTAAAAGTAGAGAATTAACAGTTTTGAAACAAATATATTTAAAATATTTTATTAGTTGTTAGGGACAACATAAATAGAATCAAAATTAAGATATTAACTCTAGTGTCATTATCTCCTCATCAAATCTAAAAATTCTAGTTACATGTGAAAAAACCAAACTGTTCTCAGATTACTAAACCCAAAGTGAATATGTGGAGTTCAATCTTACAGTAACGTTTTCCCCATATTCTGTATGCTATTTCTACTGTACAAGAGGTTTACACACACATTTTTCTCGTTAGCTAATCCACAAACACCAAGGCAAGCTCCCTATTAACAGCTGCTTGCCTGCAGTGGCTCAGACACTGGTGGGTAACAAGGTGATTATTTGGTCTAGTGTGTGACTATGACTTCTCTGAACTGGTTCCCAGCATCAGGAAACAGAGCACAACAGGACTTGTTATGAATTCAAATTCTGAATCAGCAATAATTTTTGACCTAATACAACAATATGTGCAGCTGCTTTACTTATATGTGTAAACAATGCAAGAGGAAAGAGTTTAATTCCAGTGCACAAGGAGAAGGTACATAACAGCTTTTAAACATTAGGTCTTAAACCCACAGCAGAAAAATATAAGATGGGTGTTGATAATATTGTTGTAAATGCAGTGCTTGACAAAATTCAAATATATGATTCAAACTAACTGCAAAATGAGTAACACTGACATATTACCCAAAATTCTAGATTATCTACAAATTACAACTGAAAATATTTTAATGGACAGTGTTGCAAATAGAATTCCAAGGTTCTTTAACAGCTCAGGTGTTTCATTTGAGATGATACAAACATTATCAGTTTGTTACATACAGAGATTTGCCACAAACTTAGGTAGGACTTGTCCAGAAGCAGAGTCTTGATATTGATTAAAACTTTCAATTACCTGCTCTAATATTTCATCTGTACTGAGCAACTCAGTATTTCTGAGTTTAAGGTTGGAAAATAATTATGCCCTATGAAATGTTACTTCATAAAGCCAGAAATAATAGTCACAGTGACAATTATTTACTTTTTTTTATGTATTTTTATTAATATACACAGACTGTATATAGGAAGCACACAGAAGAACAGAAAAGGTTAAACACATTTCACTTACTTCCTCTGCAACAGCAATGCAATTTCTGTCTGAACTTTCATATATTCTTGTGCCATTTTGCAGTGCTGTTCAAATACAGCCATAGATTCTTTGGAGTTTGGGCATGGTGCTAGAGGCTGAAAATAAATCAGACATGTTAAAGACTAATGAACTGATATCTTAGTAAATAGTGTGTTAGAATGTCTCTGCAGTGTATTTATAACAGTCTTTTAAAAACCAGTAAGCCTTTAAAAATAAGTGTTAAACCATGCCCTGGAAAATATTGCTGCACCGATGTAAAAGTTCACTCAAATCTGAAGTTTTTAATCTGACACTTGTCACAAAAATCAAAGCAATGCTTAATCTCCCCTCCCCCCCTAAATAAAGTCTATACAACAATTTGATTCAGTAACACTCAAGCAAATAATGTCTTATTTTGACAGTCAAACTCAGCTTACATTTGGTTTTAGGGATCATGTTTCCCAGGACTTGTTTTTAATAGCTTGATCAAACCTGAGTCAACCAATCTCAGATTACATAATATATTTTTTTTAGCCTTGGTCAAAAATTAGAAAGAACATAAACCCAGGTAAATATGTGGTACTAAATTTTGCAGCCCTGAAGTCACACGTTAGAATGAAATGCAAACTTGAGAATCTAATAAAGTGTATATTTATTACCTGTAACTGATGATCTAATGTGAGATATGCCATTGGGATGGAGTTATCTGACCCATTGGTCTCTGTAACAATACCAAGAAAACTTCAATGTATTTTCAAGAGTTTATTCTATTCTTACAGGACAAAAACAAGAACTCTAAGTAATTTCACAATACACAATCTGAATGTGGATAGGCAGATGGAAATAGCAGCGTTCCAATCCCAAGGCAGATGAATCATTTTGTTTTTCTGATAGTTAAGAACATCAAAAGTATGGTCTATCACACCAAGAAGAAATAAAAATTATGGTTATCAACCTACATTTCTAGAAGCCATGTTACAGCACACAGAGTTTAAAAATACTATTTTTGTACAGTTTGCGACCATTTCTGTTTATAAAAAATTTGCCATTTCATTCTTGTTTATGAAGGATCAGCCAGCCAGCCCATGCATCTAATGACTTTAAAATTAGAAGCTGTGCAAATCAGCTCTGCCAAAATAAAATAAGCACAACCTCCTGCTCAGTTTTGAAACCTACTCCCAGTGAGGTCTCTAAGTATCTTCCTCACAACATGCTCTGGGGCATCTTCTCTGCTCTGTACAGATACTTTGTGGGTAGCAAGGAACCCAATAACCAGTCTGTCTCCTGGGCATGGCTGCTCTCTTCTTACACTGCAGTTACCCTGGATTTCTCTAGAGCTATCATTCCAGATTTAATATGTTCCTGCATTCTTATCTTTCAGTAGCCCACAGTCTGGGGATCACAAGGTTACTGCTAAGCTTTAAGAGACAGAGGAGTAAAGACACATGGAGAAACTACTGATTTTACAGCCGCATAATTGCTACTAGAGGATTATATGGAAGAGGGTAGGTGGGAAAAAAAAGGGGCTGCTTACCCATACCCCAAAAGCACCTGCCACAGAGTAGTCGTGGTAGAGAAACTAAGGTGTTGCCCTCAAAGACTATGCTATTTCCAAGAGCAGCTTCAAAAGGAAACAGAAATAAGAGGGTGGGAATGGAGAAAAAGTGGTTAAGTGTATGCTTGTAAGGAAACTGGAAGGTGGTAAAAACAAAAAAGAAAAAGAAAACAACCCTAAAACCAGAGACTTAATCACCACGGTACCTTAAATGCAATAAACATGAGAAATCCTTCCCTACATTACACTGTTGCCATATATGGATACTGCAACAACGAAGGAATCATCGCAATGCTTCAAAAATACATCAATACATGTAAATACTTCAGGTGACATTCCAGAGTGTATCAGCACTGTGTCATAGAACTGCAAATTTTCCTTGATTGACCAGGTCTGCATCCTTGTTTTACCACTTTGCTTCATTAAATTAAAAATGTAGCATCTTTTACAGAAAACCAAATTATTCTCTCTTCAGAAATTTGAACAATTCTTTGTGCACAGCCTACATAAACCTAGTAAGAAAAAAATATAGATATGGCACATTCTGTATTTACCTGAGTATAGGGTGAGCAATTTTTGTTGGCCAGAAAACAGACCTGACTTTTAGCTCCAGTGCTGTGCTGCATTTAAGATCAAAAACTTGGCACAAACTTTTGTTGCACTGGCTTACAATTTGCAACCTTCAGTTCCCAAAGAACTCTTGACTGGGTAAGAGCTTGCTTCCAGCGTGAGGCAGCAATTCCCGTTAGTGCTCACTGCCTAAAGCAACTCGGGATCCATGCTGCACAACAGGGCACAGGGTGGGCTGGAGCAGGGGACAAGGCCTTGGGGATAAGTGACAAGGCACTGACTGTGGTCAGGCAAAGCAACAAAGGACAGTAAGAAGAAAATAGAGAAGCAAAACACATGAGTGTGTTGTCCTCCCACTAACGTGGGGAAAAAAAGGTACATCTTACATAATCACCTTATATTTGGTAAAATGCAAGTGTGCAAATATACACACGTATTCATGTATATATAGATATGCTTGTGCAAGAGTCAGTCACCACATGAGTTTCCATTTTGCAGTTGGTTATAGGAAAAGAGTCTGACCATCCAGATGAAAAGGTCACAAGAAAAAGATTACAGAATCTGAGGCACTGTGAAGTACCATCTTGAGACTAAGTTTAAGATTCAACATGTACATTTTAGTAACAAAAATGAAATTTTTATCTATATTCTAAAAAGGAATTTGTGGGGATCATTGTTTTCCTGAAGTCCAGTACTGGTTCTTTTCATAACAGAAACACATTATGACTTTTGAAATCAAATTGAACTATTCAATTATCTTCATTCTTAATCCTGTTTCATAACAAAAACCCAATGATGCTATGGTAGAAGTATTTACAGTGTTTCTGCAGACATGTGTTAGTTCATTTAAAACCAGTAATTTTCTGTGCACATGCACATTCTGCATAAGCAAAATTACAACAGAGATGATAAACAGAAGTAACCTACTCCAGCTGATACTCACCTACATAACATTTAATTCCAGATGTCAGGGCAATGAAATCTTTAAATGTGCATTCAAAATACAAATGGACAAGACAAAAATATTCCAAGAAGTCTATTCCCCTAATTCCCCAAAACCATACAAATTAAAAAATTGGAGCTACCAAGATATTCATTAAATATTACTATTACTGCAATGTACAGTACTTCCTTACAAGCAAAATACTTACAAGTTTATGCAACTTAACAATCTATAAAAAAGCATTCTTAAAGTATACATGAAAAACAAGGCAGGAATGTAATGATTGGACTTAAGCAGAACTTGAAAGAATCATGATCTTCATTGCTTGCTTTTATTATTGTCTGTGCACATACCCCACACCACAATCAAATAAATAGTTTTCTTTTTTTACAGGCAAAAAATTTAAGTAATTAATAAAGGATTACCAGCATCATCTGGTGTCCATGGATTACGTGTTGGCTTTTCAGAGGTTGGTCCCGAGGTAGTGATCATTCTCACACTAGGACTAGATGATCTACTGCTGTTTCTACTCTCCTGAAATGACAAAAAACCCAAAATGACAAGTTAACAGAAGATTTTTTTGAGAAGTTAAAAAGAAAAAAAAAAGGAAAAGATATCCGAACCTATAACCCTCTGAAATACTCTCCCTCCTCAAAGTTTTTACCCTGAATGCTCTTGTGATGGTTTGGCCAACTTTACATGCATTGAGGGGATAATTCCATCCCCATTTCTTCTTTACCGTGCAGAAGAAATTGATACAATTTTGCTACTCAGCATAATAAAAAGCAATGCTGAATAATGTGTTCAAAATCTTTACAGAAAATCATAACAATATGTCTAGTGATTTTCACACCATCATTCAGTGAAATTTAGCAGCTCTGTAACATAAGGAGGAAATAAAATTTGTTTCCAATGTTTAATCAATGAATGCAACTACATTCAAGTAAAGGATAACAGCTTAGTAGCTGCACTAGACTACTGTGTATTAATCTACAGTTTTCTTCTGGTTCTTTTGTTATCTCAGAGGTTATGTGATCAATCTTCAGAAAACATGAGAAAAGAGCCTAATCAAAAAGGATCAATCAATTGAAGCACATCAATTAGAAAATGAGTACATTCTCTCTCCTGAAGCAAATTAAGAACTAAACCAAAACTCTGAAGGATGTTTTTTCATGTACTGTTTGACTGCTCCAATCCTTTTGTTTACCAAAGCACAAAAACATAATATACACTTCATTATTCTACCAAGCTGCTTTTTCGGAAATGTTATTTACTATATATATGTTTCTATTTCACATACCCCCTCAGTGACATTAAATTAACTCAGTAAAAAATTTAATACTATAAGCTCCAGCAAGTTTCTTAGAAAAAAATGAAGTAAAAAGAAAAGATGACATTAAAATACAACTATTTGCAAGATGGTGTATTTATCACGAAATGATTCATTAAATTACTCAATTTTTAAAAAGAAGCACTCAAATATACATTAACTAGAAACTATGTTTCTTTATGACTCTATTTCCAAATATCCTACTTTAATTTAAGTTTTAAAATTCAAGATTTCAGCCAAGTAATGCTCCAAAGAATAACAAGATTCTACACACTGAAAGATACTTTTTTTCATATGCATAGTCTTTTTTCTGTAATGTTTATTGAGCATTTTGTGTTTTATGTTAATAGCTAGAAACAGGATAATAAACTGTAGAAATAATCTGATGGATATTATCAAGATAATGGCATCAGACATTTTGTAAAATCTTTTGTGTTGGAATCTTTGTTGACATTAAGTAAGGTTTAAGTTGCTGACCTTACTGTTAGTGTCCTCAGGTATGAATGATAAACAGACCCTGCTGATGTAAAAGATCAGAGAGAGGAGAAAGCACTTGTAACAGCACGAAAGTCCTTTAAGCAAAAAGAGCTTTGTTGAGTATCTATAGTGGATAGTGAAGGGCACCTGAGAAATACTCCTGTTACAGTAACTTCTCAGTGCTTTACCAGATTGTTTTGGTCCACCAACCAAAAAAATATTTCCTTGATATCACTATTTACATGAAATTCAGTAAATAGAGAAATGAAGGAATCACATCTGAAGCATATCTAAAAAGCACTCCAAAGCTGAAGGGAAGTTTCCCAAACTGAACACTGGTAAGATCACAGTGTTTGAGTGTGTGTTGAGTGAGATACTTTAGGCCTCCTGGACAGCAGCCTCTCTGACAGGTAAACCAGTGTCTGTACTTCAGCAATCAGTTTCTGCTACTCCTTCATCCTTGCTTCCTCCAGACTTGCTAGCAAGTTACTCTCAAATCGTCTTTGCCAGATGGTCAAACCCAGAAGGCATTCTTAGCTTCCACTTCTCAAAGACTTGCAGTCTTGAAAAGCTGGCATGCTCTGAGGAATAATCCTCCCTTGAAGTTTAATTTAAATGGGCAGCACAATTTAAATACATCATCGTTACTAGTCCTGTTTCCTCATCGCATCTGAGAATTTTATCTTGCTGTGAAAGGGGAGAAAAAACCCCAAATGTGCATCTGTGACAAATTTCACAATCTCATGGACAGAATGATTCATCTGTATAATATCAGATCCCCAAATTATCCCACTTAGCTTGCATGCATATGGGCACGTACATTCTAACCTTGCTTTTCAACTGTTCATGTCAGTATATGGTTTTCTTTATTAATTTTTTTCACTTCAAAATAAACTGTAAGAATCATGAAGGCCCAGCAACAGTTATGATACCCCTACTCTCCCCAAAACCAACAATCCCAAAACAAAACAAAGAAATGTTTAAAAGAGTTACTAGACAGTTTTGGTATTTATGATAGTACTGTAAAAGATGATGTACCAAAACAACCAAACCAATAAAAGATACACAGGCAAGGAGATGGATACCACACTGGGCATTTGATCACAACTTGCAGATCTTGAGTCATTATGCCAGGTATGTTTCTCAGTATCCATATAAAACATTAAATTTTGTGAAGACTGTATGCAGTGTAAATATCAATTTACTGTATTCCTTCAAGTCCCCAAAAATATTAGTAGTTGCAGTTCAGAGTCTACACATCTGTTTCTATGTTACAAAGATGTTTAGGCAAGAGTAATAGTGCTAGACAGATGACACACTAAAATGTTTTAAAGTGCATGTGCAGGGAAATAGAAAGGCAGAAGAAACAATTCAGTGAAAAAAAAGAAGGGGAAATTAAAAGAACATCACAGTATATTGACAGAAACAAATGAAAATGCAGTGTGTGACTTTAGAAGAAACAGTTGCATCAGGATTGCTCATGTCACTTGGAGTAAGGACCAGCCTAAGGTCACCAAGCACAAAAATCTGTGAAAATTCAGACCTAAACACATGTTCTCAACATCAAATCACTCCAATAGTTGATACATAGATGGAAAACCTTTGACCTAGCAAATTTTCCTATCTAAACAGCTGATGCTGAGTAGCATAACCCTCTGCAAAGCATTATTACTGTCTGCTGTTCAGAACACCAGTAAGAGCAATACCCTAAAGTGTCTTAAGTCTCTCAACAATATAAACACAGTAATTGTCAGCTACACAAGCCAGAGGAAAAAGTTCTTCTAACAGCACACAGACATAAAATAGACATACAATCATAAAACATACAAGGTGGTCAAATTAAAACAGACAAGCAGGTACGCAGGAAGATGAGTCTTGGTCTACCCCTTTCAGGTAGGGACACAAACTTTGGTATGTGTATTATTAAATATTTACAATATATATAAAAATATTTGTATGGTATATTATTTATGATTACATATACATATATTTGAATATTTATATACCAGCTTGGTGTTTTCCTTCACCTTAAGAAAAATTCCATTCTGAATTGGAAAAGCCTTTCTAATTCAAAACCAGTAGTTGTAAATGAATCACTTTCTGTTGACACAGCAGCAATTTTCAGGAAAAATATGCTTAACAAAAATATCTCCTATCAGCTTTACTGTGTCAAATAGCTACAAGCCAGAAAAGAGACACTGTGGCAGTCCTTCAATTTTGAGTGGGACAGGGCCTTTCAGGGCCTGGGTGAGGGAGCAGAGGCAAGATAGCTGCTTGGTGAAGAAGGCTGTGCCTCAGAGTGGGTGTAAGGGAGAATGGAATGTGGGGAAGAAGGATGTTTGCAATGAAGGGAGGAGGGGGAAGGGGATTTTCACATTTGGAAGGATACCCTATATATGGTATGGTGCACATGGGAAGATTGGATAAACTGACCAGAGCTATGCCAGTCAAATGCTTTTCTGCTTTGGCTTGCAGATTGCTTATATGGATAGCAGTTCAACATTTTTAATAAAAAATCGAGGCACTGAGGTCCAGAGCTATAGAAACCCATAAAGATTAATTTTAAGTCTTTAGCCATGATTACATTGTGCTCTGTTTCTTCACTGTTTTCTACTTTTTTTTTTTAATACACAATCATATGTACATCAAAAGTTAGGTGGACTTTTCTATCTCTCCTCACATCAAAAAGGGAATAAAAAATCATTATTTGTTTATATGGATGGTGCAAAAATGTCTTTGAAACAGCATTTTTCGTGCCTGTTAAAATATTATGTTTTCCAGATTTTACCACAATGTTTCCAAAGAAACTGCAGGATAGCAACATATAATTGTAATTCTTCCACCTACATTTCCAGTATGTACACTATCAGAACCAGGAAAGTAAAATGTGACTCTGGTGCTTCTATAGACCCACATGAGAAACTGGTGAGGTAAACATAAAACAAAATTTCTGTACCCTTCTGTTCACGAAGACAATTTAGCTAGAACATCCATACAAGCAGTAGAACAGCTTTCTAAGAAAGATTATTATAACAGTTATTAAGATATGAAGCAAATGCTGAAAATCTGAAATATCAACCATTCATTAAAATGAACAGAATGAAAACTTTTAAATACAAAAGCTATAATTAAATATATTCATACATCAATCAGCACAATTTGGTAAAACTGATGTATTGTCACTTAATTTTTCCCCCAAGTCTTGCATAATTTTAACTCTACAATTAAGTGAATAGGCTAAATTCTTTCCTAAATTTTGCAAATCAATTTCTTTCTAACAAACCTGTCTTCTCTGAAGATACTAAAATGTATTTCAGACTTGTTATTTTCTGATAGATATACATAGTAAATTTACTAATACCTACAGGATTGATGAGGTTTCTGTGGCTATCATACTCCGTGGAATTAAAAAAAAAAATATCAAAGGTTATCTCCCTGATAATTACACCCCCCAAGAATTATCACCTGTTTTAGATTATTACAGTAGGTTTTTTTGATATAGAAACTTGATTAATCTGATGAATATGTTAAGCATCAGTATCCCACATTCAAATAATAGTAGAGATCTCAAAATTGCCAATTCACACTAAAGACCAAATAGCTTCTGTGAATTACTGAAGCAATTAAACCCACAAAATAAACACATCTGAATGCATTAGCTATACTTTTCTCATTTAAAATTGAAATGAATCTAGGAGCATGTTATGTAGCATACCACCATTTCTGTTACCATGGCATTTACAATACCAGACAAATAGCTATGTTATTATAAAACATCTTTTTGAAATAGTGTTTTTTTTAAACAAAACTTTGTGACAACACCCTGCTGTAAACCTTTCACAAGAAATAGAAACATATTTCTGTAAATTACTATTCAGGATTCAGAGATTGATAATAAATAACATTTATGATATTGATGCACATGGTTTTTATTTCCATGTAGAAAGTGAGTCTATATATAACTGTTTTAGACAATAAGTAGTAATTACAATTGTTTTCTCCATACAGAGAGATGAAAAGGCTTTCCTGTGTAACATGTTCCCTCAGCCAAATTAAGCAGTACACAAAAAAAACCCACGTGCACATAAAAGTGATAAATAAACTATATAGAAAATGCTTCTCATCTAGAACTCATTCATAGTTACCCTCATGGAATCTCGTTTCAATGCAATACAAACAATGCTACAGTCTGCCAAGCTTCCACATCATTTCTATGAAAGCATCAAAGGTGAAGATTTCCAGATCGGTTCCCCGGTACAGATTTGGTGCTGACTTTACTGAAAGGCAAAGAAGAGATGAGAAGGACATTACCTGACTGGACTCTGTTCCAGCAACACTAAGATCTTGAATGGATCTGCGCCTCTGCTGTCCGTTTCCTGCTGGGAAAAAAACAAAACAAAAACAAACCAGTGAAATATATTCAGAACAAAATAAGAAGGGTGCGACTGTTGCAGAGGAGCTTGGAATTTGTACAAATCCACAGAGACAAAGTGAGAGAGGGGGAGAGAGAGACAGCTGCAGAATTTTAACTCAAAACATGCTGGCCTGTCAACAAAAAGTATACCCTAATACAATAACCACTCCTACCACATGAATAGCTGCTGCACTCTACTCCACCATCTTCTGTCACATGTATTTGGTCAGGCTTAGTACTTGGGGCAGGAGCTGATGACGACATCTATTTCAAGTGCGTTACGTTATGGGGATTTCTAAAAGCTAAACCGCGAAGATAACAGGCTGCCAGCTTTAACCTGTTGCTCTTTAGCTTGCTCAAGGAACACAGCAAGGACTTCTGCCCGCGTGCTGCTCCCCTCAAGAAAACTAAGAAGTGAAAGCGCTTCCTTCTGCTCTCCTGTCTCCCCCAGAGGAACGAAACTCTGTCCTGTTCTCATGCTCTGAGAAGTGTGAAAAGGGGACCGTTCAGCTAAATCACATCTCACCATCAACCTACGAAGCACAATGCTGTAATCTTTTCCTCTTCTCCTTCCACCTGTTCGCAATTATCCACCAGTGACAGCTACATAAAACAGTTTAAATTTTAGCACTGACAAGCAATCAAAGGCATTTTCAGGAAACAAAATCTCCTTAAAAATAAAAGGAGATTATGCAACAGAATCTCCCTGGCTACTTTGATTTTTATTACAGTGATTGTTTATATTATCTCTTGAGAGCAGGTCAGCTGTCCAAAAGGAAACACCAAAATGTCCTGAGTAACAGCTGACAATGCTCAAAATTCTTGCTCTTAGCTCTGCATTACGTAACTCTGCTACTAGAGGGGAGCATCTGAAACATGTACTGCAGCCGTGGCAGCCCCTCGCCCAGCAGCCCTGCACTCAGCAACCACCACAGTTCACTCAGAGCCCTGCAAAAGGCATCACACTGCTGACCTTTTAGATACTTCTCATTCAGCATCATTCCCACGACTCCAAGCCTATCCTGACACGTGTTTTGAATTGCAACAGTTACTACAAAAATGGAAGACTATTTAATATTGACTGATATATTTAATAAGCCTTTAAGTTTTTAAATATATGTACTATTACATACAGGAATACGCTACCACAAAACAGCAACACAAAATGTTTAGTGTCACTTCATCAATTTGTCATGAGGTTTTAAAGTTTATAGAAGGTACTATAAGAAACAAGTGTATCAGAAAATCGAGCTGGATTCTAGAACAGGAGTATACTTTTTGCTCTGGCTACAAATAGATTTGAATTGCAACTGTTCTGTGGTCTTGATATTTTGCTTCTGAAATTCAGGGAAAGTATATACTTACCTAGGCAACAGCGACTAAGTTTATTTAATACTTTGATACGAGGGATCTTGTGAATGACAAATCTATGTCAAAAAGTCTGAACTTGTTCATTTGCTGTGAACTTTTTCACTATGTAATCGTTAACAAACAAGTTTATACATTTAATAGAATTCTGTGCTGTGGATACTTCATCTGGCTGCCACAGCTCATCTCAATATTCAACATATGTGCAATCCACCCACGACCGATACAAAATTATGTGCACATTTCATTCAACAACATTGTTATAAAATTAGCTCAGCTGAAATAGGCTTGCAAAAATATCTGAAATTCTCATTTCAGATTAGCAACATTTGTGAATTTAAAGAACCCAGCACATGTGTTGCTGAAATATTAGAACATGGCTGCCAAAATGTTAAAATAATCAGGGTGGGGTGCAAGAAAGAAAAGAAAATGCCTTGCGGGAAGTGAAGGGGTGGGGGGGGAAAGAGGGGCCAAAACTACTGTTGTAAAAAATGAGCACCTTTAAATGAAATATCTTCAAGTTAGTAGCATGAGGGAAGAGCAAGCTCTACTAGGCAATGCCATTTTAATTAGTATAATACTGCAGACATCTGGCAAATAGCTTCAACAAGGCAGAAACAGACTACGAATCAACAAATACTTATTGCTCCAGATTCAAGACAAATTTCAATTGAAAAATATACTGTACAACACAACAAAAAATACTTATTTGAAAAGATCATGGCTACTTCTTTATGCTTTCCCCTCCCAGCGTTGATCTTTTTCTTACCTCTAAGTCCATTTAAAAATAATTTTTCCTCATTATAAAAACTAAGAGATTTGTACATGGACAGAAGTTAATCCACAGTAACTTGAAGCACAGTGTCAGGCTTTTGATGGTTTAGAGGATTTCAAGATTAAAAAGCAAATGTCACAAACATACTATATGGCCTCAGAAAAAAAACCCCACAACATTTCACATAGTGTTGTTTATTTTCTAAAATTAAATTCTAAAGGAACAGGAAACTTCCATCATGTCCTGCCCCACATACTCCAGGCAAAAATAAATTCTACAACTTATTAAAGCTTTTGATCACCACCCCCACCCAGCCGCCAAATATCCAGACCAGCTATGACCTCTTCTCCCTGCCCTTTAGCAGATACTTGCATCTCCTTTTACACTTTCTTATTTACTCACAGTCCTCTCTCTTCCTTACACACCTACAAGGCTCAAATTTCTCTCATAGTGCAGGATCATCAGTGACTGTAACACTGCTACAAGACATTTTGAAGAAGCTAAAACATTGATCTGAATTCCAGAAGAATGAAGTGATCTGGGAAGACAAGGGTGGGATTTCTGGCATACACTGATTTTAAAAGTAGATAGAAAAACTACAGACTACAGCATCCATAATTCCTATCCACCTTTTAAAGACCCTCGACAAAATGTGTCTGTCTTGAGTAATCATTTATGCAGTGTCAATGCTATAAAAATCGTAATGCTGTGGCACAGTTTCAGATGACAAAATTACAAAGCCAAATGCACACATGCTAAATGCACGAGATGTCTAACATTGCCAGTGAAGAGAAGGCTGTACTTGTAGGTATATTTGCCAGATGCTGCTTGAATGGTTTCTATCCAAAAAGTATACAAACTAGAATTAATTTTTTTTTGTTTCTTTAAACATAAAGATACTTAAACCTTTTGTACTTAATAGAGTTTTTATTTTATATATATATTTATATATAAAAATAAAGTTGGTGCTTATAACCTGTACTATATATACTGTAAATGGCAAAAAAGAATTGGTCACTAGGCTATCTGGTTGCAGGATACCACCATTGCAAAGTCATTTGCTAAGCTGTTACACAAAGGAGGAATTATTTGATCCATTTTTCAGTTTTAAAGTTTTGTAAGCTAGTAACACAAAATAGCATCTTAAATGAACAAATAGTTCTATTCACTCTTATAGCACTTATTTAAAAAGAAGAGCAAATATATTCTAAAAACTTCCCCTTCTGCCAATATTTTACCTTTAATTGATAAAGTATGTATTTTACGACCTTGGAGGCATAATCAGTTCATGGACGAAATGCAGTTGAGGCAACACATTACGAAAACCCCCAATGATAGCAGATGTAGTACTCATACTTCCAAAATAGCCCTGCCCAAAGCAGCTGACTCACGGTAACATGCCTGCCTGGTGCCTCCCCTCTCTGGGCAGCAGCTGCTCTACCATGTGCTCAGCACAACTCCAGGCAGCAGCACAGACCGGCACTTGTGCGGCTCCAAGGACAGGACGAGCTGCTCGCCCCACCGAGGGACGTGCCCCGGGAAGTTCGGAGGAGCTGGGTCTGTGGCAGAAGTAGTATGGAATGTAACTGGGAGCAACTGAGACGGTGGTGACAGTTTGGGGGGCTTGGAAGTTTAGGGGTCTAGAAAGCAAAACGTGTGTTCAGAGGCCAGAACTCAGAGCCTTGTGCTGGGAGAGTAAGGAAAGGAAAGACGTAAGAAATATACAGATGAATATAATTAGTTTACTGGGCAAATGATCACATTCTGTCATGTAGTGATTAATCTTGTTTTTTTCTGGCTTTGGGGTTATTACTGGAAAGCCGTTCTGACAACCAGTAAATTTTCAATATAAAACCCAGATTTATTTGCAGACAATTTACATATTTTTTCTGTAGTGCCAATACTGTTTTTTAGCTTAAGTAGCTCTCTCTCTACCTAGTTTTTAGCTGCAGATTCATCTATAAAAAATAATTGTTCATTCTCAGCTTTCGTTTTGTGGGCTAAAAAAAGACATGCTTTCAGATTTGTTTTCATACTCTCTATACCCCTCTTATCCTAGTAACTCTTCTTATTATTATTTGAGTGCAAGTATGTTTCTTTTATATTGTTTCTTTTATATGTATCTTTCTTGTTGACCAGGACAGTGTGTTCAATTCCTGATTCAAACTCAACAAGGGCCAGTAATAGTGTCAGTGCTTCTTTATCTTTCCTGGAAACGAACCTTAAGATTTCACGGGTTTTCACAACTACATTAGATTCGTGGTTCATACTAGCAGGGATTAATCTGCATGCATGTGCTATGGTCCAATGTCATCTTATTAACAGAAATTGTTGTTAGTGCATGACCCTGGATTTTACCCTATTTCTATTCAGTCACAGCAAAATTCTCCTTACGTGATACTTTAATCCTCCTCTTAATGAATAGTTGCTTCTGATAAAGCACTAACAGGGAATTTTATCATCACTCATTTGACTTAAATACCTTAGGAGTAAATTTTGAGAAAATTCATTAGTACGCTTGCTCCAATCCTACACCTTTTTTCATTTCTACAGATTTTTATTTCTTTCATATGTATTCCAAATTATCTTGGAATTCCCACCCTGTCAAGTTCAATTAAAACAGACCAGGTGAAGGATTTTAATGACTGCTTCTGCCTAACTAAGAAACCAGTAGAGTGGTACAATCTGTTTTGTGAAAACAACATGGTGTTCTATTTCACTGACTTCTTTATTGCCTAAAAGTTTCAAGGTTTCTTGGAAGCCTCAATGATGTTATGGGCAGACAGTGTACACTCATTAGCTTCTAGAACTTATTTACCAGGCTCTTATCATGAGTTAACACTGAAACTGGACAGTGTTAATTGTTAACTGTGTGTAACTGTCTTCACTTTCACTTTCCTTGCTTTCTCAGGATTTCATTTATGTCAGTGCAGGCCAGGACTGCTTGAAAGTTACACGGGAAAGCTACTCTGGTAAAGTTTTTTGCCAATTTGTTAGCCTCAATGCCAAAGAGGTTTTCCTTTTACGAGTGCTATTGCTCTTTGGAATCTACTCTTTCGTATTCTGTATTTTTACTGTAACCTTCAATAAAGTTACTTGAAAGAAACTTTCGTACAAAATTATCTTTTGCATTCAACTTTATAATACCTAACAATATCAAGATTCACCAGGTAATTTCCTCAGATGACACAAATTTAGAACAGGAGTGCCATAGATTTTCATGCATTTCTAGACATTATCACTTGCATTTCCTGCCCTGACATACCATTTTGAAGTGACTTGCATACTGTTAATGGTACGCCTATCACAGTTTGGGATTGATTATACTTATTTTTAGGCTTTGAGAAGTATGAAATGAAAGAAAGAAAGAAAGAAAAACGATGTGCTACTAACTAAAAATAGACTTGAGATACATGAGAATTATTCATTAAAGTCCCAAATAATATTCCCATCCATGGTGCCTGATTATATTAATTTTTTTTCTATCAGAAGCCTCTCCTAGTAATTTTAGTTTGCATTAACTTAAACACAACAGCAATACCTCATGCACATACATTTTAGCCCTAGAAAAGTGTAGTCAAATATAAGAATTACACAGACTAAGTGTTAATGTTTTAATCACAAATATCACGTGGATTTGAAATTCTGTACGTAATTTATCTTAGCTTTTTGTTCTACTATTATCTGATTAAAAATGGGAGTCTAAACACAATAAAGATCAGGGCAAAATGATTACTTAGACAGGAATTTTTCAGTTGAAGTCCATTTTCACCAAATGAAGTACTGTAATACAAGACTGCATATATAGTTTTCCTCTGTAAGAAGACTCTGAACATCAAGATCGTAAGGGAAAAAGTCTTTTATGGGTAGAAGTAAATTTGAATTAGAAGATTGAATAATTTACTGATAAAAGTAAATTTGTCATAAAATATCATGCTCCTCTATACTGAAGCATTATGAAAAATTTAGTGGGATAATTTCTGGGCCTGTCCTAAAGCAACTGGAGCAAGAAGTATTTTAGCAGTCTGATCATTATTCCGGCATCTTAACCAACTGACCCGTTCACCTGGTCTGCGATACCTGGTATGATGATCTCAGGGACATCCAGAATGTTGCCAAATGAAGCAGTTTTACGATGGCCTCGTTTAGGCTTGGAATAGGCTGAAAAAATACACATATACAATACACATGCAAAACACTAAAATGGCAAGAGCAAAATTATTAAATTCCTAATACTGCATTGTTCATATACTTGGTTAAACTAGAGTTCATGCAAAAATGTGTCATGCAGAATAAACTGCATTGCCTTCCACTCATGCTTACACATAGTAAAGCAACTGTTAAAAAGCAAAAAATGCAGAACTAGCCACCATTACAACACGGTGTAATTAGTTATAGTTAGCAACACAAAAGTCAAACACAGAAAGCAGCATGGCAACACAGAAGGGAAAACCAAATGTAATTATCCAAACAGATAACAAATTATATTATTTCAGTTCACCTGTACATTCACAAAAAAATCTTGATTGCCTGAACTTCACTAACATTTTCTCTTTAGGGGGTACAAACCATTCTATAAAAATGTCTAATAGTTATGTACTTTTGTTTCTTTAAATCACCTCCTTTCAAAGCAAATCTTTTCTATCTCTGAGAAAATGCTTACTTTTCTAACATTTGACACTCATTCCTGCCAGCTACTCTTTTGTCCTATTAGTGAAGATTTTTTGTTTTGAAAACTGGATATCAATACCAGCTTTTCTCATTTTTGAATAATGTTCATGAAACATTATATACTTTGAAATAAAATTTAATCATACTTTTTTTTTATTTTACTACTTCTGTAGTTTAAGATAAATAGTGTCTATTTAGAGAAAAATCTGAATATGTCTCCCAAAGGTAGAAGATTGTAGCCTACTCATCTCAGTAAGTAATGGTGATGTGCATTATATGTTTTACTCTTACATTTAATCTAGAGGATGATGGAACAAGATTAAATAATTTTCAACCTGATTTAACAACAGCCCAATTCTCTCACCCAGCCATACAATTATTTTTCAGGTTCTCAGCATATTATTTCTGTCACACAGTTAACAAGATTAAAAAAAGAACCCCAAACCAATACAGTGCTTTTTCATCTTGTGTTGAAAAAGTTACGGTCAGATGTGCAGGACCTCATTTCTCATAGTCCACTACGGCATGAAGTGATTTTGCAAAAAAATACCCAAAGAAGCCCAAACTAAAAATAGTACGTTCAATATGCACTTTTATTACAAGAAAAAGAAACTCTACAACCCAAACCCCTTAGTTCTGAATAGTAATTACTATTTCAGAGCAATGTCCTTAATGAAGATAAACTAGGAAAATTAAAAACTCTTACAAAGGAGGGCCAGGTTATCTCTGCTAAAGTCAAAAAGTTACATTAAGCATGTCAGTGACCAAAGTGACTCCTGACATGTTTTAAAATAAACCCAGCATGGTGTTATTACCAGGTAAGTACACAGCTGCCTTCTGTGTTAAGAAACCTTTAGAGATATTCAGGGTGAAATGTACTACACAATCATCCAGTCAAAGACTGACAATACATAAGACACATTTTGGAATACAGCTTTAAAATAAAAACATGAAAGTAAAAAGAATTTAGGGCAAGATAAATATTATTTCAGTACCTCAGTATTTAGTAAAACAAGATCCTGGGGTAATCATAACACAATGAAGAACAAAAATGAAATAGCCATGGTGCACAAGAAAGCCAGAATTTCGATGTGTAATTCCTTATTAATTGCAGCTACTAGACTACCTTACTTTTCATATTGGTAGAAAAATACTCAAACAGCTAAACAACCCTGAACTAACCAAAGTAATTTTGTTTAATTATTTAAATCTGTAGTTATATACCATAACACAAAAACTTTCACATATGAAACTTAAAACCTGAAGTTTACGTAGATTAACAAACAATATCTTTGATGAAGAAAAGAGACAAGAAAGTGTTTGCCAAGTGTACACATTTTTATTAATTCACTCTTCTGGTATGAATCAAGACTGTTTTCACCATAAAATTATGTATTTATACTTACAGATAAATTCTAATTCTCTCAAAGATTTAAGGCTTAGAAATGACACTTTATATCTGAAGGAAACCTGGCAAAACACCTGTAGCTTTTTTTAAAACAAAAGACAATGCTTTCTTAACCTAGTAAATAAAATCTAATTACGTTTCTTATTTGAAATCTGTCAAAGTGGATTTTAAAACTTATTTGGGAACATGCTGAACTTTAAACCTACCTCTTAACTTCAAAAGTATTATAGAGACAACCCTGAAGAAAATGTTATTATATAAATAATTATGCTAGCAGAAATGGAATAACACTTTCAGATAAAAAGGAGAAAGTTGTGCATTTGGAATAGGACTGATATTTAGAAGTCTCATAAGGCATTTTTTAAAAAGGTAAAAATCTAATTCAGCAAAATCTCTAAAACCTTTAAAATACTCAATTAAAATACTCAGTCTTACTGAGTGTACAACCATAAATAAAGGCATTTCTCCCCTACAATTAATAAAGGACAATCAAGACTACAGGAATAGCTTAAGTATTTTCATATGGCTACTGTTAACTTTCTGTAAGACTATGCATGTTTTACATTTTCCTTTTCCTTCATTTCTTTCCAATCTCTTAGTCTACTCCGCAAACATCATTAAATTTTACCTGTGATGGAAGCTATTCTTGCTTCTATTTCGGACATGTCAGCACTCATCCTTTTGGGTTCGCCGGAAACAAGGGCTGACGGTGGCCGCGCGCGAACATCTGACAAGCTCTCAACACTGCTCCCACGAGATGGGGGCAAACTCAAACGGCCAGGTTCACCCTGTTTAACAGTCACATTTTGTAAAAAGAAAATTCTGCAGCAGCTCCTCCATAATAGGCATCAACATCTTTCTAAAATGTGCATTTTCAAAGTGACATGATTTAAAATGTATAACACAATAAATGGCAATAATTTAACTATTATTGGTATATACAAATGAAATATCTGCAGCTCTGAAAATAATCTAACTTTACACAGATAAAAAAATCAGTAGAATTAGGCCAATATTGTCATATGAGAATCTTTGTATTTTTGCATTCTACTTGAAATAAACCAAGGTATTTTCAAAATTCACCTAAATGTTTAATCCTTTCATGTCATACTAATAATTTGGTTATAAATTAAGGCAACAATTTTCAAATGTATTTTTTAATCTAATAAATCCCTTTAAATAAAATGAATTAGTTTTTACATTTCATTGGCGATCTTATTAGAGCCTTCCAGTTTACCACTTGGGAATCATACAACGTTTTTCCATCCCTTTTCATATTCTTCTCCTACAGCTAATTGGATCAAATTTTGTACTATCACTGTTTTGAATGAGGACACTCATGTTTCAGAGCAGATACAACCCTCATGTCTACCCATGTCCATTTTGTTGCTATGGTTCCAAATTGCACACGCTGGCTTACCGGCTGCTTGGCTGTGTTTTTGATTTGCTGTGCCAATTTTGACTCTAAGCGTTTAATAGTGTCATTAGTAGAAGCTCCTTGGAAGTCACTTGGTTCCATGTTAGCATCGCTCTTGTTACTTGTGTTTGTAGAAGTGATGTCCATGAATGAACCTAAAAACCAGCCACAAGGAAAAGCATTTGAGAATGCCCACTAAAAATACTGAAGTGCATCTCTTCACAGGAGAGCTCTCAGAAGTCTAACTTGCCTTTGAAGCAACACTTTGGAAAACTTTAAATGGAAGACAAGTTGCAAAACTGCTACAGGTCAGTTAGTATAAGAAGCAAGAGGAGTGAAAAAAGACCACGTAACTAAATACTATGATAACATTCTGAAGTCAATCTTTACCTCTCTTTGAAATTGTTAGGGTAGCTGTTTTAACAATGCAAGAGCAACCTCATTCAAAATTAATAACAAAGACTATCACTAACCACAGAGGAGCACAAATACCTGAAAAATATCAGCCAATATATATTCACAGCTTGAAGTGATAAATTATGTCTAAAAATCATGTGCTGAGAGGTGGAGAAAAACTCAGTAAAGTCAGTGAAATGCTAAAGTTGCAAAGATTTTGTTAATATAGAGGTCACTAAGCTGCAAAGTAGCCAGTGATGCTTTATCCAAAATAACAACAATTTCTCTGGAGATAGAAAATAATCCAACCAAGAAGAGGAAGCTGAAGACATGTAAGATTAAAAACTACTCAAGTGGAAAAAAGTGTACTCCAAACAATGAGTGGAAAAAAATGTCCTCTAAACAATGAGAAGACTAAATGATCTTTAATTTTTATTGTTAAAAGGATTTCTCTGAGGGCAAGACTCTTTGAAAGTCTAGCCCACATTTTATTCCATCCACCTTTCTAGTGATTTTTCTTGCACTTATTTTAAATTACTGTATTTACTTCATCTTACCATAAAACAAACGCAAATTTAAATTGTGGACATTGCAACTTAAAGCAGGTGCAGCTTTCAGGAATAGTGAAAAATTTTAAATTGACAACTCCTAAACACTACATATGAGTAAAAGGGTGTCAATTGCTGGCAACATTCATGGGGAAAAAATGGAGAAATTAAACCTGGACATTTGGAGACAGCTTTTTTTTTATAAGCTTTTTCTTCATTAGAGGTACACTCCAGCAAAACCATTTGAATGAGAACAGTAAATATGATGTGGTAGGAGGTATTAACAAAATAAATAGGGTCTGCTGATGCTTAAGATTTTGGAAATCTTTTCCATTTTGAGTTCAAAATCAATGTAAGAATGTGCTTTCTAATCTATCTGCATCATTTCATGTTGCTGCTCTTTTTCTCTAACTTATACAAATGTACCTGTGCTAGTGGCAGAGTTGCTTTGGCCTTCATCTGAATACTGGCAAGGATACTGCAGAGGTTCATCAGCTCCTGGAAAGTACTGTGAAAAAACAGGAATTACTTGATAAAAAAATAATTAAAAATTGCTTTTAAATTATTTAAATAGCACTTCATAATTTATAAGTGTAAATTATATATTACATTTATAATAATTTATTTAGAACATAAATGAATGCAATTATTTTTAATAATTTAATAATTAGATACACCTATGACTATTTGTTTATTTTCTCAAATCTATTATGAGTTATTATACCCCTCCAGAGAGGGTATATATAAATATATATATATTAAAAATACAAATTATTTCCCTTCTCTACTGCAATAATTCGATAATTTTTGTCAAAAAGAGAGAGGCAAAAGAAAACACACAAGCCCACCTTTGGAGTGGGATGAAAGGCATACCATTTGTAAATCAATTTCCCAGCTTAATAGTTTAAGAAATGATTAAAATACTCAAATTTTTATACCCGCATCAAGTGTGTCATTATTTTAACAATTTCCTCCATGGATGGTCGTTGTGAGGGATCCTTGGACCAACAACGGGTCATTAAACTCTCAATTGGTTTAGGTAAATTTTTGATCAGTGGTGGCCGAGTACCTGTAATTGAAATTAGAAAGCACCCTTAAATTTTTTAAACAGACTCTAAAACAACTGAGAGTGTCTGATCTCTCTCCAGTATTTTGCTAAATAAATAAAGGAAAACGCAGAGTTAATTCTAATCTGAATGAACTGGCCTGTACTTAGTTTTCTCTCTTCCAAATGGTCCTGGAGGAGGTTTCATAGTTTTTAACACTTCTAAACACAGGTTAAGTTACTTAAAGTTACATATTTCTTGTGGATGTCCAATTAAAAAAATAAAAGAAAGACAATGTAGCTAATAAGATCATCATTCAGCCAGGTAAGAGGTTTTTCTCCGATCACTTTTAAACTGGAGTGTTGTAATAATGAGGACATTGCTCTTTGCTTTCTTTGCTGTACACCAGTTACACGTAGCAAGCACTGCAGCGGCCAAGTAACTCAAAACCCACACTGACACAAAAGTGGCAGTCTCTGTTTAGTCATTGTGACAAAAATGCATATTTACTGAAACATAAATTGGAAACACTAGTAATTTAAAGCTGTAAACTTAAGAGTGTTTAGCAGATTTATGGGTTGTATACACAACTTCAAATGCAATAAAGTATTTTCAACTCACCATTGTGAACAGCCCACATTATTCGGAAAGCTGGACCACCAATCTCATCAAAAGGTTTCCTACGGGTGATTACCTCCCAGAGAATAATTCCCCAACTGAAAACGTCACATTTTTCACTGTAATTGCTACCTGGAAGAAAGCCATCAATATAGTCTGACTCTTTTCTATGTAACACATTAAAAAGAAATACAGTTTGAGCAGATCCTAGAATCAGGCTGGAAAAGAGCTCCAAGATCACTGAATCCAACCTTTCACTAAACACCACAATGTCAACTAAACCATGGCACTAAGTGGCATGCTGAATCATTTCTTCAATGCTTCCAGGGATGGTGACTCCACCACTCCCCTGGGCAGCTGGCTCCAATAAATAAATAGCTTTACATACCTACTTTCACTTCACATTTATTTTACTGAAAAAACCCAGTTTTCTGAAGCTGACTGATTCACGCTAACTTAAGTCAGAAATCACTTGACAGTATGACTGTTAAGAATGCCCCTCTCTGGGAATCAATCCTTGGAGTCATCTTGAAATGAAAAAATGCACCAGTTTCCTTATATAATATAAACTGCAATTTATTAGGTATAAAAAGCTGTTACATTCATGGCCTAATTCATTAAGTTTGTTTCCTCTAAATATTTTTCAACTCACTTCTTCCAATCCTAGCCACAGTATGTCAGTCAATAACATCTGTCATATCCACTAGTCTTTATTAATTACAGGTCTTCAGAAGAACTACTAAGTTCAGGAGAGTCCTGAATTCCTCACCATCTTATTTCCTCCTTATTATTCTTATTCTTTTTGTATGTCATTGCTTAATTAAAATCATTTGACCATAAAGTCAATATTTCAAAGACTACTATGGTGCTGAAGATGGGTAGGTGACATAGAGCAAGAAATAAAAATGTTTAGAGGCTAAAAAGTAAGAATGTATGCTTTGTAACCATAATTCATGCAAATGCTAATAAGAAATGTGAGTGGCTAATGACATGAGGATAAATATGTGAATATAAATTATAAGAGATTTGCTCATTTATCTTCAAACAAGGATTAAAATTGGCATATAGTGGCTAAGAGATTTTTTTGTTTATACCTAATCAGAAAGCATTACTCAGACAAATCATTTTAGTAACAGTGGAATTAAAGAAGTCTAGTTTCATGCGAATACCCACCACACAGCAACAGTTGCAACAGGCTCCACCACCTGTGAGCCAACTTCCTCTGCCCCCACACCTCTGACAGATTGTGCAAGGCAAACAGCCTGTTCTCTGGCCAGTTCTTGCAGTCCAGCCAGTTTGCAAGACTAACACAAGAAACAGGCTGCAGCACGAACCACAAGCCATCTTTAAAGCACTAATTTGGACTTTACAAAACTCTCTAAGAATGTGGATCTCCAAAACTCTTTACACCTACATCAAAGTAGCTGAATGTGGCTGTTGGGTTTGAAAAAGTACGAAGAAGAAAAACAAAGTCAGCTTTATCAGTCAGCTTATTTGCAAAGGTAGTGGGGAAAAAAAGTCATGTAAACAATGGCAGATCACTAAGGGAAGCAAAACAGTCTCATCTATGCAGTCACAGCACTTCTGCAACACACAGACAATGAAACTAAAGTAGTACTATTTCCCTATTTGAGCAATGAAATTCTATTTTGTGGCTGAATTCTGAAAAGTAAAAGTCCAAAGTGAGAGAGTATTCTGCATTGTTTCCTTATGTGAGAGACTAAGATTGGATAAACACAATAATTCCTCAATTTATCCAATTATCCCAAAGCAAATTTAAAATAGTTTCTTCTAATGGGAGTTCTTATATTAGAATTGCTCTCTTTCATTTCATCCTGATTTATATCATATTTTCATTTAGATTATTTGATCTGTACAAGGCTTTAGGTGCCCTAATGTTTAAAATGGGGGGGAAAAATCTTAATATTACAGGAACTACTTCACTAAGCACCATGTTCTGCAATAGATACTTATCATGCCTTTATTGTTCTCATCTAGAAATCTTAGTACTAGAACAGCACCAAATTAATATTAGCCTTTATTCTATTGTTAAATTCTGATGCAGTAGCACATTCAAAGAAATTTTTAACAATTTTGACATTGGAAGCAGTTATTTTAGTAGTTTAATGACTGTTTCAAGAGTAATTTGATATGCTGCATCATAGAGGATGCATCATACTAGACTCTTTCCTTGAAACCTGTCTTTTTATGATTTGTCTATTTATCAGTAAATGCTTTGAGTTAAAAGTACAAAAAGACAACAGTAAACTGTAGCTTTTTGCAGCTGTCCAACAATAACTGCAATACAAGATTTCTTTGTTCTGCCTTGGTGGATTAATACACTAGAAGAACTAGGATATGAACTGTAAATCTCTACTACAATACACTTATTTATACCCATTTTAAATTAAGATTTTTCACCAAAAAAATCTAGCTTTAACACTGATTGTGCAATTGCTTATTTCTAAAAGAAAAAAAAAATCTCCTATTTAAACAATTTCATTTAATAAAAATAAGTGTTAAGAAAAGCAGCAACCCTGGCTAAAAAAATAGTGTAGGTGCCTGAATATAAAGTGACATAATGGAAAATTTTCAGGCATCAGACTGAAACAAATAATGCTTGGATGGGTACTCTAAGCAAAATGTGGAAGAAAATGGTACTTTCAGAACAAAAGTTCCAAAGGTGATGTTTGGGAGGAATCCTAAAACTGTATATGGACAGTGCCTGGAATAAGGACAGTAAAAGAAAAGAGGCCACTTGGATCCAGAATCTGAACCACTGCTGCACATAGGCACTTGCCAAATATATCAAATCAAGGACATCTGCTTCCTAAAGCAGGAGGATGACTTTTCCAGACCACTGCTAAATTGCATTGATAATTAAGGTGCAGACTGGTTAAAAGGTATTTAATCTGCAATTTAATATCTACTGGATTATTTCTTTCATAATCATGCAGCAATTATACCTATCTAATTATCAAGTATCATCAATCTTCCCCAATTACACTCCAAGAAATAGCTTGTTTTCCTACTTAGCCAAATTAACTGGTATTAACAAGTTCCTCAGTATGCAGGAAAGAGGAAGTACATCAAATCTCTAGATTACACAAAAAGTAGATGAAGATGGGAGTTACAAGAAAGTGGAGGATCAAAAAAGAAAGCAATTATGTTCAATTTAGACACACTAACAGGGAAATTCTAAAGTTAAAAGCTGATCAGAGTAGGGAGTGAAAGTAATGACAGTGTATTTAAATGTCAGAAGAGTTTGAAATTATTTAAGAATCTTAGAAATAGCAAAATTGTGGGGAAAGAGCCCTCTGGCTGTGTTTTACTTACAAAATAAGTTACTGCAGCTGTCTAAAGGTTCTCCTTATGTAAATTTCAGCAATGACAAATAAAGGTTCCACATCTTCATGTAATTAAATGTCTAATATTAACATGAGAGAGTTGGTTCAGTGCTACTCATCAAACCTCTACACATTTGACAATATAAACTTGTACAGATTTTTAAAAAAATGTTAAGACTTCTGCCAAAACTCTGTTACCTCAAATTTTAGTAAACTTTAAAGACTACATGATGCTCTTATTCTTACATCACATTAATTCACAGTTTCATCTTCATAAAGAAAAATACTGATACGGAATTTTTACTACCTTCAAAAACTTCAGGTGCCATCCAAGCAGCACTTCCTTTGTTGTTGGTCATGTGTGTTTGAATATCACAGGCTGTACCAAAGTCACAGATTTTTAGAACTGTCCCCCCAGCTACCAAGAGCAAACTGTCAAAGAAAAAAAGGATATTAAAACTGTAGAATGAAATAGTCTGATAACAAACCACTGATTTTTTTTTAATCTCAACAACTATCATTCTGATATAGGTGAGTATCTTAGGTTTTGCATCTCAGTGCTATGTCTTATATCTGGGAAATAAGTAAGGTCATTCATGTGTAATGTGAACATATTACATATTTTTAAGTAATCCAATATATGTGGTAATTTATTAATATTTTTACATGCTAGATTTTAAATAAATATCTTTAGCCATAGTAAACCACTGTATCATATATTGATAAAATTAGACTTTCAGATGCCAGGGGCTGAAAACCAACAATTGCTGCAACAATTTTACCAAAAGAACAACCAAGACTCCCCATAATGTCAGTCAATGTAGCTATGTATTTAAATGGAAGCACTTTGACTTACAGGTGAACAACTCTCTAAACCAGAACTGAGGAATGCAAGAAAGAACCGAAGATTTAAATTGTGGCTTCATGTTATAATTTTACCTGGTAATAACTAGAGTTTACCACCAATAAGGTATGATGCTGCAGATCCTCAAATATCTGTTTCTACCTAATCTGTGGAGCCAGATCTGAAGCTGTAAAATTAGTCAGATAACAAACTGACTGGGTAGAAAACTATTAAATTTTGTTTTGGTGGAAAGTAATGGGAGCTTCTGGCAAGGGCAGTGGAACAGGCAGAAGGAGGGGATAAAGGAGGACGGCCATGTGGCAGAAGAGCTCTAATGCAACAGATGAAATATGACATTAGAACCAATCAACCGCCCCACAGTGTTCTCTTATTGAACACCACAACCATCCCAAAACTGGAAGATTTTAAATGCCTCTGATTAGAAGACCTACTCCTAATAAAATCCTCTTCCATGATGCAGGGCAGGGGCAGGGTATTTTTCCAGGTTAAGAGAAAGTAACTGAATACAGTTCATTTTCTGTATCATATACTGTCATTCTGTAACTGAAGTTTCAAATGCACAGCTTTCATTTGGAACACAGTACATCCAAAAGTTAGTACCAATTAAAGGTATTTCTTTTAAGTGCAAATGAACCATAAACATACTTTGGTGGTTTCAGGTCTCTGTGAATTAGAGCCTTTGGTTTCATACTGTGGAGATATGCCACTCCTTGGGAACACTGTAAACACCAACTCATGGCATGTGCAGCAGTGTAATGAGGCAGAGGTTCAGCACCATGCAGCACTGCAAAACAAAGGCACAAACTAAAAAGAACTTTATTGCATATTACAACAGATACAACAGAGTTAACAAAATACCAGTCAGACAGCTCTGTGGAATCTAAGTAATTACCAACACCTCATTACTGCAACTAAAAATATCTTTCTGCAGACTGTTGAAATAACATAAATGTCAAAATATTTCTCATTTTTTAGTATACTTTCCATAATCTTATATGTTAAAATTCAATATGAAAGGCATTGCTTGTTCTCAGCTATCCCTGGTAAAGTCTGTGTTAAACAAATGCTCGGGGAATTTACAAATTAAGGAAGAATGTTTTCAGATGTTCCACTGGAAAACCTTAAGTTACTTGTATAAAATATAAGAAACTGCTATCAAGAACAACCCAGTGGACTGAAAAGAGGTTTTGAAATGCAAACTCCTTTCTCCTTAAAATTATTTTAAGAATTTAAGAACCACATAGTTGTAAGAGACCTCTGGAAGTCCACCAAGCAGATCAAGCAGGCCACCTCCAGCCAGTTGCCCTGGGCTGTGTTCAGCTGGCTTCTGAATAGCTCCAAGAATGGAGACATATTTATGAAACAACTTGTAGTTCAGATTATGTCTGCCCTAATACTAGCACTTTAACTGCAGGATGTTGAAATGATACTCACCATTGTACAGAGAACCTCCTTCAGCATACTCCATAACAAGACACACCTTTGGAGAGAAGGAGACAAAAACCAGGCATATTTTCACTGCAGAGGCAGAAAATAGCTTTTGTAAACTGAAAAGGAAGTTCTTTGAGAGCTTCCTGCATAGCTTCCTGCATTAGCCATACCTAAGCTAATGGAAAATATATTTGTCAGTTTGAAATGTATGTATTTACATGTAAAAGAAATCAGTTTTACACTTAGTTCTTACTGGAAGTTAGAAAATAAAAGAATGACCTCCCTCCTCCTCAGACTTATAAAGCAAATATTGTCTTCAAACTGCAGTTCACTATCCTTTACTTTCTTCCTTTAGCAGATTACCAAAAATTTAGGTAAATACCACATCAAAAGAATGTCACTAGTGCTAAGAAAGAAAAAGGATGCAGCATTATTTTAAGCAGTTAAATAGCCCATACAAGAATTAACTATGGATACATCATAGAACTCTCTTTTCTGCTTAGAGAATTTGTAGGACTGATTGCAGCTGTGGCAGAAAGCAAGCAAATCCTGAAAATTGCATGCATGAAAATAGAAGCTGATTTACAAGCTATAATAATTTGTTGCTAATGCATTTGCTTTTTGTATTGCTGATCTGCAATTAATAGGACTGTAGATATGAATGTAACTACATATATAATACACTAAATGCCATTTTGACCAACTGAAATATAACTGGTGTTTAGAAATTGATTCGGGGTGTTCTTGAAAGAATTTATTTTTCATAGCAGAAGAAAGGAAAAACAAATATCTGAAAATATCAACCAACCTACACATCTGTATATTTCCTTATTATGGCTAAAACACAAAAACAAATGAAATATACATTTTCAACATAAAATACATGTTCTGTGCATTGATGCTTGCATGTGTGAAGCTAGTCACCTTTTGTCATACTGATGTAAGCTATAACTTACTGGGTTTAGACAGGCTCCATATAACTTGACAATATTGGGATGGTTTACTCGTGACAGTTGTCGAAGCTGCAAAACAAATCACACAGTCTCAAACCAAGGGAAAAAAAGGCTAATGCTTTATTTTCATAACTATAAATAATACACCACAACAGCAAGTACAATTTTCTATGTCTGTATAACCCCAGATGGTGATTTTAGGAATGACAAGACTTATGTCCCTCTTTGCATTTTAATTTATAGAATCAGGTTTGTGTCGAACTAGAACTGTGTTTTAAAAGAAAGTTTGAAGAAATTATGTTTAAAGAAAGTATTTTTTTCAGGCTATAGTTAAGTCACTCAAGTCACAAGCACTGTGCAACAATGACCTCCATAGATTTGGTGCTTTTCCTGAAGCCTTCAATTTTGGACTATATAAAAATTGTTTGATTAAATAAAAAAACCCAGAATCATACTGGCTGTTTTGACAATATACAACACAAATATCCTAAAATCCCCAAGCCTACGACCCTATAAAATAATTTAATATTAAAATGACATAGTTCCAAGAACCTATTACTGACAACTGCACTATTTTGCATGTTACCAGTACATAGCAGAAGCAAGCAAAATGGAATTTTTTCCCTTTACACAGACTTCTGAAGAGTTTATGCTGTCTATGGAGCAAATGTTATTTCTTCTATACACTTCAGAAGATCTAAAAAGTCAGAATGAAATATTTCAACTGATGCTTGCACTGTGCAGGGTTTCCTGAATAGCAGGAATTACTCAAGTATTTCTGGGCTTATCTACTCAGATCCCTTTTGAACAGAAAAATCCCAAGAGACCAATCAGATCTACTCAGAGTTAAACTAGACTCAGATTAATAAGCTTAAAAACTTTCCATGGTAATAAACAATGTATAAATATTTACAGGGAGGCCTATTAAAAACATGCTTTTTACAGCCCTTTAGTGTGTCACATTTTATTAGAGTTAATTCTAAATTTAAGAGTTCTATTTTTAACATATTTTGTGTATCTTGACCAAGCTAAATTATAACTGAATAAATACTAAGCAGCATGTCACAATATACTTCATTTAAATTAAACTTTTGATTCTAACATTAATATATCTCGGGAAGTTTATCTGAACTACTCAAGGCATTTTTAAAGAAGTAGACATTGAATGAAAACAGTGATTGCCTTTAAGGTAGCAATGTACTTATATATAAATAAATTATATAATAGATAAGAAAATATAAATAAAGAAGAAACATACAGTAAATATAACATATAAGTTGATATATAAGAAACAAATTAATCAAATTATTATATCTGCTGAAAAAACTCAGAAACAGCTTCAAATATCAACCTGATTGTACTGGAGAACCTATGCTGTGGCCCCTGGAATTAGCTCCAAGGCTTTGGTGGGCATTCCAGTTATTTCCCCAGTTGTGTGCCCTCCTCTCTCCCACACTCATGCCTTCCAGTTTTTATCAGAAGCAAACTAAAGGAGCTGCAATGTGCTTTGACAGGTCTCCTGTTCTGCAAAACAAGGGGCCAGGCCTGAACTGGGTACCACAGGCAGAATTTATCTTGTGATAAAGACATAGCGTTTAGTACACTAAATGCAGCCATGAATTTTAGGAAACAAGCTCTATCAAACCCCATATTTTCCATCAAACTTACTGTACCTCTACAATGAAGGCCTTTCTTTCAGATTCACTTTCTATCTGTTTAATGGCTACATCTTTAGCTCGCCATTTTGCCTTGCAGACCACACCAAAGGCTCCTCTTCCAACAACCTAAAACAAATATAAAAGACTAGTTAAAACTTGAAATGGTTTCATTTGCTGTGCAGGGCTTCACAAACAGAGAAGAAAAATGTAGAAAACTTAAGATACATAGGCTTGAGTTTTGCAGTAGGAGTGGAATAATGTGCCGTTAAGTATAATTGGTCTTAGCTAAGCTTGCTCAAGGGATCATTTACAGAAGAATTGGAAAACACACATACAAAATATTTTATTACTAATGTGCAGTGATAGTTTTTCAGAAAAGTACAATCTCAATCATTTAGAACAAGATTTGCTCGGAAGAAAATTAGAGGTATGAGAGCAATTTTTTTTTTTTTTTTAGGTTTCACCCATTAAATTATACCTATCTGCTGTATTTGTTTATTCTTGCTAAGAATAGGAATGAAAACTTCTGAAATTTAAATGCATACACAAACAACTGCAGAGGACCACAATGAAATCGGGACGAGATGTTCAGTGTGCTCAAAGTTATCAGTTCATTTTCTCACAGATGACTTAGGAGTGTGATAGTAATAAATTATCCTGCAAGTCCTCCAAAGAAGCACGGTGTCCATAAACTAAGCTTTCCCTATTTCTGTTGAAGTCTGCTTTCTAGCTTATTTAGAACTAACATTGTCTAAAACTATGAAAAAAACCCCAACCCCAGAAAAGAGTCATAACTCTTCACTGTAACTATGCAAAAGCAGCAGTAGCAGCTTCTGCATACTACAGTGTTCAAGTAATCATTAATCTTTGCTGTGAAGAAGCTCTACCACCACCATTCTTTAGAGTAGCTCTTTGAAACCAAGCATGGAAATGAAAACAGGATAGGAGAAGGTCACTTTAAGTTACTGGTGAATTACACATGATGTTTAATTGAAAATTCACTTCTTTTAATTGTTCCTCAGAGGAAAAATGGCAACATACAGGAATAATAACAAAACATGCACATGAAATGTAAAATTGAAACAAAAGTGTTGCCAAAACAGTGACTGCAGCCACTACAGGAAAGCACAGACAAGTGAGTTGTTACTCATATGCTCAAAAGAGGAGGAGGAGGAGGAAACATAAGGCATACATAGGCACAAAAAGAAAAGGAGCTCTTCCAAATCCAAAAAAAAGCAAGGCAAGGAAGAAGAGAAAGAGAAGAGGGGAGAGGAGGAGAAACAAGGGGCTGACTACCATTTATGTAATCCATTCCTGGGTTAGGTTCTTACAATGTACTTTCCAAATAAATTAATAGTGAAGCTGATTTCCCCTGGGAATGGGATGGAAAAGGCTGCAGGTGCATACCTCAAGACCTGCTAAACTGTCAGGATGGATACGAGAAAGTCTGCAATCAAGGCCCCAATTTGAAGAGATGAAAAATATAAACTGAACAACCCCATGAATATCTTGCACTAAGAAAGATCAAAAAAGGGAAATTATGCTTAATATTTTTAAAAAGTTTCATGTGGATATCAGAGAGCTGCCCATGACAACCATGGTGATCAATGGCACTTTCTTCTTCTGGTTTCCTTATTACCTTAAGAAGTATTTTTCTCTTCTACATTACATCATGTACTTAGCCTTCCAGGAGTTCCTGCCTTCTCACCTTTACCCTCCACAATAGTGGTTCACAGAGTCTGCCGTAAGATATTCACAGGAGATGCACAGAACATGCCCCATTCTGCTCCATTAAAGAACAGGACCTCTTGATTGTAACCTCATCCCCCAGCCAAAGTGCAGGGCCTTGACTCTTGTCCTGAAGTAACACACACTATTTTCTTGCATTCCACAAGTGATGTTGGAAACACCAAGCCATATGAATGATAGCTGAGCAGCCTACAAAAATAGTACATGTAAACTAATTGGAAACAATGAGTCACTGGAAGACATAAAAGTCCCAAACAATCTTCCTTCTGATTTCTTTTTCTCTCTCAGACCACATTTTGAATAAAACTACCCCTTTTCTTGGGGTTGGCAGGCCCCCCATCTTCTACTGCCACCAGAGATGTCCATTACAAAGCCTCTATCCACCTAGCACAGCACATGACCAGACCTACAGAACAAGAAGGATCTCATCAGTTGGCATGTGTGCCCTAAGTCAGCATTTCGCAGAAATGGTGATTAGTGAGCACATAAAAATCCACTGTGCAAGCACCTGGGAAATACTAAGGACAGTTAATGAGAGAAGGAGGCCACAGAGCAGCTTGTGCACAATGAAGAGTACTGGCAGCAGCAGTACAGTTCCACACATGCTGCTCGTCTACACTATGAAGGAATCCAGACAGGGTTTACCCAAGTGAGTGGGAAGAACTCTCCCTTTCACTTAGGGAAAAGGAGGTGGACATATAATGAATTCTCCTAGGTGGATACAATTGGCCTTATGGTGCAAGCCTCTGTGAGACACCTTTTAGAAGGCTCCTTCTCTTAATGTACCTTTTCTCATACTCTTTCACAGCTTTCAACTACTCTGTTACATTTAATCCAGTGACAGAAACAAAAAGAGTTATTTGAGAATACTGCATATATGTCAGTTAAAAAATTGGTCTCAAGATTTAATGAAGTAATTTGACCTATTTTTTTACTTAGCCTGAATCACAACAGTTTGTGATGGGTCAGGCTTAGTTTTTTCCAGCTGGTCATATCCTTCCCTGATGAAGGCCTGTATATGTCCATTTGTGCAAATACACTCTAAGTCTTACGTATATGATTTTAATATTATGATGATGCAATATACACACTGCATATATGTTTATACGTTAAATGTATTTATTTTTTCACATGTATAAGAAAAAAAAGAAACCCCACATATCTCTTGCATTTGATTCCACATGGTCAAATTCAGCTCACAAGTCAATATAAATATAAATCTCCCCCTGCAGATAAATCCAGGACTGTTTGCAAGTTTCATCGTGAGAACTGGTACATATATTTCCGGTTCATATACTAAAGAAATCATTATTTTTCAATGTTGTAGTATTTTTAACAATGTTTATATTAAATGAAGAAACTAACAGAAAACAAGTATACTGCCCAATGTAGTGTTTTACATTGTGCCACAAATGCCACAATATTTGGGTTTTAGTTGAAAAGTGGAATAACTTCCAAGAATCAGATGCACTTTAAGAAGTCCAACTGATGACTGGAAAAAAATAATAGTAAAAAATAAAATCAGTGTTGAGCATCAAGAGGAAGCGCTTACCAGGCAATCTAAACCTTAATTACATAATAGAAAGCTGTGAGACCATCAGGTACGTAAATTTTATTGCTGGTGAAAATAGTTTGATAAATGATTATGCAGACAAGGTTTCATAACAGTTTATCAGTGACTTGGTGCCTGATTAGGCAGAGGATTGAACTTGAGAAGAGGACGTGAATGCAGTGAGTATTTACCTAGGATACAGAGAAAACAGAAGAGCTGCTCCTCCATTAAAGCAGGCTCGGGCTCTTGGATAACACATGAGAGGAGCAACCACCAGAAACAATGATAGATCCGATACAAATTGAGGTTTACCATATGTGAAAACTCAGTATTTTTTTCCTACTTAATCTGGAAAAAGTACCTTATCATAGCAAAAACCCCTTTATAATTGATGGAATGCAGCTTGTGGTGGAGTCCATTTACATATCCTTTTCTTCCCTTAAATTTATTCCTTAAACAAGTATGTCTTAGATATTGTTAGAATGGTTTAAATACTATGTAGTTTCCTTCAGCACCAAGCGCTGGAAGTAACTTTAATTAAGTAACTTAATATCACAGGAGGGAGGCACTGCCTGAACTTTAGTTTCTCCATGCTCATTCCTTCTTGTCCCCTGCTATTGGTGCCACACCATATGTTTGGGCAATAGCGCATATTTGGAATTATATGAAGCACAGTTAATGGAATTATTGACACAACAAATCAATAAACAGCAGTTGATCTGTAGCACTGGGTATATTTGGAAAATGATCTAAAAATAAACACATTTTTTGGTAAAAGATTTTGTTCCTCTAAATATCTTCTAGGAGAAAAAAAGGAAAATAAAATACAGGGCAGATGAGACATTTAGAAATAGAATAACAAGTGTGCTTCTACTTTTCTCACAGAAGAGAATTAAGTTTGTCAAAAACCACTCGGCACATGACACGAAAACATTTTAAACTGGGAGTAATACTTAAAGAGATTCAAAGATTGAAGTGTATTAAAATTTATTCTTCTACCTATAAAATTCATACCAGTAAAAAGTTACATTTTACTGTGTGACAAAGTGACACTGTGAAGGACAGTGCCACTTGCATGTTTTCCGGATAATGTATTTAGAGTCTTATTTAAAGAATATGAACCATACAAGAACCCTGGAACAAGCATTACCTCTGTCTCTGTGTACAAATAGTATCAAATGCTGTACATAAACAAAGATACATGATACTGACTTGTAAGTATGTAGACTATACTGACTGGTAAGTTATGTAGACTAGAAATCATGCAGGAAATAGAGACTGCAGATATGTTAAGACCTTAAGGATGTATTTTGTCCTAAGGGATGTGACCAATAATTTCCCCTCCCCTGGTAAAACAAGAAAAATGCATCTCTATTTATTCAGATGCACCATAATCCCCTAACAAATGGCAAAACTTTGGAAGAATTAATTTCAACTTTGCATTAACTGCAAAGGTTTTCTACTAACTCAAAAACATAAAAATGCAAAGTTTTTCTCTCTATCCATAAAGTTTCCATGTAAGGTAGTTCTGCATGCTGGATACCTTGTGCTTTTCTTTCTAAAAAAAACCTTGCTGGATATATAAGACAGCAATAAAATATAATAGCTCCCTGGTTAGCAGACATAGTATTCTTTAGAGAACTGACTTCATAATTTGCAGTATCTACTGCATGACATGCTTGTTTACAATTTTGGGAAGTGAGACAAGAAGTTACAAAAATCCAGCAACAGAAACCCAGCAAAACCCATGCTTCCAAAATGACAACAGGCTTTAAGTTATCTTTAATATCTATGTTGCTTTGTTTACTGGTATGTTTGCTAATGAAATGTTATGTATGCAAACTGAACTTCTGGATCTCTCAAGCTACAGACACTGCACAAGACAGAGTGGAAAAAAAAAAGTTCTATAATGCTTTGTAAAAATACTAAAAAGAATCAAATTTTAAAATTCAGTTGCTTCTACTCTCTGTCTGCCAGAGCTGCAACAGTACCAATAAAGTATAGTAATATTTTCAGTTTTTCACATATCTGCTTCTATGACACAGGGAGCATAAATTTAAAAAAAAAAAAAAAAAAAGTGCCAAAAGCAGCCATGAACAACAGTTTAGAGCTTCTAAAAATATATGCCTACACTTTCTATCATTCATTCAACTAGACTCAAATTCCAGCTTTGGTTCCTCTGTGTGTGCTATGCTTTATTAAGTAGGTTGAAGCACATCGGCCCCGTGCCACAAATGACTGTGGCCAATACCCTGGCAGCACTTTTAAGGAAGGAGTCTGGATCTATCTGCCAATTCTTACAGCTACATTCTTTGACTGGTTAAGTTTATTTGTACTAGTGTTAGACCAGCTCTAAATGTTGTTTTTTCTTTCTGGGATTCATACAGCAATGAATACCTCCAAATCCTCTCCACTTCCCCACCCTGAAAACCCCTGTAAGAAACCCTACCAATTTTAAGTAAACTAAGTCATTTAGTTTAGATTTCGTTTCTAAGTTTCAATTTAGAAGTTATGCAAAACACCACAAGAAAAAAAAAATTCTTCCTGAAAGAAACTGGTTATTGAACTCAACTTAGATTCTTAATAAATATAGGCAAGTTCTGCTTGACACAAACTCAAACAGTTGGTCCCTACCTAGGGTTTCATCTGTTAAACCTGTATAACACTGCACAGTTTTTATTCAGTGACTTGCCTATCTTAATTTAGTTCTAAGAACTAATTCTCTTTTCAGTTTCTTTAGAACATGTTTATGAAGAACCAAAGTATCATCTTACGTGTTCCTGAAATTACAGAATCATGGAATGGTGTGGGTTGGAAGGGACCTAAAGACCATCTAGTTTCAACCCCCTTGTCACTGGCAGGGACACCTTCCACTAGACCAGGTTACGTAGAACCCTATTCAGCCTGGTCTTGCAAATTATCTTTCCAGATATTCTTCCTTTGCTCTGAACATGCAACCAACCCTCTCTGCATTTTGATAGCTTAAGTAATTCCAAGAAATGCATGCATCTCAAAGATAACAGTTTACCAAGTTATATTTTCATTCTGGCTTATTACATACTGAAAAGCTTTTACGGACTGATAGGGTTTTATACATCTGTCTCGAGAACTGAACTCATTTTAATTACCAGCAATTTAAAAACATTAACCAAACAACTGTCTGATGCTCTAGTATGAATCAATTTGTTCTGTTAGAGCAGCCCAGAGAGTGGATTATTGTTCTAGAAACATAATGTTGGGTAATGAGGCACTCAGGGTGCAGAACTCTAATGTGACTTTGGCTTTCTGGGCTGGCACTGTCTAAAATTACTGGTCTTTGGAAAAAACCAAACCAAACCAAGAAACAAACAAGTGTTCTGCAACCAGTAAAATACTGCTACAATCCAGTGGGTGGAACAAATAAGGGACATGTGAAACTTGCTCTGTTGTTTTAGTTTTTTTCTTAGGGAAAGGTATTAGACATAGAACTCTATTAGTATCTCATAAATATGGATCTTGCTTTCATCACTGGAACAGGAAGATCTGTGAGGTTTCTTTCCCATATGTTCTTTATGAGAGTGAAGTATGAGTGTCTTTTACAGGACACAAACTGACTCACTGAATATATCTGCATGTGTAGAAAGGAGTGTGAAGTGTCACATTAAGAGTTTAACTAGCTTATTAGCCATCTTCTAACTCACTGCACAGTAAATTTCATCCACATGGAATCGGTGTTGCGCAACTTCTGCTATAAATTCACACCCCAGCTGACACCTCTGTTATTTTCTTATGGAAATGAACAAAGAGAATCTTCCATTGGTGTAACTAAATTAAATTTAAGTACTTATTTGAATTAATTCAGAACTCTACTTAGAGTAAAATCAGAGAAAATACTGGCATATGTTTTCACCATGTACTTATTTTTTGCCTTTGTTTTTGAATATCCAGCTTTGCACCTTGAAGTCTTATGGAAAAAGGCTGACAAATTTGACTGACTTCAAATGGATTTCTAACTACTGCCCTTGGTTCTTGAGAACCAGTCCTTCTGTACTCATGTCAGACATCCAAGAACACTATTCAGATCTCAAATCACATCTAGTTCTTGTCCAAATTTCTTCCACTTTTTCAGATTGGTATTCTACAACTGGAGATGATCCCCCAGGACACAGAAACAATGGAGGTAGTAACAGCTCCATGTTCAACAGCAGCTTACACAAATCTGGTTTAACTTTAATGGACATAATCAGTCACTGCACCTCACTAACTTTTAAAGTTAACTATATAAAAGGGAGCAAAACCCAGTTGCCTTGCTGTATTGCTCATTCTCTGTCTCTGAACTGTTTTGCTCCAGAATTGGAAGGAACATATGTAGCTCTCAGCACACTACTCAGTTAATGAAATTAATCAACTGTTTCAGAAATATCTAAGATAGGTGGACAAACCATAAATTGCATCTCCTTAGTTGCTGGGACCTTAAGTAAATTTTCTAAAATAAATATTTATAAAGCTTACCTCTTCATCTCAAAGAAAACATTACCCTAATTCTCTCAGAATTAACTACTGTTGTCCAAATTGATAGTTGAAAATAAACTTCACTGTAAACTGCAATATACCAGTAGAGCATTAAACAAGTTTTCAAATAATTTACACTTTCAGAGCACCCAAAAGTAACTTGCAACTACAAATATGGCATTAGTTTTTTAACCTGGCTACATCAGGCAGTGACTGGGCAGGGCCACAGTATACATGACCAGACATGTACCTTTGGCTGTGCAATCCAAGGCATACACACACCCCATGTGATGAAGAGGTCTGTCTACGTTTTGGTCATGTATGGGACTGTCACTCAGTTATCTGATGGAGGAAAGCCTGTGGAATAATCAGGATAGTGTGGCAGGGGGTAGGCTGCCAGAACAATTAAAACCAAAGTCTTTTTGTTACTTAGATGTAGAAGCTCCTCTGGAAAGAAATGACAGGAGTGTTTAGGTTAAATTTAAATATGAGATTTTAAAATAAGGCTATTAGGTTTTTTATTGTTAACTTGATTTCAGTTATATTAATTTTATTTGTTCAGTTTCTAATGATTTGTTTAATACCTAAAAACTTTTAAAAAGGCCATTTTCACAATTGAAAACTTGCATAATAAAATAGAGAACATTTCTGTTGAACACAAGTTTTATGTTGTTTTTCCCCTTCTAGTTTTGAAGATGCTCCTGCTGTGTCACATCAATTCTGATTTGACTCCAACTCTTTCATAGTAATTGTCTCTATATTTTACTTCATTTTAAGCACTTGAAATAACAAAAAGGCAACCTGAAGCTAGAGCTGTGTTTGACTGGTGGGAAGTAACACTACAGTTAGCCATGTGCATGATAGATAAAGCAAAATATGATATATTCTTGTTTTTATCCAGTAGAGTTCAGACAAACCTAAATGAAAGTGCACTTATAGATCTCACATTTATTAGCAAGGTCTCTGGGCCTGCAAGTATTCCAGAACTTCGATATCTATTAATAAACCAGTGGCAGAGTGGGACTGCTATCTGCTGACAAGACAGCCTTGATAATACAACAGCAAAGCTATGATTATAAAAGCATTTGAGTTTCCAGTGTAGATCTCTTAACACTCCATTTTGAAACATCTGAAGTTTGCCAAGCATAAATATGACCATTTTGAGATATTACAGCCACTTGTAATCCTTGAAAACTTCTGAGCCTAAAGTGAGAGCACAGAAGATCCTCAGTAAGGATGTGTTTTCTATTATGACTACAAAGTTGACTATTTGTGCTGAAACTGCATCATGAGTAAGAGGTCAACACCCACAGCTCAGAAAAGCAAGGTCTAAGTATGATCTCCAATCCATCTGTTTTCTTGTAAAGCAGGTCTTATTTCTTTCTCTGTGCAATGACATTTAGACTGTGCTCAGCACTAGGGTATCCCCATTGCCTATAAAAACTGGAAGGACAGATACACTCAAAATGCTATGCCAGCTGTCAGATTTTTTCATGGAGACAACATTTTATCAGAGTTCTCTTGCTTGTATCACATGAGTTTTGTCATCTCCAACAAAGATACTGCACTGAGAACAACGCAGCAACTGCATTAAGCAAATTTCTACTTAGGCATCATCTCCAGATACATTTTTGTGCTGACAGTCCTGTTTCTGTGAGTGCCAGGCACATGTATGGGACAGTCAAGCTCTGAGCACTAAACCTCAGGATGCTGAACTCTAGTTACACCAATTACACACTATGCAGCTCCACATTTCCTATATGTAAAACAGCAATATAATCCTTGCTAACAACCTCCCCAAGGGTGTTGTGAGGATTAAAGATTTGTATAGCACTTTATTCATTCAAAGGGCTATGTCTAACACAGCAGATGTGCTACTCACTTCTGTGAGCCATCACTGGGCACCTTTTTACAATGGATAAATTCTTACCCACTTAAACTTTCTTCACTGGGTGAGAAATGATATTTCTCCCAAAACATGTGATTTGATCCCTGGCTATTAGTAAGTGTTGGAAAAACAACAAAAATACCTTCAGAACATTTAAATGCATAAAGGGAAGTGGAACGACTAGACTTACGGAAACAAAAATCTTTATGATTGCCAAATTCATAGAAAGTGATAAAGGCAATCTCTTGAAAGATATTGTCTTTTAAAAATTTCCAGTGTCTGCTACAGTGAAAGCCAAAGTTACCACAACACTACTCGAACACAACAGAAAGTGACCCGGTGCTGCATGGAAACATTGTAGATTTTAAGGTCCCTGAACTCTCCCCAGGAGACTCAAGCCCAGTAGGATTATTATGAACAAACCAGTATCTAGCAAACTACTCTAAAAACCTGTGACACAGGTTGTTGTACCTATAAAAGCTACCTACAAAATTAAATCCACTTCCACACAAGCTTTTTCACGAAGAGAGGATAATTATTACTGGAAGAAAGATATATTAATCTACAAATAATAGCACAGAGATGTTCTAGCAGTCTTGGATGCCTCTTAGGTCCAGACTCCACAAGTTGGCTTCATCAAATTCGTAAGGATCTACATGAAGCAACATCATTCTTGTGGAGAACTTAGCAGGGGACAAAGGAAAAAACAGCAGCAACATTTTCGTGTGATTCTGAGTGGTATATAGAGACTAATGATCCTGTTATTAAAGCACACAAGCTATCCTAGATCACACCCACCCTACTTTCACAGGAACCCCAGACAGATGAAAGGTACACCTGAAATAATTTCACTATGCTATTTTCACAGAAGAAAAACTTCCTTACAACTTTGTTATACAATAATTGAATGTCACTTCCTGGGTAACAGGCATAGGACACAAATAAAATGTTACATATCCGTGAGTGCAACATCAGTAGCCTGTGTTAAGGAAAAAAAAAATATCTGTTTATCCTTACAGCTCATAAAGCTATAAATTTAGCAAATCATTAAGAGTTGTATGATCATTATATATACAATGGCTCAGTTTGGTGGCAGAAGGTGCAGGGACATAGAGAAACAGAGATCTGAAAGAAACATCAGAATTAACAGTTCCCTCTTGACAACTAAGTCTGTCACCCATACTAAAGTGGGTGGCAAAATGGGCGGCGAAACTTTAAAGTCCTGAATAAATCTATTCCGTTTAAATAAAACTCCACAGTAAGGCATCCAGGAGCAGGGCCGGCAGAAGTTAAGTCGGCACCTCCGCTCCCAGCCAGACCGCCTTTGTTCGCTGGTGCCAGCCGCTGCAGCATCCACGGGAGCGCAGAACTCCCGGCCAGGTACAGCGGGGGGGTCCCAGCATCCCGGCGCACCCGGGAAGCCTCCGCGGCCCCTCCGCGGCAGAGGGACGGCGCTGGGGAGGGGAATCCCGCGGGCGCTCGGGGTCTGCGCGGCGGGGCCAGGCTGGCCGCGCCCGGGGAGCGAGGGGGGCGGCGGGACCCTCACTCACCTCTTCCACCTCGATCTCTTTGTAGTCGATTTCTTCGAAGTTGAGGACCGGGGAGGTTTCAATCATTTCAGCGGAGGCGGCAGCGGACATGCCTCCTCTTTCACCGCAGGGAGGAGAGGGGGCCGGGGCTACGCGAGGGTCCGGCACCAGGCAGCCGAGGGCCGGGGCCGGGGCTACGCGGGGCTCGGCGGCGGTTCCCGGCGCAGGTCGGGGCGGGCCTG
>VZRX01017531.1:316893-394643 GCA_013398075.1 Notiomystis cincta
CGGAGCCACGCTGCCGGCCGGGCTGCGGGTCGCAGCCGGGGCTGGAGGGGCAGAGTCCGGCGGCGCTCCCCGCGTTCCGGGCGGCTGTCGGGCACGGCCCCACCACGGGGCCGCCTGTTACGGCCATGCGAGTGCGGGGCCGTAGGCCTTTCCCCTGTATATGCATACATATGCCATTTCCCTGTATTTATGCGTTTATTTCTCCGGGGCAGGAGGTATTGTATGGGGTCTTGGGAGGACGGCAGCCCTTGTGCTCTTCGGCGGCGCTTTCTCAGGGGAAACCTGTGTGTAGGAGGGTGGCTGTGGAGTGAAGGGTAATGGAGCAGTTGATGTAAACATATAGTAATAAAGGGATAGGACTCGGGAATGAACGTATACCCCTTAAGTGCTTCCTCTCCGCTGGAGTCTTGGCCCACCCTTTACCAGGGCTAGCTTCTGCTCCTGCTTCTGCTTCCGGCTGGAGCACTCACCCCGTCAGTGTTTTGGTGGTAAATGTCTCAGGCTGACGCTTTAGGGCGGTCCATGGTATGAAATCCGTGCTGGAATGAGTGAATAGGGCTGCTGTGTTCCCCTGAAACAGCTGTGCTTCATTTTGATATGTTTAGCCTTTGTGCTATATATAAAAAATTATGTTATTGTACAATACTATTAATAGTATGTAATTTTAGTAGATCTAGTAAGCTTTCCTAGATCTTCTGCTAGCATGCTAATGAATGTCTGTACCTCACAAGGAAGTCTCATAAATGTAGATAGATCTGGTTTACAGAGTTATCCTGAGAAAGTCACTTAAATAATTAGCTAGGAAAGAAAATATAAAGGATCAATATGGGCAGTGACCTAATCTTATGGTGGCTCAGCTGTTGTTAAAAAAGCCAAAGTGGAAGTACTTCTTTTAGAGCTGCTGCACGTTGTGACAGGTTGCCATTTTAGGTTGCTCGCTCCCCTCTTGTATTTTTCTGTCAGCTTTTGTAATTTGTCCAGGCATTTCAGATGTACAGCAATCCAGAAATCCCAGGCAAGCAGTCACAGTACATGTTGACTCTGTTGCATGCAAGATGAAACTCATATGCAGAGCCGGTTGGGTCGGTGCAGTTACATCGCCCAAGCAAGCGGTGTGTGCGTGGGGAGCAGACTCGAATGCTGAATGTGCTGAGTTTCTGTTGCTTTTTGATCTTCTCACGTGGTTTGGTCTAGAAAGATCTAAAGAGTCTTCTGTTAGACAGAGGAGGTTTCCAGGTACCACAAAATCTGGTTGATATCTGCGTCATCCAGCAGTGGGGTTGTTGAGACCCCGTGCCTTCTCAGGTTGTTTATAGGTTTGGATGTTCATACTGACCCTGGCACCTCCTTAAATCCAGAGAAGCATTTGATTTTCATTTTCTCAAAAGCCACTATTAATGCACATCTTGGTCATGCTGTGATATAGTCATAAAATACCGTGTTTATACCTGGACCTCACAAATTCTCAAAGGAAAGTGTATCACTTGTGTAAGCAGCTGCTACTGTCTCAGCAGCTGAGTGTGCAGTATATTGACTATTGGAAGGTGAAGAATATGGATTTCTGAGGTACTGAGAAAACTGCAAGTCCAATGAAAAGCAGACTCCTTTCATTCTTCTTCATACTGGCTTGTACTGCTGGATGAATTGCTTCAATTCTCTAAACACTTGTAGGTCAAGACAAGGAACACATAAAGCCAACTGAAGCCAAGGAAAAGGCATGAATGAAAAGAAAGGCATGTGTGAAAATCTATCACTGCTAGTCTTGATCCCTAATTGCAATCATGAGCATGGCCAAAGCTTAAAGTTTTGTTTCTTTTTTTGGCACATTCACATTGGGGAAGGTAAACTACATCAGTACTTTTTAGAAAGATGGCCAAGTGGGTGACTGTACTTTAGGGGTGGCAGTTGATGATTTCTGGTAAATGTAACTGAATATGTGGCTTTTTGTTATGTTTCACAGACCTCTCCTGAGGATATGTATCAAGTAAATGGCAGTTGCAGTCTTCTATTTTTTAGTGGAGAGATCTTTCTGTTACCTTTGTTATATTTTGTTGATGAGTATTAAGACAGCAGAGGAGAGCATTCCAATTATAGTTGCTTATAAGGTTCATTTCCTTTTAGAAATTGATGTAGAAATATGTATCTCAAAAATAATGAGCTCTTTCTTTGTGAAGGCAGAGTCATCATCATTATCAAAATGTCACTGCTGTGAAGATCAGGAGGGGTTTTAAGAATGTGGTAATTTGGATATTACTTTTTTTTTTCTTCTCTCCTGACTGACACGGTCTTGATTAGCTATGTTGTACAAACATAGCTTGGTATTGGTTGTACAGCCCCAAAATACTTATTCAACAAATAGGAGAAAAAGGAAAACAAAAGCTGTACCAGCTGTGTTTATCTTGGAGAAAAGTTGCTCTTGTATTAAGAAGGAAAACCTAGAACCTGGGAAGGCCACATTCTGTGTCTCAGTAGCCTCTCTAACACTGGAAAGTGGTTACACTGCTTGGAAGGTATCACTTAAAGGTTATTGGAAACAGCTGGGTACCATGGCCAGACTGTGCACAAACACTCAAACCTGAGCCAGCTTCTGCGGAGCTCTTTGTCACACCTCTCCTTTTTCAGAAGAGACAGCAGTAGGTCTGATGCAAAATAGAAACAAAGTCTACCTGACAGCTTAACAGGCCTGAGATTTAGCCCTAATATCTGCATATCCTAATGAAAATTTATCCAACATATACAGAATTTATCAGCTTAGAATTTTGACATGTTTTCATGGATACATTGTCCTGGCTACCCTTCATCCAGCTCCCTTAAAATTACTCTGACAGTTCTAGGAGTTTTTTAAGAGGAGTGAACCAGCATCCACTAACTTAATTGAGAAAAAAGCTAAGTGATTTCTTCTTTCAAAAGATTTTAACTTGTGTTGTTTTTTCAGTATATGCAATTTTTAAAAAAGTTGCATATATAAAAAATGTCTCACTTTAAGTGATTGAAGATTGATACTAGAAAACAGTGGTGGAACTTGTTGGATGGTGTCTACAACTGGAATGCCTACAACAAAAAAGGTTCCCTTCTTGATTGAGCACAGGAATATGTTTCTGCCAAGTCTGACTCTATTTTGCCCCTGTTAAATATTGTCCTGTAAATATGAAGTTGTGTCATTTTGGTTTGTGGGAACTGTTTGTGAGTAAAGATCTTGACTCCACTTTGAGAACTGCTTGCGAATCATCAACCTTATCTCACCTGTGTGTTGGAAAGTGTCTGGGTGTTTGCTATTCATAGGCAACTTGCAGGAATTAAAAGGAATGGAATTAGCCTGGGTAACTGGGTGACAGAAATTTGTGGATGAACGTGCATTGCCTTCCAAGTGTGAGGCCAGAGCAGGTTCCTGGTGACAGTAGTATGGAGAACACTATGGAACACACGTACCCTACAAATTCCTGTCCCAGCTGGGAGGGACCCCAGAGGAGCCCCTGCTTGTTCCAGTGTAGGTACATTGAAAATATCTCATGAGAACAAGTCATTGGGATGATATTGAAAGATTTCTGTGTCTCTGCATGGCCAAGTTTTTGCCTAATCCACTCTTCTCATGCAACTCCTTTGGCTTGTACATTAATATTTCCCAAGAGCAGGTTGCAATATTGGGTGTGTTCCACTTGGAATCTCAATGATTTCTTCAATTATGTCCTGCATTAATGGTTTGCAAAGTCTCAGAAAACAGCACAAGGGTGTCTTCTGCCAAATACACTGAGATAGCAGCCCCAGCATGCTTCAAGTGTTTTTACTGCCTCTTTTGCTTTCTGGGAAGACTTCCCCACAGTATGTAAAAGCTTCTAAATAGCTATTAATTCCTTCAGTGGTGGTATTCCTTATTCTCTGTGATAAAATGCATATATTTAAAAAAAAAACAACTAAAAAAGCCTTGCAAAATAAATGCATGAGCTGCTTTGCTAAATACCAAACTCAATTGTGTGCAAGGAATTGTATTCACTTTGGTAAAAGGAAAAGCTCTATTGTATGAGTATTACAGAAACTCAAATGATCACAATTTTTCTGAGCCTTATTTTACATCCTAATCTGAGGCATGTTAGATCTCCCAGAGTTCTCCAGCAGTCTAAACCACCAAGAGAGCCAGGAAAAACAAGTAATGCAGCCACTGTGCAGTAAGGGCAAAGTAAAGGTGAGAGACTCTCTAGATTCAGTCCTGAAACCAACCAAACACATCCCCTCTGGTGCAGCTATCAGCAGCTAGGTTTGGCTAAGTGGCCGGGGGAAAGATACTAACAAATTTAACATGGAGAAGAAGGAGACAAATGGCTGTAGACTGGCTGATCTTGAACTGAGAGGTCTGAAAGGTATGGTACATGAAATTGCTGGTAGAAGATATGTTAGAGAAAGGTGTAAATGTAGGTAGCTATAAAATAGCAAAAGTATTTTAGAAAGATGCAAAAACAGATCCAGACATCTAAGTGTCTTTTGGTCTGCTCTCAGTAGGCTTTAAAATAAAATGTGATGGAGAGAATAATAAAGGGCATGGAGGTAAATGAAATGAAATGTCACATCTTTTTAATCAAAGGTAGATTATCTCAGATTAACAAAAGATCATTTTTGATAAATTCAGTGATATTTTTAGGCAAGGGGAATGGGTGGAACTATTCCATCTTGAATGTATTTGATATATTGTCTTGTGGGAAATCGTTAATTAAGCTGGACATGATAAGAATCATTAAAAGAACTGAAAGTGGGTAAGGAGAGTAGGGGAGTAGTTAGGAGACAGTAGAGACTATCAAAAGGGAAGTATTGGAATAAAGTTACTAATAGATTTTTTTTTTCAAGATTGAATTTTGAAAGAAAGCTTAGTAATTTCATTAAGAATGTTGATAAGAGAATTAGGAGTGTGACAGTGATTCTGAAGACACAAGTTTAGACAGCATAGTTAATGGAGAGAAGGATAAGAATATCAAATGGGAAAAATTAGACAACTCCAAGGATAAGAGAAAGAAAGTGGCTAGTATTTAAAATATTAGAGTGCAAGTTCATGAATTAATTTGAGAACTCGTAACATCTTGTTACCTTATAAAAGAGACTTATGAAGAAGATTACAACTTGCATATTTTAACTGGTTTTAGGAGAACTGTGAGTCTTGTAGGTAATACACTACAAAATGTGCATGCTTGTATATCCTGTATGATATATTCAATAAAGCTGTACAAGTTTATGCAGACCTCATCTGAAAGGCTCTACTGTGTTGATACCTTCTTTCCAAGAAAAATGAATTGACACCTAACTAGTTGCAGAGAAAAACTACAAAGATGGTCAAGATAAGAGAGGGCTTACCACAGAAGGGAGTATAAAACAATTTGGCATGTTTAATCTTGTGAAACAAAAACAGAGAGGATATATGTTGCCTCTGTTTAAAGAGATTGGAAAGATAAAGATATGTGGAGGTAAACAGTTCTATGGGAAGTGATACTCAAGTAAAAGGAAACTTCTTTTGCACATGAATCCTGTTAATGCATACAGATTGGAGACCTGTAAGTATTCCTTGCAACTGGGGCACGTCACTACTGGATGGTCCTGATAAGTGTAATCATTTATTTGTCATAACAATCTGTGAAAGCAGAGTATTGCATTCATTTCCTAAGGAGGTATCTTCTAATCATATGTTGAATAAAAATGTACTATTAAACGTGTAAATAATGTTACAAATTCTCATCATGGTATTTCTTTCCCTGAGTATAGATTGAAATGAACTGTATATTCTTAAGATTAAGTAAAAATTGCATTGAATTGTGTGACTAAGGCTGTGTTCTAAAGAAGTACGTGAAATTTGGAGGTAGAAGAAATTTTTGGTATTTTATTTCTTGGAGAAGTAATATCATCTTTCATATTTTAAAGCTTCTAACTCATGAATCAGAGCAAGTGAAGGGAATTGTTGCAGGTATGATTTTTAAACAATATTGGGGAAGGGAGTTGACAGCCTTGTACCTTTTATACAAGACATAAGTGGGTGGAGTATCACAAAGCATGGGAGCAGTGGATGCGAAATAAGAGGGGAAACTGTTCATGAGTTTCATCACATAACGAGGATAAAGACTAATGTAGTCTGAGAGCACATAAACTAAGGCTCCTTTGTATGAGGAACTTATGTTCAAAGTTTCTCTTCTAGGAGGTCTGTTCTGCTATTTAAATGAGAAACAGGAATAGGTGCTCTGTGTGCTTACTTTCTGGTTTCATACCAGCTAGAACTGACAGAAACAAGGAACATGTACAGCTCTCTGTCAAGTGGAGAACTTGGCTGTGAGGAAAGTCTGAAGCAGTTAGTCCTTTTCTCCCTGAGAAAAGAAGGCTCAAGAGAGAATCTCATCGCAAGTATTCAAGGGTGTCTCCAGAGAGGATGGAGTTTCTTCAGAGGGAAGAGAAGGTGCAATGGGTACTAGTTGTGCCAGGAGATACAAGAGAGAATTTTCATCTTGATACAAGAGAGAATTCTTTTACAGTGAGAATAATAATTGACTATAACAACATATCCAGGTTCATGGTGAAGTTCCCTTAACTGTATGTTTTCAAGACAGGACTGGACAGGATGCTAGATAATTTAATCTAGCCTCCCTTTCCCACACAAAGTTGGACCAGATAATCTTTCAAGGTTCCTTCCAACCTTGGCTGTACTATGTTCCTAGGAATATGCTAGCAGGCTGGAAATCTCTCACAGAAGGCACCCTGATTCTTGTGTGGTTTGCAATAACCAATGGCACAAGTGTGACATGGACCTGCAGCTCCAGCCTGGTTGGGTGCACAGGCATGTCCTCTGTGTGGCTCTGCCTTCTGGTTGCCTGTGGATGTGTTTGGAAAACAGCCTATGAATGCACACAAAGGACCCAAAGATGCCAACAGATAGTCATATTTCTAACTGATATGTTAGTCACATGCGATGTGTGCTGAAAGTCAGTGTTCTGTAATGTAAAATAAAAATGACAAAGATCTGATTCTTTTAAAGAGAAATTTGCTAACGTGCTTTGCCATGCAGCATTAGGATGGTATTTCTTTCTAAAAGGTATCTTAAAAAAGTGGTAAGTCAAAGTCATCTGTAATCAAGACAATACATTTCCATCAGTGGAAGAATAAAACAAAAAAAATTATAGGAGAAGGAAGTAAACAGTTTATGTTGTTGTATCATTTATTTGTATCTTGATGAGACCCATCGTCTTCTGTTTTATACATGATGCTCCCAATTAAATGAGATCATACAGGAGCAAAAGTCACAGTAAGTATAGTAATGGTAAATCACCAAAATTTTTTGTATTTCCTCTAGAGGCTTCTAGTCCTGTTTCATAAAGGCAGCCTTCTTCAGGCCATTACTGTAGCTATTGCTTCAACAGATCAATGTAATAGGTGTGATGAGAAAGTTGACTTTCTAAGGTCTAACTTTTGGCATAATCTCAGCATTGCATTGACTAATTTATCTTGATGAGACCTGGAGGTCTGTGCCCTCTTAGGAATCTCAGTCTGTATCTATTGGTCCCTACTCATGAAGAGGAAGGAAAATGAGCTTTTGTAAAACAAAATAAATGCATAGATCTCATGGTTTTATGGTGGAAAACTCCAAATATATCTTCAAAACTAGCCTGAAAGGGTGGCATGGTTTGACTCTGTCCCAAATGCCAGGCACCACGAGAGTCACTCGCTCACCTTCCCCTGTCACAGCTGGGCAGAGGAGGGAGAAGGGAAAAAAACCTAAAGAATGTTTCATGAGTGAGATAAGGACTGGGGGAAACACTTCAAGGGCAAAGCAGGCTCAGCTTAAGTTGCAAAATTGAATTTATTACCAACATAATCAGAGGAGGATAATGAGAAGTAAAATAAGCCCTTAAAACATCCTCTTCCCCCCAGCCCCTCCCTCCTTCCCAGAGACAGCACAGAGAGACGAGGCAGGGGGGTTTGGTCAGTCCATCACCGAGATTTTCTTCTGCTGCTCTGGGAGAGGAGTCCATCCCCTGTGAGGCCGTGGGGTCCCTCCCACGGGAGACACTTCTGTGGAAACTTCTCCGGCGTGGGGCCACGCTCACGAGCTGCAGCCAAACCCCACCTGCAGCTTTGTGAACTCTCCCATGGGCACACAGCCCTCCCAAAACTGCTGTGGTGTGGGGCTCTCCTTCCACGGGGTGCAGTCCTCCAAGGACAGGCTCCTCCAGCCTGGAAGCAGGGCCCTCTCTCTCCTCCAGATCTCCCACTGGATCACAGCTCCCCAGGCATCCACCCGCTCTGGCATGGGCACCTCCTCCATGGGCTGTGGGTGGATCTCTGCACTCCCTGTGGATCCCCATGGGCTGTGGGTGGATCTCTGCACTCCCTGTGGATCCTCATGGACTGCAGGGACACAGCTCCTTCACCATGGGCTGCACCAGGGCCTGCAGAGGAATTTCGGCTCTGGCACCTGGAGCACCTCCTGCCCCCCCTTCTCCACTGACCTTGGTGTCTCCATGTTGTTTTCCCTCACATATTCTCACCTCTTCCTCCTCCTCTAACCCAAAGTGAAAACCCATGACTTTGTTTTGATTTCCTTCTTAAATCTGCCATCACAGAGGCATTACCAGCCTCTCTCATTGTCCCAGTCCTGGCCAGCTGCATGTCCATCTCCAGAGCCATCAGCCATTGGCTCTGCTGGACATGGTGGGAAGCTTCCAGCATCTTCTCACAGGAGCCATCTTTGTGGCCCCCCTGCAACCAGAAATGGGGCCAGGGAAAACCAACACAAATGGTAACTTTAAGACGTGCATACTTTTTATCTGAGATTGTCTGTGAGTCTCCCTGACTGTTGGGCATACATGGCTAGTGGCTCGGCAGGCCCTCCAAGGTCAGTGTGCCCAGTGGTGGCATCTTCTAGAAAGACATCTACTCCTGGGACCTGTGCCAGATCCACTGTGGTGGAGACTGGGCATTTGGAGATTGAACTTGGGGAATTTGTGTGATGCCATGACTTTGGGGTGTTGGTTTGTGGAGGTGGAGAATGTACAGAGAGGGAGGCATAAATTTAATTCTGGCAGATTAAATGCATGGTTGGAGAAAAAGGGTGCTGCCTTCATCAGGAAGAGAGCCTTTGATCCTAAAAGAGCAGCTGGGTGCAGAGGTATTTTTCATGCATATGGGCCATCCCTGGCAATCAGATCTCAGTTACTGGTACTGCCACCACAAATGGCATCTGATTGACTGGTATCCTGGAATAATGTATGCATTAGAGGACAGGTCACATTATACAAATCATACATACAATGTCAACCCAAACAACGACCAACAACGCTAATATTGTCAGCATGCAAAAATAGGGACAAAGTCTGTAATCTGTTATACATTAACTTTCAATTTAATCTCATCAAAATGTGATCCCCTGAAAGTTAGATGGTTTCAAAGTGCCTTCTTTGATCAGTAAGGAGAGTCAGGCATTTTCAGAGGGCATTTCTTCCCAATATGCTAGCACATGACAAATTACTCTTTGAAGATATCTCTTTCTGTACTGCAAGCCTGTGTGACAAATTTCAATTAGACTCCTAGGGCTTGGTTCAGCTTCCTACTAATAGCCCTTTAGTGACTTTGGAGACCCCCAAGGATTCTGTGACCTCTGCAAGGGGCTGGTAAATGTGATGCAGGTCATGAGCTGAAGGTCCAGGAAACATTATTCCAGGGAATCTGAGATGATGTTAGATAGGTAAGTATGGGCAACTGAACTGCTCACTCAATTTCTTAAAGTAAGGTGAGGGGAATCCCACTATTGGGGTCTGACCCCAGCCCAGCTAAAGCCAGTATCAGTCTTAGTAAAATAGCTGTAGGTACATGAGTCCTTAAACTCTAGATGTCTAAATGACACAACCTAATTTTGTGTGAAGAGTAAACCCGAATACAATTTTGTTTAATTTCTTGTGAGTTTGTTCCGGCACTGTTCCCATCAATGGCAGGTTCTCCACATCAAGAAGACAAGCAAGTTTAAACTTTGTTTTTCTATTGGAAGTAAATATAAAATAGCTGAACAAAATCCCCAAAAGAATACTCCCCTCCCCATCTCCCCCTACCCCATTGGTCAACAGTCAAACAACTTGGGAAAGAAAGAACTAGTTGCTCTGCTTTATTAAGGACATTAAATTCAGAGATGCCTATAAGAAGTTATATTTGAAAGGGTGAAAATTGCATTTAATACAGCACTTAAAATATGATGGCTGGGCAACTATTTCTTCTGACAACCAGCAATTACTTAATCATACAAATTTCTTTCACTATGTGAAAGAAATGGAGAAAAGCAGATGATAATTCCCTTTGGGGATCTGAGGATTTGATAACCTTATTTCTTCAGATGTAGTCAGGAATTTTACTGTCTCTAATATCTACATCAGTTGCAGAAAAGCAATAAAAAAAGCCATCTCAAAGATCCTGGCATTAGTTTATTTGTGTCATAGCCTTTAACATTGTGAAGCATTTTGTGTGGGTGGAATTTGACATGCCTGATGCAATTGTTCTCTTGATTCAGTGTAACTAGAGAAATAAATTTGAAGCAAATGGAAGCCAAGTAAAGAATGCAAGCAAATGTAAAAGGAGACATTTTTCTTCCAGGAAGTTTTTACAGTAGACTTCTGAAAGATTTTATCTGGAACATGGATTCTTCAAAAAGAGTAATTTGACACTGGAAGAAATCATGCATCACATGCATTACTGATGTCTGGGTCTGTTTCATTTGTCTTAGTTATAATTTTATGTTTATATGATGGGTATTTCCTGAAACTGTTCAGTGGAAGAAGTCAGTACTGAATCCATTTTTATTTCCCCACAAGGTGGTACTGTGGTACTGACAATACAGCTCTTGTTTTGGCTGTAGCTGATTTATATCTGTACCCCCTTCTGCACATTTTAAAGACAGATTTTTGTTTGCAAAGAAGAAAGTTTCAGTGTTAAAATCAAATGTTGTAGCACAATGTTCCTAAGACTTTTTTTTTAATGTGTTTTTTTCCAACTTCTTTCTCTCATTAAAAATAAGTTTTATTGCAAGTTGTGATTGTCAGAAAATCTCCATTATTGTTGTTTGGACTTTTTTACTTTTTATTGCATTAAAAAAATACTCTGTTTCAGACTCCTCTGTTTTCTAACTAAAACAATAGCTCTTGTAAGTTTGTTCAGAAATTATTCTCTTTTTTTCCCCTTTAGTTACATGTAAGTAAGGAGGTACGATTAATTACAGATGTAAAAATAAATTAAAAACATTAAGTATTTAGGAGAATGCAGTTCTTTTCCTCCCTGAAAATAGACCTAACCACTGTCAAGTACAGGAGCAAAACATAATTAATTGTTTTAATCAATCTCTATGGCAATACATGGGGTTCTTCCAGTTGCTTGCAGAGGTCTGTAGGATCTATTGTGAACAGCTCTATGTGTTTGCACCCTGCCATTGCATTTGACAGCTTGCATAGTTTCTGTGGTCATGTCTATACTTCTATACTACTGTAGCTTATAGCTTATATTAGAAAGTGGAATAAGGCTAGGGGAGACCTGAGCCCTGGCCCTGGTCTAGGGATCTGCATGCTGCTCAATGGTCAGCATAGTCCTTGGCAGGGCTAAGGACTCCGCAGACAGAGTTTATCAGGGTTTGTTGGCTGTAGCCTGTACTTTACATGGAAGAGAGTTCAGATATGTGCTGTGCAGGGATTATTGGTCTCAGGACCAGAGGATGGGCCTTGGTCCATTTCATTCATCAGTATCACTGTAGCCACTGGGATCCAGTGGGTCATCCTTATGCTCAAAGCTAAACTTGGGCTCAGGTAGGTTTTTGCTCAATTTTAGAAACACAAACTGCTGTTTTTATGGCCCAGCATTTTCATCCATTGTGTTTCTCTGTGTGACTGTTTCTATTCACCCCCTCTGCACAGATATACCATAGGCAGCTTGATAAAGCAGTTACCCTACAGATGCTGGTTGTACAAATTATCAAGTGTCACACACCATCTATACTTAAAAGCAGGAGGGAACATCCTAAAGGGCTCCAGTTATATAAATAATAATAAAAAATTAATACATACGGAGGCTCACATTTAGCAATTATTAAAAAAATGTTCAATGGTCTATGCCTTATTTAGTGGTATCTAAGAGCTTTCTAAGAATAAGTTACTTAGTTTTCTCTGTTTTTTCTATATATTCTTCATGAATGGAAGAAATACATTGGAGAGCTGAGTGCAGCTATTACCTTTCAAACAGCATCCTACTCCAAGTTGTTGTGCTCCATGGCAGGCCAGGAACAGCAACGTGCATCAGTGCAGTGAGAGATCCCAAGTGAGTCCCAAATTAAGGGAGTGCAACCATTTGGCACCATAGAACTGTATGGAGGCAGAGTGAATGCTTTGAATCCACAAACAGGACTTGGCAATGCTCACAGCTTGCCCTTCATGGCCTCTAGGTCAGAGGAGAGAACTGGTCCTGCTGGAGTGAAAACAGGACAGGAGATACTCCTCTTTATCAAATGTGTGATTTTTCAATACTGAGATGAGGGTGTGGGAGGCATGGAAACACCAGACAGGGGCTAAAAGAACTGAAAGGACGTTGATCTGGCAAGCAGTGCTTGCAAAGCAGCTCTGTGGGGTCTGTTACCAGTATTATGGTGATATTATTGTGCCAGAGGTAACACAAAAGCAGGATAGGAAGAGGTACACAAGGCACTTCTGCTCAGACATTCTGTACGTTTACAAATGGGCACCTTTTCTTTAGGCATCAGATTCCAAGAAAAGAATTTCTCTCTGATTATATCTTCTCAAAGCATAAAGTTATGGTCTATTAAATGTCTATACACCCTACTTGGAAAATGACCTAGCAGCATTTTCAGCTTTTGGCTCTGCTTTTGAACAGTCTCCATCTATTATTGTTGATAAAGGCTTCTTTTTTCCTACTATTTTCCCTTATCACAAAGAAGTTCCCTGAATTCTGGGACTTTCCTGCAAATGTGCATGCTTAAAATAACACTTTCTGTGGGCTTTTTTTAGATTTCCATTTTTTTCTTGATGGAGATAATAATGTTAATTCTTCATGAGAGAAAAATACATCCAGTGCCCTGGGAAATGTGTTCTAGACCTGGGAGCAATGTCTCAAATGTGCTTGAATGAGATCTAACAAGAATAAGCATGTGTCTTAGCCAGGCTCTTGAGACTGCAGGATGGGAGAAATATGCTCAAAGGAATCACACTGAAGTGGTTCACCAGTAGTACATAGATAGGATTGCTGGTAGGGATATTTAATAACATGGGTATGGTTCTTGTTTCCAGGACTTAGAGTTCATAAAGAACAGGTGAGAAGAGATTAAATGCTTCTCCGACATCATTTTTCTATGTCAGAATTTGCTGTCAGTGCCACAAGTCATCTTTGCAGGGGGAAAAGTGAGCTACATAGCTACAAGCAGGAAAGGGAGGTGTGCCTATGCCCTATAATCTGAGAATCTTGTTTCCCATGACACTAGATCCCAGTAACAGTATTTCTTTGTTACAGAAATGCACTTCGGAGATTGAATCAAAGCCATACAAAACAATTTTAAGAATCCTGCTTCTGAAAGCAGAGGAATATCACACAAAGAGTAGCAAATGTTGAAAATATTTGCCCTCTGACTTCCAGTTTTGGTTTCTATTCCTAAATGGTCCTTTTCTGAAGCCTAAGAAAACTATTAAGCTGGACTCACACCTGCACAGGCCAGACTCAGCTCACATGCACTCTGAAACATCTGCAGAATCTGATGTAAAGCAACCAGAAACCCCAGTGTTTTATGAGCCATTTTGGGCTTTAGAGAACCTCTACTAAAGCACAGCATTCGTATTATGGAAAGAAATTGAAGGGTTGCCAATTGGAGATGACCACCAAAGGGGACAGCAGGATCAAGATGAAAAGAAATCTTTTAATAATGTACTTAAGAGGGAATAGATCCAATAAAATGACCTTTGGAAAGTCTCTTATTTTCCCGTAATTTCTTTGTCAGTTGCTTTAAACAAGTCTACATGATGCTCCAGGGTGAAGTAGCTGACCTTCAAAGCTTGGGAGTCCTTGTACTTTCCTCTGCTGCTTTTATCATTTTTTGGAAGAATTCAAACATATATCTAGTCACCCACTGAAGAATGGATTTTGGTTTATCTAATAAATGATAGAAATTGCTGGTCTATTCTATCTGGAAATGGAAAAGACCTCAGATAAAAGCCTCTCTTTATTAAGGAGCCAAAGACATTTTAGATCTCATTTGGCCTTCATGCCCTACTCATTCCTCGTTGTTTTATCTAGTGGTGCTTTGCTGATACAGTTATTATCCTTCTCAGCTACTCTAAACATATAATATTAATTCTGCACTGTCTTCCTACCTCCAGCCCTTTTAATAGTTAGCTCACTAAAACCCTGTAAGGCTAGTTACCCTATGATCACCCAGTGTGTTTTTCACCTGAGCAGGCATACTCTGGTTCCCTCAAAATCTACTTTCTCCACTTGTTCCCTTACCTTGTTTTTCCTTCTTGCTGCTCTTTAGAATTTGGATCCTTTTTCCAATATCAGGAAAACCTTTTTGTCCTCATCTTCTGAGAATTTTTTTTCTATTCTTCAGGAAGTAAAATAATCCCTGAAGGAGATGAATAGACATGGAATTGAATTGCACCTGTGAGGTGGATTCAAGACCTAGGTTGAAATATTTCAGTGAATGTCCATTTTGACATTAAAGGCTAGTTTTGGCATCATATAAAATGGTTGTCTTAGATTATTTTAATGATCATAATCACTGGTTTGAAAATCTGTGGGTTCTTCTTTAAAGGCTCACTTAATTCACCACTTCAAACAATTACTTCTCTCTTCCTCTCTTCATTAGTAATCCCCTCACATGCTCTTTGTTACAGTGTTGTTTCATCTCGTGTTTGTTTGTCCTAACTAATTTAGATATTAAGTCCTTGGTGACTGACAATGCGTCTATCTATGCAAAGCACACCTAAATAAATAAATTTAATAATAATTAATAATAAATATGCCAGCTGAAAGCTGTGCATCTGAGCTAGCAAGGACGACACTGACATTGATGAATTTGGTTTCAGGAGCAGTGCTTGCTGTACCCCTGCCTTGGCTCTTTGGGAAGTGCTGTTAATGGCTGTTGTGCTCTGATGGCTCCCAGGTCCCCCTCTTACAGTCCTCCCCACCAGAGAGTCACTCTGCCTTGCCCCTCATCACTGGACAATTGGAAATACAGGCTTTGGAGCTAATATTCTCCTAAGGGTGGTTGAAAAACAAGAGGAAAGCACAGAATCTGTTTTGGAGGAGATGATTCTTGCAAATTCTCCAAAATCCCTACGCACAACTAGTATCAGTATTTCACTTATAGACAGTAAAATTTTTGCACCTTTTTTCTCTGTGTGGAAAATCAGTTTTTTCCTCTTTCTGTCTCTTTCCCCCCTTCCCTAGTTTCTTATGTGCTAAAGGTCTGCAAAGCAAGTTAGCACTTTTGTGAAGCAGGCTCTGTAAACACTCGGACAGAATCATTAAAACTGGCAGGAACGAGTTCTTGTGGTGTGTGCTAACAGTTGTCTAAGCTCGAGCATGATTTAATCTGTTATTCCTGGTGGGCACTACCTTGTAGGAAAATAATATTGTTACAGATATAATCTTTCAGTTAGTAATAAACCTCAGGAGTGGTCTGGTGGAGAAGGAGGACAAGTGAGTCTTTCCTGAGCAGAAGTAAACTGGGGAAAATCTGTCCTTCATGTGTCTGCCTGAGAAATTGTGACTTCTGATAGAAGCAAATTATTCACAATATATATTGCCATTTTATTTCAATATGAATAGAAGAGATTTTTTGCATACACTTTCTCTGGTCCATTCCAGAGCTCTAACTGCAATAAAAGTCAGGAAAAGACTAGATGAATATGAAGTAGCAAAGGAAGAAAAATTACTGTAATTTTTCTGATTATTAATCCATTTGATAATGACAATTTTTGTCAGAGATGGCAACATCTAGAATGGATTGGTTCACTGTGGCAGCAGTTTTACAGTTGTCAAAATCCTGAAGTATTTAATGCCACAAACAACATTTGTTCTCCCAGTTCAGCCCTGGGGAAAAGGGGTGAATGTTCACGAGCACTTTTTTTGTACAATCTTTATTTTTTTAGGTAAGTATAAAATACATTTTGGAGGAAGTGGTGGGATGCTTGGTGGGGTTCAGGAGCTGCAAATTAGACCACAAAGTTAGTTCTTTTTCAGGCAAATAGCTTTTCTTCTTAGACCAAAAGGCTTCATTGTGACAGAACTTTGTGAGGTCCCAGGAGTACTTTGAATATAAACACTGCAATCTTGAGCTTAATTCAATATTTTGTGGAGTCAGTGGAGAAAGTAATATAATTTGTTCACTGTAATCAGCTAGTAGCTATCTCTGAAGGTCTGATTACTTCATGTTCAAATAAAATGCACTGGTACAATCCAGATGGGAGTTGATGATGGCATATATAACTAAGCTGGACGTACTTAGGGTGGAGTTTTTTAACCAATCAGAGATAAAAGAAAGCATTATCGATGGATATGGCTCCTTGGGAGCTTGGTGTGACTGAGAAATCCAAACCCAAACTAAATACTGTGGGCATGCAGTGTCAAAGAAAGGTTATTGCTTAGTAACTAAAACTTTCTGAAGTCTGCTGCAGAGCCTCCAACATAATCCTCTGTGTCTCACAGGTTCCAGGTTGTCCAGTCACTTTTCAAATACAAGCTATTTTTGGCTTGTGAGGGTGAGAGGCCAGGATATTTGCCTTCCCCTATTCCCCAGCATTTTCCTTAACATTAGCAGAGGTATGGCCACTTGTGGCATCTTTTGCACTTTGCAATGGAGTGTGACCCATTAGCAGTTCAGGGCTGCTGCCAGTGGGCTCAGCCACCCCGAATGTGCAGCCGTGGTTTGAGCACGAGTGGTGGTAACGAAGGCTGCACTGTGCTCTGTGTGTCACTGCTGGATTATTGCCCCCGTTCTCTGGTCCAGCCATTGCATGGCTGCACATAGATGCTAACAAAGCCTTGAGAGAGAGGTATTGCCTGCAGAGCTCTGTCTTTTAAGCATTCAGTTGAAGGATAAGCATTTTTGTCATTGGTACTTGTTAGGTGCTTCTAACCCTGAATAAGCAACGTTTTGGCCTGTTCCTCATGATGACTTTTTCTTCTAGGCAGGAGAGCAATACCTGTCAGACCTTTTAACAGGTTAAATTTGCAGTTTGTCCCAGGTTCTCATATTCACTGTATTGAAGATCCCCTGAAATTTATGTGAAGCAGAGAAATGCTATATAATGGTCTTCTAATTTTTGTTCCTTTTGACAGCTAAATACCACCAAGTCATTGTGAATAAGACTCATCTGCCCAAGCACAGCTGTCTGTAACTGAGCTAATCGTCTTTCTTCATTAATTAATGAAGAAAACTAGGCACTTCTGGGATGCAATTTGTTTCATACCAAAGGAGACACCTCAGAAATACAAGAGGTCTTATGACTTGCTAGTTTCGAAAACTGCGACCTAATTAGATCACTATAATTAGTTCAGGCCATGGGACAGACTGTTAAGGCTTAGGGGACAACAGGTAATTTATAGCTTTACTTGCTAAGAGGAATCCTGGTAATCAATATTTCTATGTTTTCAATTGCTTTACAGGAAGTGTATTTCTCATAATTTCTGTCCTTTTTTTCTCTAGAAAAAAGCAGCGACAGGATTCCTTTCTTTCCAATTCAAATGTGACTTCCATCCATATTTTGAAAAGGCAGTTCTACCCAGGGATCCCTCAGAATGAATGAGCTGAAACTGAAAGGTGTATGTAACACAGACAAATGCAATGGGCTCAAGACAGTACTAACTGGATGCTATTTTATGAGTAATACAGGAGGTCAGATTAAATGATTTGGTAGTCCCTTCTAGCCTTAAAATCTATTAAAAAACCTGAACAAGTTCAATAAAAATGTAATAGTGTTTTACAGAAATTACTTTAAAACCCCTAAGAATTAATAATCATTAATAGCCTTTTTATGATGTTTTCACTATATATTTCTAGTGCAACAAATCCTACAGAGAGGGTTTTTTTCTTTTTAAATTGATGATGTGATGGGAAAAAAAGTCCTCATTTGAACGGTCAGCCCCGGCATAGCAAAAAAGCTTGTTTCCTAGTGTGGATGCCTCATACACATTTGCAAGTAGGAAGAACAGTAATTTAGAAATGAGAGGGGGATCTCATTTTATCGTGAAATTTCAAAGCATCACTCTGTGTATCATTTAGACAACCTTTGGCTCTGACTGCTGAGTACAAATGCATCAGCCAGTGTGTGTGGGCAGTGTGAGTAGTTCAATTTTCCTACTATATAATAATAAAAAAACAAATGGTGGTGAAGCCAGCATTTAGGTCTAGAGAAGGAAGCTGTGATAATGCCATGAGTCCTTGCACTCGGGGATCAGCAGTGATGGCATACAAAGCAGGCATAATGACAGGCAGATTTTTGCTTAACGGGTGTTGATCTGAGCCACAGGCACATTTATCCAATCTTATTTTTATCTCACAGCTCCTGTACCCTGACTAATACCTTTAAGAAAAAGAGTGGTGCTTTAAAACATGGTAACTCAAGCCTATAGGAATTAAACACATTCAAAAAGTTAATTCTTTTGGGTTAATATCACAGATTTCTGGTCTTTCTTCCTTCCTCTTATTCCCCTCAGCTATATCTGTTTTATGTTTTAATGTAATATATTGTACTGTAGAGGCTGTAGTTTCAATTCATGCTAGTGCAAAAGAACAGAAATCCAGAGCTGCTGCAATACTGTGTGCCTTCTGGGGATCCCTGTAGCCAAATGTGTCTGGAGAACTTCCCTTCATAGAATATAGCTTCTTCATTATTACTAGTAAGAGATATGAATAAACATCCCATAATATAGTTAAATACCTATTCTGCACACAAACCCAAGTTTTTCATGGCAAAAACTAGGGTTTTTATTGCTTATGTTAGCACTACTGCACGAAAACAGGACTAAGAATTGCTCTTACAAATTTTATTTGTGGCAAGACATGGGTATTTAAAGAAGATCAAGTGTGGAAAGAGAAGATGATTTCAATAATTTTTAATAATCAGACCATCACATTCATGTTTACAGGCTGGTTGTAGATAATGTGATGGTCCAAATTAAGAGAATTAGGAATGAGAACTGTCAGAAACAGAGTATTAAACAGAGAAAGAGTCAAGCCTCTAATCCCATTACTGTATTCACAGATAAAAGATAGTCAATTCAGTGGTACATAAACATGGACATGTTGACTCTAGAGAAACTTGGCAAGGCCAGTCACATGAGTAGAATAATAATTCTGATGGCATAAACTCTGCATGGTAAATTGGCTCAAAGAAGATTTTCTGAACTGCTCAAGACTCAGAAAAAATTTTCTGTCCAAAGTGCTTAAAGGGTAAAACATTATTTTTAGGTCTTTGTAACATACTTGAACTACAGAAGCTCTAAATGCTAGCAAAATTTTTAGAAATGTGCCAATGATGAATGATGCTTAGTGATGTGAAGGAAAATGTGATAGAACTAATAATGATACTGTTATATAATCTTTTTCCTCTGTGTAAAGGGGCCCAAGATTTGAATCAGAAGTATGGATATGCCATAGCAATGCCCACAGTACCTTTCCAGCCCTGCTAGGCTTGGAATTCTATTAATATTCCTGTGAGATTTTGATCCAAAATGGAGCATAAATTATGGGAGGGCTGAAGACTGTTTATTGTTGCTGGAGCAGTAAGATACAAATTAATAAAGAAAGCAGCAGCAACAAAATGCTGCCGGTCACAATTTGTGATATAAAATTAAAGTAGACAGCCCGAAGGAGCTAGTGACAATAAGTAAATAACATTTACAAATATGCTGGAGGAAAACAAAAAAAAAAGCAAAAGCAAGAGAAGCAGTCAGTCTCCTGATAGATGACAAGGGTAATAAAAAGCAGAGGGATGAGGCTCTGCACAATTCTCTTATCTTTCTGTCCTTGTTCTCACTCATGCATCCTAAACTGGAACTGTGATCCTCTCATGTCTAATGAGAAGGGACATATAGTATAAAGGAAATAAGAAAAGCAGACATATTCCAGTGCCTTCACTGCTGCTTGTGTGAGCTTATCACCATTCTGGAATGCAGAAACTGCAACCCTGTAGCAAAGCTCAGCCTAAATGCCTGGCAAGGCTCACAACTCTGCAAGCAAATCTTGCCTTTTCTGCTAAGTCTTCACATCTGCCCTCACCATCTTCCCACAGCACCTGCATCCTGGTGTAAATGAACCCATCACAGCCCTGCCTGGGTACTCCATGCTGGACAGGTCAGAAGGCAGCAGCTCTCAAGCTTATTTCTGCCTCTGCTTGAGTTCCTCTCTGAAGACTTCATCTGCCTTTCTCCTACCACGTGTTCCTGCACTACCAGCTGTCTAAAACTCTTCCACATTTGCTAGAGATGTGCATCACACAGAAAAGATATGATACACTTGAGTGATTTTTTCAACTTCACAGATTCCCTCCGAATGTAGGTGAGAATTTCAGGGGAACACACTACCAAAACAGTGCTCCAGTCTTTCTGTTTTACTACTGAGGTTTCTCTGGGTGCCATCAGCCACCTGCTCCAGCAGGCTCTTCCAGGATTCCCATCACAGTATTGCCACAAAGCCTCCCTGACCAGTCTGTCTTCACCTCTTACTTTCCCAGCAGCTCTCCATTACTGCTTTTCCAGGACTCACATATTTCTCAGTGACACTCCTCTCTCCTTCCTCCCCCTTTCCTCCTAAACATCCTTTTTCCCCCTGATTTTCCCAGCAGCAGCCCGTCTCCATGTCAGCTTGGTGCCTCTGCCTGAATTCCGTTGTTAACAGAAGTTACTGGCATAACATACAATTACATTGCTATGGATTATGGAGCTCTATTTAGTATTCAAATCCTTGCTTTTCTCAAGTGGCAGAATATAATAAACTCAAAGTTTTGCCTTCAGTGGAAGTTTAACAGAGGAGGCAGGCCCAGTTTAAACTTTCACTGTGTGTGGAAAGGAAACTGGAAAGATTTATGGAAGGAAGGTAACGAGAGCTTGACAAATAGGGGAATTATCCCATAGAGGATGCCTGTGCTCCTCAGACTGCCTTTCCTTTGAGCTGGAGCTGCACTGGCCTCCGGGGTTGTTCAAAAGGGGTCTGTCTGCAGACCCACTGTGCTGCGGCAGTGTGACAAATGCAGCCAGAAATGTGCTGGCAGCTGGAACCTCCTTGGGCCTGTAAACTGCTTCTAGACAGAAAAGAGTGGGATTGAAGGGCAAAGGAAATAATGTGGGGAGAACTTCAGGGAAAGGAGGTGCCCAGGCTGCCTGGACATTCAATGCTGGAAACTCCCAGGGGGGCTGTCCCATCTCCAGGAAAGGCCCAGTGAGTGTCCAGGCTTGTGGGGCTGGCTCTGGTGGTGCTTGCTGCCCTGGAGGGTCAGGAGTGAGCAGGTTTGGTGTCCTGCTGCTTCAGGGAGAGCCCCGCAGGAGCTGTCGGAAGGGAAGGTGTGCGGAGCTGCCTGCAGCTCAGTCAGCCTCAGCAGAGACACCGTGTGTCCCTCAGCAGCTGGCACTGGCCCTGGCCCAACAGGGCCCGCTGCTCTCGCTAATGCAGCAAATGCCTTCAGTGCAGGCTGCCCGTGCTGTGGCCAGGCTAGCCCTGGGAGCCTGCTCAGACAGAGAGCTGGGAGAGCAGCGGGGGACCCTGGCAGCTGGCTGTCCGTGCCTCCGTGAGCTGGTGCTCCACAGCTCTGTCACCTCCACTCAGCGCAAAGCTTGGAATAATCAGCAAGTGGAACCTGTAACGTACCCAGGTAGCTCAACTAATGCAAAGTGCTTTGCCACCCTGATGCAATTATGAGCTGTTGATCATTCTTCATTCAAATAAATACATTAAATTTTGTCGCGCTAACATGCAATACTTACAACAGAGTGTGTGAAAGCTCTAGTTTGACCTTACATTCATGTTCCTCAATCATGTCTTCAGAACATATATGTGTACTGCTTCTGTCTAGAGAAAAAAATGAATGTAGAGAAAGAATTGTAGTGAAATGCAGTGAAGAATTGCATAAAGTGGGATTCCCACAACAATGGTGCTGAGCTGGACTGAGAGCACACACTACATAAAAAACATTCCAGAAGAAAAAGATGTCATTTGCATTATGCTACATAATAAAGCTAATTCCTCTCTTGGAATTGTAAATTTTTGATCTCATGATTTCTGTGTGTATAACATTTTAAGAATTTGTGCTGTGATAGCAATCTTTTCCATTAATTTACCATCTAGTTGCAAAAACAAAGCACTGCTTTTGTTTTATTAGTTTACCTTTTATTTACAGCATTCCTGCTTTACCAGAGGTGTGTTAAATTATTAACAGGTTATGTCCATGTTCACAGAAAAGCTAAATTGAATCCAGTACAATGTGGGCTTATTAAAAGACTGGCTAACAGATTTGCTTTACCCACAAAACTCTGCACTGTGGTTTCAAATATTCTTTTTCCAATTAAAGCTATTTATTTATTTTGATTTCTAGCAGTCGTGGTGAATTCTTGACAGTGGTATTTTTTTCCACAGAAATGCTCTGTATTTTTGCAGGAGTAAAACTGCATGTTTAATTGGTTATTTTAACACCTTTAGTGCAATATCTCCGTGCTTTAATAGGGCTATAATTTTTAAATGTAGGTCCATTATTTTCTATGGCAAGAACATTGGCAGACTTCTCAAGTGTCTTGCTTCTCATTGCTGTCTCTGATTTCACATTAAAATCCCTCTTTGTCCCTTTTTAGCCCCTGCTGATGACCCTTATTAACCAAAAGGATTTCTAGAGCTGAAAATTGTATCATGTTAGAAAGGGGCATGTTACAAAAATGTGTTTTTATTAGAACTTAAAGTGACTATTAGGATAAAAAAAGAAAACCTGCCATTGTCCACTGGGGTGCACAAGTATAAGTATGACATAAGTTTAGATTATTTTTTTTCTTAGTATTTTTTCTGCATGATGGATGAAGTGCTAGGCAGAATCAATAAGTTTTGCTCCACTAAAGGACAGAAATCTGCAGTATCCTTCTTTCCTAGCAATTTACTGAGCTTCCACATCAGCAGGTCAGGTCTCCTAGATGGTGACAGGTCATCTACCTGGATTTCAGATATGTTTGGGGGGAAACTCAATGGAACTCTTGCTCTCTTTCTGTCCTGTCTGGTAGAAAAGGATGTGAAGGATTGTGGGAGAAATGGCTTTAAGAATGTCTTGTGTTGAATGCATGAGGTCAGAACTTGTGTTTGTGTCAGCCGGCGTCACATCACGAGGTGGCAAGGGGAGCTCTGTACATTGATGCTGATTGGGACTTGGCTCTTTGACTTGTGCCTCCTTAATAGCAGAGTTTCATAAGAATGACTCATATGTTAGCAAATTTGGGCCAATTGTAGTAAAAAATTAAAAATCAAGTGTTATATCCTAAAATAGGTGTGGCTGAAAAAAGGGTAACGGAATGCTTAGACGCTGAATGGGGAAGTGCTAAGGACAGAGGGAAAACACAATGTTTAGGTGTGAAAGGAAGAAGTGTCAAGTATGAGCAGGAAACTGGTGTTCCACATTGTTCAGTGTTGGGAAAATTTTTATGGGACTACCAAGAAATCAGGCCAGAATACCTTCAAGAAGGATACTGAAAACCAAGGAAATTGTAGGGCCCTTGTCACAAATCTTTCACCAAGTTTTAACAAAGTTTCAAGTCTGTAAATATATAATGAAATTAGAAATGTAAGGAACTGCATGTATTTTGATTCTCCAAAGAGGATATTAGGAGGTGAATTGATTAGGATTTGCACTTATGTAAGGTAGCTATTTCTAGAGATAGGTATTTAATGCAGTGGAAAGCCATAATGGGATCCAAAAGTCAGAAGATAAGACTAACAAACAAGATGTGTGGTTTTAGTATTGAGGGTGATTAAACCACAGTTCTGCTTAACTTGGAATATGATCTTTTCAATTGCCTGATTCTTTGAATTAATAGTGAATATTTTTCTCAGATGTAGGCTATAGCTCACTGAGACATTATAGACTTGGTACAGGAATCTGTTGTTAAAGTTCTGTGGGGAAAAGTCAGATTAACTCATTACAGATTACAATATTATTCATAAATCATAGATTATATTACATATGATATCATGATATATATAATATATGCTTTATAAATAATATTGTAACTTATAAATAAATTATGTAATCTTGGCCACTTCTACATTTTGATTCCTATTTTTATCTGTGCTTGGGTATAGAATCTTCTTGCAGAATAGTCTATTAGATCAGGCAGAGAATCAGCAACTCTTCTTAGGAAAATTTATGAACTGCTAATTCTTCTGCTTTTCTGAAGGAGTCAATATCAACTGTAAAGAAAATGGGTGTTGAAACTCTTTATAATCCCTTCCTGCTGACCTGACCAAGGGGTCAGCTGACATCTGATAACTTGTGACTGGGTTCAGGGTTGACTGTCTCAGCCTACACTGAGATGTAAAGAAGACATTTTTCTAGCCTGGACCCCTATGAGAGTAGCTCAGGCTGAGCAGAGTATACAACAGGGTTTGCATTTCTTCTCTGTTTAAGACTTCATTCCTTTTAAAGTATGTCCTCTTTCAAATGATGCTATAGGGAGAAGTGGAAATAGAAAAGACGAGTCCTAGGAGGGTTTTTTCTTTGTATCCACTTAAACTAAGAACATAAGTGAGGATTAAGCTATCTGAACAAATAGAAGGTTGATTCTCTATAAGTTGTAACATGAATCAAAGCAAAATGAAAATTCCTCCTTTACAAAAGTATGTCATTATTTTGCTGGTGCTATTGAAAACACTTGTTTTATTCAAAAGCCTTGTTATAAAACCTTCATAAGACCAAAGAGATGGCTAAGAAGCAGTCCCCATAAGCCATAATTGGAGAATCATAAATGTAACAATTATCTTTGTGCTCCTGGAGTCTGTACAATTTCTTTCTCTCATCAAGGATTAAAATGAAAAAATTACAATAATGTTGTCAGAGCATGGTTCATACTTTAATTCAAAGTTTGTGGGCTAATCCTGGCAGTGCTATAACTACAGTGAAGTTTATTGAAGTTACTTCACAGAGGGATTAGATGCTGTTTGTCTCCCTGTGCTTCTACTTCCAGTCTGATAATATACCTTTATGTAATCAGATTTTTTAACCATGGCTGGAATATCGACTATATTGTTTTTATAATTTCAAGCTGCAACTTACTTTTTAGTTTGTTTCAGTAATATCTTTGTCAATTGACAACAAAAAGTTGTGAGTGTGTTTAAGTTTTTATTTAGGTTCCAAATGGGTGATGAATGTATCAGAGCAATCAGAAGCAGAACTATAGTAACTATGATTGATACTGTTTGGAAATAAGTTGTGTTAATTTTAAGCTTAATGAAATTCCAATAGTCAATTTTACACTAAAAATTAGTCCTTCAAGTTCTTGAACTAGCTCCCATCTGTGATGAATTCATTCACATCACAATGCTCTTACTTGTGAAGAAATCTCAATCTTCATTTGCTTTGGAATGCAATTTATGGCATGAAAATCCTATGTCCCAAAATGGTGCAGTCTCCCTATCCAAATGATCAATACATTGTTTTTGTTTTGCAAGTAAGCCATTGCCTAAAATAAGAAAGGAAAAAGAAAAAAAAAGAAAAAGTGTAGGCATTTCTAATTCTAAAGATTTTAACCTATTACCAGTGAAGAGAAGCAATATATTCTTAGACCCTGAGCACAGCAATATCTTCCAGGTCATCATGTTATAGAGGGATTACACGTATTTAGAAATCCTTTATGGATTTTAAGAAGAAATGTGAGGCTTTTGTCATACTGCTCTTAACCCTAAGATGCAGAGGCACTTAGAGAAGCTAAACTGGTATCTGTACATTGATATAAGTCTCCTGATGCTTGGTCAGCTGCACAGAAGCACAGCACTGAGAGCGTTTCCTGGAAAACTTAACTCTCCTGAACTGTTCCAGTAGAACTATGGAGTGTTTGTGCATGCTCTGGGAATTGTCCTTGGGAAGTGAAATGGCCTTTCCTGAGTATTTGCAAGGTATTTGCTTAGCTCTAGAGGCAAGTGCATGGTAACCCACTAGGGAAGGGACAGGGGGAAGAATGAACTGTTTACAACCACCAGAGAGACCATTTATGTTTTACCTTCTCCTACAGGCCAGGCTGTCATGGCCCATTTTGTTGTAGCAGCTCTAGAGCACCTGCATCAGGCAGAAAGGGAAATGCTACCTTACCATGGAGGGATAGCAGGGAACTGTCACTCCATCTTTCACAGAAATATAGGATTTTTCTGAAGACCTTGGAAATCCAGTCATTAATGGACAGAGAGTGAGATTTCCAGATGTTTGAGACTGCATATTTTCTTGACTATATAAGTCTTTTAGTATTGACCTAGGCAGGGTCTATTTTCATGTTTTAACACTTTTCATGTGGCAATTAAAGTAGTTATTCAGTATTTAATAGTATAAAGCTCACCTCAATGAACAGCAAAACTCCCATGGGCCTCTGTAGGATCAGGTTATTGCCTCTTATGCTTTGGGTACTCTCAGTTGATTGTGACTCTCCTTTGCCTGTGAGGAAGCTTCCAGGGCCTTGTGGTCACTCTAATGTCTACTGAGCATCCTTTACTCCTGGTAATGTTATTTACCTCTCCTGCCCCTATGTCCTCTTTGTCTCAGGCTTTTGACAATGGTGTCAGTTGGTGTGGCTGTTTATTCTATATTTCACTTTGAAAAGAAGAGAAGGACTTGGAATTTAAGTAATCAAACCCATGGTTTTGACAATTTGAAAAACTTAATCTAATAAACTATATGTAGGAAAACAATAAATTCAATGCAGTAAGCGAATGAGTGAAGTTTTTTTGTCACTGGGGAAGCGTTCTGTAAAAGCTGTGACAGGGATGAGCAATATTTATTTTGTTCTCATGTTTCATAGCTTTTCAGACTGCAATGCCACAAAGGCCTATTAGGATCATCTAATTTGGACCCCTCCTGCATAAATAGAATTTCACCCAGTAATTTCTGTGCTGAGCCTGATAATTTTTTTCTCCAAAGATATATTCTTTTAGCAGCTTTGTGCTTCTTAATGGTTATTGATTTAAGCGTCCTCTATCCTGCTCTTAAAAATGCTTTGTTTAGGGGAAGAAAAAGTGCACTTTGTTTCTTGTCTGAACAAAATGAGCTTCTTTACTCAGCTTGGTGTTTCTCTTCTTTCTCTATAGCAAGAAATTTCTGCATAGCAGCTCAGGGCATTTCAGGGAGTATTTTCAATTGTCAGTGGAAAAACCCTATTGATTTCAGGTAACAATTGGGGGAAAAATGCCATGAAAACAAGAGAAGAGAAACTGTGAATACTTAGCATATGATTAGCAGATTCAGCAGCTTCACTCACTACTCTAATTGTTTATAGACCGAAGGAGATTGAAAGCAATCACTCAGTTCTTCCACAATAATTATACTCTCCATATCAGCTTTGCTACAGTTTGAAGAGGAGACCCCCTAAAATATTTATTCATCAGTCAAAGAGATAGGAAAAAGCAGTAATACTGGCATAACATGAATATTCAGAAGTGCATTTGGGGAACAAAGAGGATGCTCTGGAAGCATTTGTCACCTCCCTGACCTATGATATCACCGGTGTTAGTAGTGAGACTTGCTGGAATGAGTCCTGTGACTGGAATGCTGGGATGGGGTGCTACAGGTTGTTCAGGAGTAATAGGCAGGCCAAGCAAGTCTTGCATTACGTGTAAGAGGTCTGATTGCACAGTCCTTACAGTCAGTCATGATGTAGTGAAGGGCTCTCTGTGAGAATTATGGAGAAGGAAAACAAAGGGAATGGTGTAGTGGGTGCCTACTGCTGATTGCCCAGCCAGAATGAAAGCACTGATGATTCCATACACAATTAGGAAAAAATTATGAATCAGTAGTCCTTGTCCTTATTGGAGATGTCAACTTCCCAGATATCAACTGGAAATATACTATTGTGATGAACAAGACTTGGAAATTCTTGATGTTTACAGGAGATAAATTCTAATCATAGGTACTCAGAGATACATTTTTTTGTGGCATAATGTTCTGACCTAACTCTCTCTAGAGCCAGGGCAGAAAATGCCCCAAAACCCCAGAGGAACAGAAAAGCATGTGGACAGCTTTACTGCTTTTGTTGACTTTTGGTTTTACTCATTCAGCTACAAATGGGAAGAGAAAAGACCATAAACATTTGGCATAAGCCCTATTGTTATCCATTCTTCATTTCTTATTTCACATCTGTTGGGAGGGATGCAACAGGCTTGTCTGGACTAGATAAGGAGGAGTTCTGTACAGCTTAGATGTCACCACGGCATTTGTGATTGAATATGTGTTATTGTACATGTTATTGTACATGTGTATATTGTACATGTGTTATCATATTATGAGGTGAATGCTGTTTTACAGGTTCATAGCAAAAAAAAAAAAAAACACATGAGAACAAACAGTTGCCAGTAACTGTATCTTGAATTTCAACAAATAAATTTTCAGAATTTTTTTTTTGAATTTGATATAATTTATATAAAGAATTTGATACAAATGTTGACTACATAGTAAATACAAGATTTTACTTCTCTGGAAGGGCTCCCTTAAGTCATAAACTACAAACTCCTCATGTTTTCATTTGTTTTCAGTCTAGGGTCATCTGTTTTTACTTCTATTATGTACTTCTTAGCTTTCATCTTTGATCTTTCCAATTTCTAGGTTTTTAAAATGTTATAGTTAATTATTACATGATTTAATGATGCCAGTGAAAGGATATTATCACTTTCAGTGGCCTCATGGGAGCTTATTAGTTTACTACCTTGAGAATTGCAAATAAATAAGCCAGTAAGTAAATATTATGAAGGGATGCTTGTGTCTCCTCAGTTAGAGGCTGTGAATAAGTCTGTGTTCCAAAGTTGATTATAATGTGCTCCCTCACAGGAAAGTTCACTAAAACTAAAGCAAGGTGCCTAATAAATCACACAGGAAGTGTCTTGCTGGAGGTTAATTCACTGTTCAGGTTTAAAGGATACTTAAACAGAGCTGCACTGGAGTGCAGCTCTAGTTTTTTATCTTCTCATATACCAACTTTTTCTTCTTCCTCTTTTCAAACTGACCCCTCAAAATTATTTTATGGAGTACTGCCAGATTTATGCATGTAAACTAAAGCAGGAAGAGTCACTCTTGCAATAGTGAATGGAACATAAAATAATAGGTGGTATAGCAGTTAGCACTCAACCTTTTCTTCTCTCTGGCACTTCCTACACTTTATAATAAACTAGTCATATTCCTGAAATGAAAAGCATACTCTCCAGAAAAGGGCAAAGCAAAAAGATAAATGTTATTTATCTGTCTTTTCCCCTTTCATTGTTCTTAGTCTCAGCCTTCATTAGAAAATATTTCAGTATTCCTTTATCACTTGTTTATATTCTCTTTCCCATCACTCTCCAAACTTAATGCTTCAAATGGGAGGGTTTGTTTGTTTTCCAAAACCCCTGCCTTTTAACCAAGCCTGCCCCAAGGCACACCTGTCCAGAAAATCTGTAGCCTAGATGAACACCCCCCATTTTTCTCTAACACCTACCTGGGTCAAAGCAGGTTCTAATTCACTGCAGGATGCTTCAGGACTCCATCCCTTAGATTGCTGCTCCCCATATCACAATGCAAGGAGGCAGGGAGTGGCTGTGGAAATCAGAGGCACACCAGAAGAGGTTCTTAAGGTCAACAGTACACAGCCATAGCCCAGGCATCCATAATTGCCTAATCTGTGTAACCTGCTTTTACAGGCAGCAGGAAAGAGCAGGCACCTAGAAGATACTACTTATTAATCTTAAAATAGATGAAAATGTAAATCAGATGATTCATGCCTGAAGGGATCTACTTCCTAAAAGAAGGTTGTGACTGGCTTGGGTGTACATGGCTGCTGCAGGTTACTGGCATATAAACACAGAGCTCTGCAGGTCAGATCCTCCATCACTCAGAATAAGCAGAATGAACCATTTTGCCCTCACACCTTTGATGTGCCCCATTTTTGACCACTGTAAGCACTTCTGGCCTGGTTTCAAGAAAGGCATAGCGGGGCTAGGGGTGATGTAGATAGAGGTGAGTAGAATAATTTATAGTCAGGGGCAGCTGCCTGATGAGGAGGGCTTTGAAGATGTGGGATACTTCAGCTGGAAAGGAAAAGGCTGAGGAGTAAGACTGAGGTTTCTGAAGTCACCAGGGTACTAGATAAGATAAAGACAGAACTGCTGCTATCCACCAAACCCTACACTGTTGGATCTAGAGGGCAGTATCAGAGACAGGAACACTTCTTCTTGTCAGAATTTCAGCAATAGCTGTCAGTGCTAGGGTTACATAAGGAAAAAAGCAGTATAAACAGCCTGGCTTGTGTGTTTTTCTTAGTAGTGTCTCTCTTCTTGTGCCAGCATGATAGTCAGAAGTCAGAAGCATGATACTGGGGTAAATGGATTACTGGTGAGACCCAGTGGGGCACTTCTTAACATTTCCCTCCACTGACTGCGTAAGGAATGAAGAGGAGCTGTGCTCCTAATTTCTATTTCCTGACAATTAATGTTGTTTGGCATCAGTTCCAAGCTGGATGCCCTGGAAGCAGCTACCTCTGATGCTGGTCTGACTTTCTGGAACAGCAGGAGTCCACCACGAGCTCTGTCTTTACGAGTGAGGTCAGCCTAAGTGACCTGGGAGAGAGCAAGTTCTCTCTCCTCCTAATGAAATCAATGAGAATTACAGGCACTGAGTGTATTCCAGCAGGTGTTCAGCATCCCACAAGGTCAGGCACTTGGTTAATAGACTGAGGCTGTATAAAATGGTGTATGCTATTAGCAGCCAGGGAAAAATCAAGAGGTAGAGAAGGACATTGGGCAGAGCTGTCAATTACATATTGGAACAAGAAGAGAGAAACTGTCTGTAGCACTTAGAGCAGAAGGGTTTAGACAAAATAGAAAAGGTTGCTAATGTTTGTTGATATCAAATTTATTCTGCCTCTTGGAATACTAAGTATTTTTAGTAATGAAAAAAAAATCTGCAGTATAAAATGTATTAAAGAGTCACCAGCACCAGTATCAGTGATACTGAATACTAACCTGTTTCCAAGTTTGAAGACATTCAGTCTTAGGTTAGCCTGACATATTTAGGTAAAGCTGACTTGACTTTGAATGCATACCTGCATGAAATAAGCAAGTTCAAAAAGTCTGGTCAACACAGGTCAAAACAACAGTCTACAAAGTTTTTGAAATGACTGAGAAACTTCATGGATCTGGTACCTCCATTTAACCATTCACCACACCAATCATACTTGCTAAACTTAATTTATAGCATCTATACAAGAGTGTGTCTCACAGTTGTGTAATTAAATTCATAGCAGCTTTTCATAGTTTTAACTTTGTAGCTGGGTGTAGCATTCAATAAATAATACCAATCTCATACCACAAATTGACTCTAATGCAAACAGATACAAGAATCAAACCTGTTCAGAAGAGACTATTAGCCATATAATGGAAACAAAAACTGAGTTAGAGTTGCTTAGCTAATCAGCACAGGTTTTATTATCTCATTCTTTTTTTTCTTCAAGTTGTAAGAGACCCAATCAGAGGTTAAGTTACCATGTTCAGTTTAATTTTTCTTCAAAAATGAAAACTCCAGCTCTGAAGGGCTGTAGGGACCCATTCTGTGCCTCACAGTCTGGTGGAGGCTGAGCATCCTCTGTAGGTGGCAGGAACTGAGGCAGTTGGAAGTGCCCAGGTGCTCAGCATCTCACAGCAGTGTGGAATGCTGCTGGCAGTATCACTCTCTGAGAATCAATTAGACAAGAAATATTGGCAATTAGCAACACAAACCCTGTGATATTGCCATAATTGGTTTGGCAAGATATTAACGTTGGTGCATTCATAGTTCCTTCATTAAAAGTGATTGTGAAGTGCAGCTACCTTTCATCAGAACTGTAGTGGTGACATCTGCATCCATGCTCTTCTCCTCCATGGGGGGAAATGTTTTCACCCATCTCAAACTCCCTGGGCCAAGGACATCCCTCAAATCTTCTTCATTTTAACTCTTCACAGTACTCCTTGCACTATGTAGTGTAACGTAGCTTTTTAGTTGTTCAGGATCTGGCAGGTATTCCTTTAGGCTCATATTTGATTACTGAGCCTGTGAGCACTCAGGGCATGCAATATCCATTGCTATAGCACAATGGTTTTCTCACTCACCAGTGCTGAGGCTGCTGGGTGCATCTGCAGTAGGAAAAAGATGATATTTTTCCAGTTTTCTAATCATCTGATATTGCATTCTGGTATCAAAACTCCCCTGAAGTAATTGTTCATCCTTCTGATCCCTAATTGCATTTATCAACTCAGTATGAAAGCTATTGCTACCTGGAGCTTTGTCTTCCTTTATCCAAATATTTCTTCACAACTATTTTCATAATCTGCAAAAGCACCTACGAAATATATCCTCACAGGAGGCACTGTTAGTATTCTTCTTAACGAATAAAGAGAAAAAAAAGTCATTGAGTTTTTATGTTACATTCAAAATTACTGTTAATATGAAGAAATGGTTTTTTTCAGCATACAAATACCATGGAGCACTATAGGTTGTGAGATAGAAATTGTTTGTATATTATTAGGTTCATGCTGTTTTGGACTACAGAATCACTTCACTAATACTTTTCTTGGAAAATCAATTATATATGAAATTGTGTAGCAATTTAGGAACATAAACCCAGGTAATAATATAATTAAAAAGAAAATATTTACTTGCTGCAGAGGATATTTTGTATGCATCTTAATTATGTACCTTTGCTTGCTGACTTGTGTTATGTTTATAACCTTTGGGTAAACCTATCAGGTGGATAGGAAAATAATAAAAACTGATACCATAGTTAGACTTTAGGTGTAATTTGAAAAATTGGTATCTAGGTATTTGCTGCCAATGTCACTGTGAATTAGGAAAAGGGATAGAAAAAAATATTCTTTGGGATGTAAATCTAACATGATAATATGAGGCATCAGAGTTAAGCATCAACTAACCATGTTTTAAGTATTTTAGGCCAGATTGATCTAAGTGGTATAAATAGTTTGACTCTGGCAGAGTCCAGTTCTTAATAATATTTCTCTGCTGTGATCAACTCTGAATTAGATAATTTGTTTTAATTGTTCATTTTAATGAAAAGGGTTTTGGGAAATATTCTTCCCATATATCTTGCAACAGTAGGCATATACAGTGAGTGATTCCTTTTTTCCTCGTTTATCAAAAGTAGTTTCTTTAGTTTTTATATCTGGAAGATTCTCTTCATGCATCTTGGAGTAGCTGTTTTATTAGGAGTTTTGGATGATGAGATCACCACAGTCATTTGCAGCATCACTGAAGTAAATGAGACAGGACTTAGCCAAGTAGCCAAGTGAGAATCTCAGGCTTATATATCAATATTTGTCAAAGTATTTAGAGACTTTTGGAGTCTTTAATTAGCTGTTGTATGTTGAGGATTCAGTTCAGTGAAGACAAACAGACTCTATTCCCTTCAAAAGGTGGATGAGGTTTACTGCAGTCCTATCTTGAGTATTTGTTCTGTGTTGCAAAACAAATCAAGCACACTGTGATTATAGCTCCCCATTAATCACTTTCTGCATTGTTTCCTTACCAGTCCTAACAAGTTTTTTCTCTAGGACTTTTAAATTAAGTCTAAAATCCCTGAAGAGGACATGTCTCCACTACTCAGTGAGCCTGGGCATTTTCTTTCGGAGAACTGCTTGACTTATTTTGTCTGATTTTAGGTGGGAATATCCACAGCTGAGTAGGTGTCAAGTTTACTGCTGTGGTCTCTGCTGATCTAACCAGGATCATCAGTGGAGTTCATTCATCTGACCAAATGCAGGCCAAACAAGTTGCTTTCTGAACTCCTCTGATAAACTCAGATGTATTCATGTCTGCTGTGTAGTTCTAAGTACGAGATGAATGCCACTTTTGGTGCGGAAAATAAAGGTGGAAGTCACATACACAAGTTAGGTAGAATTGCTCCTTAAACTTCACCATTATAAGAGGAGCCTGTTGTTCAGGGGTATGGGATGATTGCCTCTTGTGGCAAAGATGTCTCAAGTATTGGTAGAGTTTGCTGTTGTTGCCACCTACTCTTTTCCTCATTTTGAACCTGCTGCCTCTTTTAGTGGATACTTCACAGTTTCCTGCCACCCCTTGGGCTGGCATCTTCACGTTTGTGTTTTCTTCACTGCATTTCTCCAGTCTAGCATCCTTACACACACCTCCAAGACAAGAAAAAACACAGGTTTGCTTTATGGTCCCATCCTTTGGGAAAAGAGAAGGAAGGAAGAAGAATTTTTTGTGCAACAGGGTCTCCCTAAGAACCTGTTTTTTTTCTATAACTAAATTCAACAGTCTTCTTGCTGTGAGAGGCCAATGTCCTTTATACACTATTCTATATTTATACTCAGCTGAAGTCAGTGTCAAATGCCGTGTTGGGCAACTGCCAGGGCTGGCAAGTCCTTGTTTTCTGTGGAGACTCCCATGTATGGTTGACATTTATCAGTATTACAAAAGGTTTCTTCTGCAAGTAATATTGTATGCCACAGATTCTCAAAAGGACAGCTTCTCCTGTGATAATGAGTATCCCGATTCAGTTTCATCCAGAAGGTCTGGCTGGCTGTTCTCTGGCACTCAACATGTTCTGTAACAAAATTACTGTTACATCTGGCAATATAAAATTCAAGGAAGAAGGTCAATGCTTAGTTTTAAAATAAATAGGAGTTTGAAGACTTCTTGAGGATCCTCATCCCAACCCCAAGTCCTTGTGGGAAATGTCTTCCAGTCTTTTGACAAAATCATAGCATGGGCCACATCCACAGAGAAAAGAACTGTGGTGGGAGTGAATAGACCAGGAAAGTGAGAGGTCATCTGGTCTAAATCCCATTGTCATCTCTATTCAGGGGGTTGCTTTGCCATCAAGTTTGGGATTTTGGGGGTGTCTTGCAGCAGGAAGCTTTGTGTTTGTGGAATAAAGGCCAGTGATGTGGTCCTGTCCAAAACCTGCCCTGAATGCACCCCTTTTTGCCTACTGCTGGTTTTCAGGCTGTGCTTTTTTCACTAGTAATATTTCTTTTATCTACAAGCACTGCAGTCACTGTGTTCTGAGATGTTTCATTGGAATCTTACCTGAAAAATTTCTGCTAGTTTGTTCAAATTCTTTTCACCAGTATCTCTCTAAAAGGTGTTGTCTTGAGCAATGGTCTGTGTTTTTCTTTAGGCTTTAGTATTTGAAAGGCTAAATAAAGCCCATATGTCCTAGATCCTTTTTCTGATGTAGGTGTTGCAAGACAGCTTCTTCTTTCCCTACTCATCTCAGTCTTTTATTTGGTATATTCTTTCTTTACTAAGTATAGTGTATCAACTATAATAGTCACCTCCAGCAGTATTATTTTGCTCTGTTTCAAGTGCATATTATTGAGTTTTCTTCCTTTATCTTCAGTGCATGCTTGTGTACTTTCTTCTAGGCATCTTTCTCCTTCTTTAGAGTCACACATCTGCTGGGTTACTTTTTTTTACCCCTTGGGCCTTTTGAGTCAGCATTAAGATGCTCTCTTAGATCCTTAATAGATCTTAAAATGAGTCAGAAGGAAAAAAGACAGGGCCAAAAACCCTCACTACTGCAACATTTTGGGTGGGTCAGTTTTGTCCCTGATGACCACCTACAATACAGCATCTCTGTACTTTTGTAACCCTTTCTAGTACATGATAAAAATAGTTCAGGGTTCATTAAAAAATTGCACATGCTTGATGAAAAAATTAATGACTATCATTTCATAAAAAGTAGGGGTACTAAATTTAGAAAAAAAGTATTTCTCCTTCTTTAAATCTCTGCTTAGATTGCATAGCCTATTAAAAAAAGCAGGTAGAAACTGACTTTTGGTTAAGATAACCAAGTACATTAAATTATTCTTCACCTCTTTGTATCCACAGTCAAAGATTCATGTTTTCAGATAATAGAAAAACTCCACACAACAACCTGAAACAACATAAATTTGCTTTTTGGCCAGTAGAATAGTAATTTATTTTTCTGATCCAGAGGAAAGAATTAGTGCAATCAAGGCAGATATCAGGACATAATCTAAAGTTCCAGGACATCATTTTAGACCCTGGTAAATTTTAAGTCAGATGCCACTGCATAAGATGAATATGTTGCTAACCTCTTTCTCTGACCTAAACTAGAATGACAACAATAGTAAATGCACCTGTGTGCCCCAATTTTCTCTCTGCAGCAGTGAGTAGGCATTGAATAGGTTTCAAGTGGTTCTCCAGTGTCAGGCAGTTGGGCAGCCCGGTGAGAAATCACAAAATTAGGTAAACACAATAGATTGATGCTGACGACATTTCAGGTGAATGAGATCTAGTTTATACATGAGGCAGCCAGATAAATTAATAAGGGAAATTGACAATCATTTATACATGACAGCATCAGGAGGCATCTCAGCAAAGCTGCTGGCAAGAGGTCACAGCTTGTCTGCCACTGGGACAGCCAGCAACCAAACTAAAAATTATTCATTTTCAGACAGTGTTTAGGTACTTTGCTCACCATGGAGGCAAAAGATCTTCTTCTATTTTCTTCTTCTTTTTCTTGTTTTTAAATTTATTTTTTTTTTAGCAGGCAGAAGCAATGAATCACCTAGTTTAAGAAGACCCGGCCAGTCCAACACAGATCGATTTCATGGGGCAGTCGATGGGCTGCTAATAGAATTACAACTACCTGTCAAAATAGGGAAAACATATCTGTGACAGTGACAAAGGGCAAATCAATCGAAGAAGGGTTGTGGGCTCTTTTTTGGTTTTTGGTTTTTTTTTTTTTTTTTGGACATAGATGAGAAGTACAAGTGAGTCTTTCAAAGCCTGCAACAGTGACAAACAGCAATGTTTATTCCTTTACAGGAGCCACCACCAGTCCTGCAATACTGAATTCTATGGTCACTTTATTTCTACTGCAGTTACTAGGCTCACATAAAACAAAACTAAAGGGTCACATCCAGAGCTATTTGAGTAGTTTCTCATGTATTAGGAAAACTATTTAAATAGGTTTTATTAACACCTGTAATAATTTGCTCCAGGTGAAAAACCTTGGCACATTTTGTTTACCAGAAACTGATTTTTTTTTCAATTACACACATGAGCTTGCCAGTTTCAGGTGTTTTTAGTGTTTGTACAGCTCAAGCAGAAAATCAGTTACAACAATGTTGTTGGCTCAGAAATTGTGTTATAATTTGCAATAATTAGATAAAAAATTGAGTTATTGAACAGCGAAAAGTTGCCCTTGTGCTGTAAAACTACTCTGCTGCCTGTATAACACATATATAACCTGTTCCCTTAGCACTTTACTTATCTGTGTCACAGATTGAAAAAGTTAAATGTAATTGAAAATATACATCTTCATACATATTGATCAACAGTTTGTGATGGCCCTGCAGATGCCATGGTTGAATACTGAAGTTGTGAGATATTTACCAAGTCATGCCAGCACAGGCTTCTGCTCTGCTGGTACAGCTCCAAAGCAATGAAGAAACACTACAGGAAAGTAAGTAGGGCAGCAGTCCTTATTCTCCTCTCACTGCAGCCATTCCTAGGTCTATAGCTACCTCTGATTTTCTATTGAGAAGACCACGTATTTTTATGAATTTTGTTTGTATGTATGAATGAAAACTTGGAATAAAACTGTAATCAAAATTAATTATCTGGGAATCTTCCTCCTATCTTGTTGCTTGGGTATATAAGCCAAAGAGGTATAAATTATCGTGTAATTTCTTAGTGTGTTCCAGCCTGGACAAATACTGTGTGCAGGAAAACTGTACTGCCAAAATCAAAAAAGCAAACAGTTCTATTTTCCAAAATTTACTCATGTAGTTTATTTCAAATATGTGTATATATATACATAAACATACACTAACTAAACTGGGGAAACTTCCTTGAAGTCAATTGAAATTATTTTTAAAGAAATGATAAAGCTTGAATTGACTCCCAATGAGAGCAGGATTTCATACAGTGCAATTAAAGCAGACTATAAGAGGAGTCAGAGTCAAAATATTCAGATCTGATTATCTTACTTTTCTTAATGTTATTTTCTTGTTTTACCTATATTAAATCAATGCTCTGCCATGCTCTTTATAATAGGCTGCAACTTCTGTCGACTTTGTTGGGTCCTTCAGGCTTCTGTGAGTATGGCAATGTCTCCAGAGGTAGAACTGTGTTTTAAATTCTTTGGAGCAAGGCATAAACCATAACATTAATCTTTCTGTAGAGCATTCTATGCATTTTTAACACTACGATTTTTAATAGATAGTACTAATAGCAATTTTGAAGTACCCTGCCGACTCTAGTAAAGGACTTTTCTTCAGAAACACTCTCCCCTGCTGCTAGTTTTCAAATCTTCTAATTCATTACCACATGGAGTGTCCTGTGTGTACAACATTTTTTTGCTTCAAAACAGATAAATCCGTATACTTTACCAACAAAGGTTGCCTGACAGCATGTTTCCATTTCTCCCGTGTGGGACTACAGCTACTTTAAATAATTTCCAAATAATGGTAGTGGATAATTTAAAGATCATGAATAAGTCATTTATTTAAATTAAGCATTTAGATTAGCCACCTGTATTTCAAAGCTTATAGATCCATACTAAACTAGTGTATTTTTCCTGAACGGTGTTTTCATGATGTGAGTTACTCAGTGAGTCACGGTATTCCTCAGCAAGTCGCATCATCCTTAAGCTATATATATCTGTGAGAAGTGTGTTTCTGTGCCCAGCACGACGTGACTGTGGCTCTTTGTGCTGCACAGAGCTCAGGAGCCCAGCAGGGAGTGGCTGGGCTGGCGGTTCACAGCTCCTACAGCAGGGCAAACAACGGGGAGCTATTGCGGGAGCTCTCGGAACAAAAGGTATGAAGTTAGATCCAAGCACCAAGTGATGACAGAGGAAGTGTCTGTCTGCCTTCCACCATGGCTCTTTCTGGAGCCTTACTTCAAAAGTAGTGAGAAGACTCTGGGAAAGAGGGCAGGTGGTCTGCTAGTTTCAAACAAATATATAAAAAAACTGGGTAGCCAAAAAGGGTTTAACAACAGCTTTGTATTGAAACTCGGAAAAGAGCAAGTGCCTAGGGCTTTGTTGTCATGGCTTCAGAGTGCATCTGGTTTATGCAGCCCAATTTACATTGCACATGTCACTTCAACTTTGATCTATGTTTTAAAAAGTAAGGCTTAAAACTCAAAGCTTTATATGGAGAGTTACCATGAACTTCTAATGTCTCACAAATAAGGAAGATTGAAGGAGAGTTTGTCTCTCCAGAAGGCCAGAAAACTTCACTGTATGACTCTGAGAAAAATGCATGTGGAGGGAAATGGGTTATGGAAACACTGAATCCTAGAATATTAGCACAACAAATATCCTGCCAGCACAGGTCCTGGCCAAAAACTTGGCATCTTTGTGCCGAATTGTACCTGGGAGAGAAAGCTACTGGGGACAGAATGTATAAGCAGTGCTTTCTGCTCAGTGTTCAATCACTTTTGCTGTTGTGTTTAGTGCACTTTTATAAACTATGTGTTTTAATATGCATTATGAACACTCCACTAACAAAGGTATTCACTTTTATTAAATAGATTTTCAGTGAAATATGTCTTGAGAGGATGATATATGACCCTTTTAAGGCAGGAAAAACTGTTAGTTACTATAGAAGCCTAGAAAATATTTGTTCAGTGCTCTCTTAAGCACGTAGCCTGAATGCCTCACAAACACAGTGTCACCATTATAAATTAAGCTGAGACAAAGTGCCTGACTGTCTTCTATTGTTCTGGTGTGATACAGAAAGTCCTGTGAAACGGTCCCAGGACTTCCCAGTAGCATCAGGTCAGGGTAACAAAGTGGAAAATCAGATTGGAGGGGTATTCATGGTGAGTTTATTAGCACTTTTGAGAAGAGGTCATGCTTCTACCCCTTTTGAGGATTGTGCTTACTAGATAATGTTTTAAAAGGGCTAAGATTTTAAAGTTGTGTTTTAGCATGTATTGTACATACCGAAAGATTTTTAAAATGCCAAGGGTAAAAATCCTGGAATCAGCTTTTAAAAGACATCTTTGGAGGCTATTGCACCATTCAGGCTGTGGAAAGATTAAAAGAGTATCTGACTTTCTGAGGTACTCAGCACTTGCAGTGCAGTGCTATCAGAACTGCAGATTTCCACTTTGTTTTAAAGAAGCTGAAGAGCTCTGTATCTCCTCTGGTTTGACATTTGACAGGTGATCTAAAATGATCCTAAGCATTAAATAATGACAAGTTTAAAGGATTTTAGGCATCTTATCTGCACAGTCAATTTCTTTAGTAATTTCATTGCAGTTTTCAAATGCAATTTAAATTGAAGAAGATGAAAGAAAATGAGGAAAACATTCATTTTTTTACTATAAGTTTTAGCGCTACTTACTATGAAAAAACCAAGCTCATTCCACTAAAATAAAATTCAAAACAGGCAAAAAAGTATCAAAATTTGAACAAAAATAAAGTCCCTCCAAAGAAAGCCCAAGTCCAGGACAAGGAAAAGTCATCCCAATTAATGTAGTTTCAGGTCTACCCACAGTATGGAGAATTTGTCTTCTACCAAACTTTCACTCTAATTCATTAATTTCTTTATAGAGTAATAAACCATACTAACCCTCTTGAGCAGAAATCAGCACTGTTAAGGAGCTCATGAGCAGATGTGATACAAGAGAGCCTTTTTATTTTTTATTTTTTTTTAACTCAAAGAGTAATGACACCACAATATCATGTGGTGAAGGAGAAATAATTTGATAAACATTGTCTTTCCATTAGATTAGAGCAATTAATCTGATTCTAATTTAGCTGAAACATTACCATACTGGAATCCCTAGAGCCCGATGAATAATCTCTAAACACATTGACACACTCAGCAGACAAACATTATCTCCACTCATACTGTTGTTCCATATGGTCTCCTCCCATTCTGATGGAGGGCACCCTGCTGTTTCAATCAAATAAATGTCAATTATCTGAGATAGATTTTTTAGTTCACGAGCACAGGCTTACAATTCGGCTGTGGAACAATTGTCTGCAGTTCTCCCCTGATTGCTGCTGCCTCCTTTTTCAGCTGCCCACCTTGCTGGATTGCTGGCAAGTTTTGCTGCATCCTATACAGTTTCCAAGGATCTCTAGTGAAAATTGTAGGCACAGGAAATCATTTGTACCTGGGGAGAAAGCAGCAAAACACAGAAGAAATGGCAGAAGTGTTTGCCATGTAGGCTTCTTTACCCTATTAGTTGGGATGGTCTTTATTGCCTTTTCTATTTGTTGTTCTAGCAGGGTGCCAGAACTCTCTGTAACTAAAGGCTGCTTAGATGATTTGACAGAGTCTTACTCCTCCAAGGCAATGCCTCAAGCCTTTTGCTTCAATGGGTTACGGGCAAGCTCGCCACATCCCACGGACTGTCTGGCACTTTTATTGGAAAACACTACAAAAGATGACAAGATGAAAACTTCAAGCCCTGGCAAGCCACAGTTTTGACCACTACTACAAGGTTCAAAGCTCCTCCAAAATATCTCTTTGGAGTGATAGGATAACTGTAGATTAGCTATTAGGAAGAAATTTTTTATTTTGAGGGTGGTGAGGCACTGGAGCAAATTGCCCAGATTTGTGGATGCCCCATCCCTGAAGTGTTCAAGACCAGGTTGGATGGGGCTCTGAGCAACCTGCTTAAGTGGGAAGTGCCCCTTCCCATGGCAGGGAGATCGGACAAGATGAAATTTCAGGTCTCTTTCAACCCCAGCCATTCTATGATACTATGGTATTGATTCTATACATGATTCTATGATTCTGTGGTATTCAGACTGCTTGGTGTGTTTGCCTCTTATAAAACTTGCCTCTTATAAGACTACTATGATGTCTAACACAGGGGGGAGGGATGTGCAATTCATGTTGCTATCAGTAGAGATAAACTAATGCCGCCAGCAGAGAAAAACAGTCACAACACCTGAGGCAGAATCCTCTGAGTGCTGGTCTGACATAGCACTTTTCAGGTGGAATGAATTATTTTATTATATCATACATGACCTCAGTTTTCTTCCTTGGATGTGTCATGGTAGGCAAATACACCCAATGCTAAGGGCAGACGGAGATGAAACATTTTGTTGAACTGTACTCTTTTCTGCTTTCTATTGTTTGGATGCTTAAAGTAATGTAGCAGAAGATACTCTCTCTTCATCAATACACCTTAAACTGTGCCAGATAATCCTATTGCACCTGCTGCAAATTATATGGCATTAGTTGATTGACCATAGCTGTATATAATGATATGCAGCTTGAGAAAGGATGTCAGTATAAATGAGTTGGAAACACAGGTTGGATCGCTTGGCCATCTGACACGGAGAAAATTTTAAAATTGAAAATTCTGCAATTTTTCAATGATGCTTGGCATTCAATTTGACCTAAATGTTACGGCCACTGGGAAGAGAAAAGTTTGTTTTTGAAATTGGCCTGTGATCTGTGTGAGAAACCAATCCTTTGATCATGTACATGAGGACCTGTGCAAAATTCCTCTCGCTGAGAAAATATTTGGGTTGAATAAGTCCTTTTATGTCCAGTAGACTGAGATAGTAAGTAAGGTGTGAGTTGCTTTTTAACAGCTTTAAATCATGACTGTGAAGCTCACCTTTTTTGGTTCTCTCAGGTATAGTATACCTGTTCTTCCCAGCTCCCTTCCGTCTTCAGGTTTTCTTCACTCACCAGGTTTTCTTCAACACTCATTACATAGACTTGAAATGCTCTAGTATCACTGCTTAGAAAAAGTCTTATTTTCCAGGATGCTGGCTACCTTCCCCTCTTCCTAATATCAAGTGGGCTCCCAGATACTTCAGTACCTCAGAAGCAAATCAATTCATCCCATTTCAACAGATATTCTAGATATTCCAGACAGACAACCAGATATTCCTCTTCTCTAGCACAGGCAGCTGGAAACACAATCTGTCAATAAAGTGGGTTTTTTTGCATGCAGCAGTTATCCATACATTCCCACAGAAGACAGGGATTTCAAACAGAGTGGGATGGTTATCAGTTTCTAATGTACCATTTTAGGCTATCCATAATTGTATTTTATAGAAATAAAACGTGTCTCTTACTGTGGATTTGGACATTCTGTCACCATTAATGTGCCAATAAAGGCTTTGCTTGAGGACACTGTGGAACAACACACTTCTGTTAATATTGCTCAATAAAACTATTAATACAATCAATTTCATTTGAAATGTCTCTTGTCTTGTAAAGTATCAGATCATTAACTTTAACAATGTCAGAGAGCTATAACTATCCTATTCAACTAAATTAGTGTCCAAGGATTAGCTAAGACCTCATATTGCACAGTGGAAAGTATTAATGTAGTATTGGATGTAAATAAATGTAAATAAACTGAGTAACCTTCACATGCTTCAGGAAGGATGTAGGTTTGCACTAATACGTGTTGCAAAAAAGGGGCAATGAGAGATGTGAGGCAGAGAAGGAAACAATAATGGCTCTTGAACTGAAGGCATGAGATAAAGAAAATTATATTGAACATCTGAAATTTTCTTGTAATCACAGTGATTCTCAGGGCCTCACAGCAAGGCATTTTATATAATTATATTTAAAATTCTTATCTCTTTTGTTTCTGTTTGAATGATGCAAAATGAGTAATTGAGCACAGACCAAGCTCAAGTTGGGGAAAGTAAAACGAAACACACGTTGATAGAAACAAGATATTATTTTCAGTCAGAATGCCTGTGTTCTACCACAAGTATTTTTCATGCAGTACCTGCCTTTCTCCTTTCTCTTAACAGGCTGCCCTGTGGTGGAGTCACCATCCCTGGAAGTATTTAAAAGCTGTGTAGATGTGACACTTAGGGACATGGTTTAGTGCTGGACTTGGCAGTGCTGGGTTAAAGGTTGGACTCGATGATCTTAAGGTGTTTTCCAATCTAAATGATTGTATTTTCCTTGCTATTGAGAGACAAGGAGTAGTGTCAGGAAGTGCACAAAGAAGAAACCCAAGTATGTCTGTATTAGCATTTTAGTTCAAATCAGGAGAGTACCTCTGGAACACAAATCATAATCTTTAGAGTTTACAATATTCGGTTCACATTGTAGAGACATTTTGAGTACATGACAGTAAAATGAAAGGTGTACTCTCAGTTTGTATCTAATTCACTTTGTTCATGGCTGATCAAATCCATAGGAATAGACTGGAGCTAGTCAGAAATAAAATGCCCTGAAATTCTGATAAAGTGTAAAGTGAGTCTTCAGCACTGTTTCACTCATAAAAATCCCCCTTTATTGGGCTGCTCTTCTTACTTGTGTGGACATAGCAAGGAAATATACTGAGGACTCTTTCCCCTGCCCTTCATATATGTTCTCATCCTAATATACTCTGGCTTTATGAGCATGTATTAATAATGATTGAACCAATGGTAGTTGTCCCACTTACATTTGGGAACATCATGATTTTAAGCCTGTTTTTAAAAGCATCTGTGAATGCTTTGGTACTGGCAGTTCCAACAGCTGAATTTAATAATAACATGGGGCAGAGCCTAGTGTGGGCAGTGTGACTACAGAAGGGAGAACAAGTGGATAATGGGAACTGAACATGTTATTTTTGAGCTCCTAAGGATGTGTTTTGCATATTTTTATGCCTGATCTGCTCCTCTGCTTAAAATAAGCTCACCAATAATACTGAGAGCTGGCTGTCCAAGTGGTAACTGTGCTGAAAAGGACTGGGTGGATACCAAAATGAACAGGAATTGACAGTGCAGCCTCATTGAAAGGGAGACACATCATGCAGAGTATGTTGGGAGGAGTGTGGTGGGAAGACTAAGGAAAATAACTCTTCCCCAGTCCATGCTGGTGAGGTTGTACCTAGAACAAGGTAGATTGGTTGGAGGCTGGTCACAAAGGATACAACTGCAGTGCTTGGCAGTGGTGGTGGGTCATACAAGCAGGGGCAGCAGCGAGAGACTGGTTCAGGTTTGTCATTGGGAAAAGGCTTTTGCAATAAGTGCCACACTGGAGCAGGTTGCCTAGAAAGATTCTGTGATCTCTACTGTTGGATATTTGCCCTAGATGGGGAGAGCTGATCTAGTGCTTGTGATGGCCCTGTTCAAGTGGGATGTTGGACAAGGTGACCTCGGGAGACCCCTTCCAACCTGCACTGTTCTGACTGTAGAAGGCTGTGAACTCCAGAGCAAATTGGGAGACTAACACAATGAGTAGATTTGTTAACTAGAACATTTGGCCTGGCCTGGCTTTGCAGAAGGTCACAGGTAGCATAAATTGTATCACTCACTGGGACACCTAAATCTGTAGCAGTTACCTGGGGAGAGTCTGTCTCTTTGCATCTGAGATTTCTTAGAAAGGAGAGAGGTAAAACTAAGGTGGAGAAAATAGAGGGAGAGCCTTGGGGAGCCTGATTTATCATTGCTGAGAGGAAGAGGGGAATGGTAGTTGTTTCTTGAATAAGGCTCCTCATTCTCCCACCCAGAAGTAGCTGCTGCCCTTCATGTTTCCAGCTGTAGGCACAGCAAAGGCTGATTTCCACCTGGCAGCCTGCTGCCTGAGGCAGCTGCCTGCATCACCTCACCTTGATGACTGGCTCTACTCAGGACTTGCAAACTTGCTCCGGGGAACAGAGCAGCTGTACTCAAAATACTGAGCAGACGTCTTCATCTCCACCTCGGTACTGAAGGTTTTCCTCTTTCTCCCCATGGGATGACTCAGTGGTACAGGGTAGGAGCAGAGACAGGTGTCAACATGGCCTTAGTGAGACGTCTAAATTTTCTCAGCTTTACTGAGGTACTGGGAGATGAAGCTGCAATCTGGCCTCAGAAATGTCACACATATGGAATGGCAACTAGATGTGACCCACAGAGGCATAGCTGAGCAGGTGTCTGCTTAAAAAACAGCTGCGTTGATGATGGCTTTTCTTCACTGCCTATGTCATTTTCTCATCCAAAGTCAGTGGGATCAGTGGCATTGAAAATACTCAGTACAATGTTTCAGCTCTGTTTTTAAAATAAAAAGAATATATATAATTAAACCACTTTTTTTTCAAAATACATTTTTCCCAAAGTTTCACTTTTACTGAGGATATTTTTTGGTTAACATCAAAATTTGCATTATTTTCCTAAGAAATCAATGACTTTTTCTGTTATTGAGCTCCTTTCTGAGAGTTTTAGTGAGGCAAAAGAAACTTTCTGTGGTGGGACTGGAGAAGCAGGCTCCTTTCACAACACAATGGTCTGTTAGCAAGTGGTAAATATGACCTATGGCTGTAAGACTCTAAATGTGTTTTTCTCTCTGCTCTATTTTCAAGATGTGACAAAATTACTGGGTAGACTATGTATCCAAAGTCAGAAATATACTGGGAGCTGAATACTGCCAGCAATAGCAGAGAAGCCTGATTTTAACTCCATTGCAACACAGCAGAGTTCTGCTTTCATGGTGCATTAATTCAACACCTGCAGGGGCTCTCTCCCCTTGCTGAAATTACAGGCTGTCTACTGAGTAGTTAAGGCTTGGAAGTGAAGTGTAGAGTAAAGTCGTGAGGTCTTTATTGATCAACACAGGGCCAGATCCTAATAGCTGGATGTAAGCTACAGATGCTCCCTCATCTTGCCTAGACTGGAGACAAAGGATGTAACATAGCTGAGGTGTTTTACTGCCATGTGCAGATTTTAGAGGTTTTCACCTTTAAAATAGAAGGTTTTTAAAATCAAAATCATAGTGCTGGAAAAGGATCAGCATTCAAATATGTTGGTTAACTTATTAGTGGAAATTATAATTTAAAAGCACCTCAGCATCTCAAAAAAGAGTTTGAAACACAGGACTACATGAATCAGACAAAAGCCGACCCAACATCTTTGCTTCTGTTGTGTGCATTAATACATTAAAATAGAAACATTAGAGGAGCTTAATTTAATTTGAAAATAGGCAGGTGACAGCATTGTTTGATGTTGGGCTGTTGGACCACTCTGGTTCCTGTGCTGGTAGGAAGGACTGGAAGTAACAGAGAGTCTAGAGAGGAGGCCATAAATAAAAAAGACGTTTATTTTGGTATCTTGGGTAAAAGTTTAACAGTCATAATGAGACTGCTGTGGGGCAAATTAATATGCTCCAATAAGCAATATGTTATTGTTGTTTCTTTGGTTTCCCTAACATGGCCGTTGTGTTGTAAGGTCTGTGTCTGGCAGGGTGGAAAATGGGGATGTTTCTGAACTCAGCGGAGAGCAAGAGCTGCTGCCTCATTCCTGAAAATCCCAGTCCTCTCCTGTTTCTGGAGCAGTGGTGCTGTGGGGTTCCTGAAGTGCCCTGTACTGCACTGACTTGTGTCTCTTGGCTGGTGTTCTACCTTCAGGCAGGCAGTACCTCCCAGGGCTCTGTGCCTCACCAGAGCTTTGACAAGGGAGCTGCAGCACATGTGTGGTGCTATCAGGTCTCTGTGGTAGAAGACCATGCTGAATTCCTGCCAGTGTTTGCAGTGAGGCAGCTGCCTGAGTCTTGATGATGTTCAGTTGATCTAGGGAGGCGTGCATGCAGCTGCACACACTGCTCCACTCTGAGTGTTGAACAACTTAATGGGGTCTTGTTGTACACTGTAAATTTAGGACACAAACCACCAGACTGTAAGAGCACTGAAGGGGGTTGTACCACATGGCTCTCTAGCTGTCTGCCCTGTCCCTGATGGCCATCAAAGGGAGGTATCTAGGAAAGAGGATAAAAACAGGGTGCACAAGACGTGATACTTCCTTAGGCACTCTCCCTGTTTCCAAACATTTGCAGCTCAGGGATTTCCTGACCTGGAGAGGTTTTCCTTGAATTTACAGCCTGAAAATATTTCTGATCTGTGAACTTGCCCTGCCTCTCCTTGGATCCATGTAAGCTTTTAGGTTCTGCAACATCCTGTGGTGTGGAGTCCATCAAATGCACGTGCTTTTCTAAGGTCATTGTCTCAGAGGTCAGGCTGATTCCTCGTGTCAACAAGATTCAATCCCCCTTTGCCATCACAGCAGGACTGAGCTCCAAAACCAGCTCTTCTTCAGTATCCTCTCTCTGTACCTGTTAATACACGCTAATATTGATTAATGCACTCACCACATATGGTGTAGGCACTTATCTTACTCCCTATCCACCTGGGATACACATTAATCAACAGTACAGCACGCTATAGTATGTCATGTCTCATTGCTTAAAGATTTTCCTACTCCCTTATGTTGTTTTTAAATTGAAGAAAACTAAGTGCTCAGACAGAAGTAATAGATCAGTATAACTAGATTTGTCTTAATACACCCCAGATGGATTTGCCCAGAAAAGTTTAACGGAAAATCTTTTTCAGCATACAAAAAATTTCTGAGGAGTTATATCACTGAGGATTACTTTCTGCAGGAAAAGCCAAGGATGCTCTTTGTTCTGTTCTCATTTTTTTCTCTCAATCCTCAATTAAAAAAGGATATAAATTTTTCACTGAGAGGTGTGGTTAGACACTGGAACAGGTCTAAACCTCCCTGAACGCAGGGAGGTTGTAGATGCCCCAACACTGGTGATGTTCAAAGCCAGGTTGGATAAAGCCTTGAACAATGTGGTCAAGTGGGAGGTGTCCCTGCACATGGCAGTGAGGTTGGGACTAGATGGTCTTTAAGGTCCATTGCAACCCCTAAACATTCTATGATTCTGTAATTAATTTACTGGCTTCAGAAAGACAGCAATTCATCTTCCCAGACTTCTAGTTTCTGAAACATTAATAGGTTATGGGCTAAGTAGTGCTGTAGCTTAGCTCAGTTGACCCCAGAGATGGTGGCACTCAGTTTCCCTGATGCTGGACACCAGAATTCAGGTGCCTGGTCTCAGTGGCCAGCTCTGCAGTGGACACAGAGGAATGGGTGCCTCCTGAGATAGATTTATTTCAAGCAGTGATAGGTGTTTAAAATCAACTCCTAGAGATGCTCTATTGATTAGAGGTTATTGATTAATTGAAAACTAGCTTAGACTGCATATTACATCTGGGGAAAATTGGATCCTGGGACCTGGAGCTTATAGAAAAACGAAGCATGATGGAGAATTATTTCAGTTGTTTTTGGTATAACAGGCTTCAAATATATAAAAATTCATATTCAGTAGACATAAAAGAATTGAATAAGCCAAATTTGCATAGAAGCCTGATGGACAGAACACAAGACAAAAGGGCTCACAGGGCAAACAGCAGGTCCTTCCACTGTGAGTGGTTTCTGGAATGCATTATACTGTTACAGGTCGTACGACTAGTTCATATGTCTAACTGACCACTAAATCATTATTGTTGGTGGTCTTGCTGTAAAGTGAGGACAGAAGTGGTGGAAATTATCCTGGGATCAATGTATTTGCTTGGGGTACCATTGGCAATAGTGAAAGAGTAAGAGTTGAAGGTGATAACCAGGGTTTTGCACTGTGTTCTGTGTTGTCTGACCTGCCTCTTGGGTGCATAAAGTTTCTTTTTACATTTGTTTTGGAAACCATGGACACAAGTGTGTCTTTTATTACTTAAGATATTTCTGAGCTTATGTACAACCTAGTAATAACATGGTATATTTTAATGTGCTTTCACAAAATGGGGAGGTTTTCGTTGTCATGTAGACCTTATCATACCATTTTATCACTTCTGAATGCAAGTTCTATCATCCATTAATGTACTTTTTGAAACTTTCTTTTTAAAAGTCTATCAAACAAGCCCACAGCTTCCTTGACTTTTTCAAAAGATGTCAATATGCCTTGCAGATTATTGGCACTACATGAATACCAGATAGAAACTACGATTTTCTTACACTGACTGCATATCAGATACTGTGAGATAAAGGATACAGTCAGGCCTTCTGAGCATTGCAAATGTGGCTTGTGATGCAAAGAGTGAGTCCAGAATAACTTTGATGCAGGAAGTATTTTGATGCATTATGAAGAGCTTTTTCATGGAATTATACTTTCCAGAGTATTTATGCAGTGCCTTCATCTTTAAGCAACTGTATAAACAATAAATAATCCTTCTCATCAGTGTCACTACATCCTATTGAATAAGTCCCCAAGGCACTATAAATAAAGGTTATCTTGCAACCATTAATAATAAACAGAAGAAGGATTTCCTCAGTGACTTTTATGAAGTTTTCAGTAGTATTTAAATTTGATTCGACATTTTTGATAGTGGCAGGCATTTTGCCTGCCTGCCTGAGTTGTTCAGAGGCAAGCAGGCTTGTTAGGTCCACAAATCCCACAAGTTTCCAAAGGATTTCAGAGCTTGGTGGACTGTTTGTTAATATCACTGCAATCTAGCACTCTCTAGGGTACATTTGAAACTGCAATTGCATTGAAATGCATTAGGAATGTCCCTAGACATGCCTACAGGATGAAAACAGGGCAACCTGCTCTTACTCTAACCAGAGTGTTTATTCAGGTTCAGGACATCTTGGGTAGCTTTTAGCCAGCTCAGAATAATAGAGAATCATAGAATGATTTGTGTTGAAAGGGACCTTAAAGATAATCTTGTTCCAAGCCCCCTGCCATGGGCAGGGACACCTTCCACTGGACCAGGTTGCCCAGGACCCCATCCTGGTTACCTCACTAATTCCTCTCTGTGGTTCAGTCACCCACTGGTGGTACAGGCTCTCATCACTTCAGATGTAAATGCTGGTTTGTCTTTTTAGGATCATGCATGCTGGCAGTTTATGTGGAAGGCTTTCCCCAGTCCTACCTGAACAGTGACTTTGAGGTGCCATGGTTGAATCTCCAGCCCCTGCCCAGCATCATCCTTTGAGCAACGCTTTGACATTGCTGTCACTGGGACATTATACTTGTTCTGTTTCCTATTTGCGTGTTTCTCATGATAGAATATTTTGTTTCCCAGCAGTGGTTGGTTCAAGAGAAACTAAACTCAGTCAAAGGAGAAAACTGGAAAAAAACCCAGAAGGATATTAATCAGACAAGACATGAGTAACCTGAAGAAGAGGTGAGTTATAAATTTCCACATTCAGAGGACACTGCTTGCCTTGTACCTTTCAAACTTGTTAGTGCCACTGCTGATCCAAGCAGTATTTCTGGCAATTCTCATTAGGATTCTCCTGCCCAAAGTCAATGTACTGCTTGTATCATAGAGCACAAGGACTAAACTTACCTTTGTACTGCATTTACTAAAAATGTGTCTGAAATACTATCCATTCATAAGAGCAAAGGAATCAACAAAATAGACTTTGCAGGACCTATTCTGATATGAACTCCTCCCATGATCTTTATATGATGCAAATATGATACCTCTGTGAGAAATAACCTGAAATGTTTAATAAACATTTTAGGAGGTAAATATAAGGCATAACTTTTCAAGGGCTCCAAATATCAGTCAGTCCTGTTTACTAGCTTTGAAGGACAATTTTATAGTAGCATTTTACTTCTAAATTGACAATAACTAATTGATAACTACGCTTAAAAACTTTTTTTTAAGAGAGAAAACACAAGAAAACATGAACAGAAAGACTAAGTCTTTTGTTGCAGCAGCAAAGATTTGTATGTTAGCAGATGCCCATGTTGGTTGTTATGCCCTATGCTTTTGTCATGCTTTGTCTCTCTCTGTTTAAATTAAATCCCAAAGCTACTGTTGGGTCGATTTTGGGTAGAGCAGAAGTGGCATAAAGCCAGTTTTTCTCAGTTGAGAAACTACACTCCCTCTGAGATAATGTCTTTTAGAAAAAGACGCTATCAATAAAGTAATCAGTAAAGTAAGAAACGTCAAGGTAGATCCAATAGTCACACCAGAGAGTTTACTAATGTATAACAAACCTGCCTGCTTCTTCTGAGATCACCATAATAGACCTGATGTTTTTTGGTTTTAATTTTATGTCAGCATGAGCTCTGTTCTCTCTGTTCAATATAGCACTCTTTGTACTGACAAAGTGGAAATGGCAACTATCCAAATACACTGGCTTGATGAGCTTTGGGTTTGATGACCTTATGCCTTGTTGGTCTTCTGGTTTAACTGTGGTAAGTTTATTGTTGGCTTCAAAGCAGTTAAATGTACTCTGAAAGCCTTTTCTTATTTACTGCTTCTTTTTTTTCCTTCCTCCTCTTTTCCTTCTCATTGTAGAAAAAATACTACGCCAAGGACAAACACCTAGGTTATAGATTTTTTATTTTCTATTACTGTTTTTATTACAAGGTAACCCTGAAGACCTTTTAATTCTCTTGATTGTTTAAAGAGGCTTCATGAAAACATGACATCTCAGATGTAGAGATAGGTATAATTGAGTGAAAGATTCCATTTGCCAGGAGTCTACTACAGTAAGATCCTAAGGAATGCAAAAAAAAATGGAAACAGTCAGTAAGGTTTGAGTGGAATTTGATAGGAGGCCCCATACAAATATCCAGATGAAACTCCAGCCAATTATTCTTTGCTGAATATTATACCCTGATGAAAATAAAATACCTGAGTTTAATCTTTCATTCAGAGTAAAGATTTGTAGTATAATGGCCTGATTTAGCTGAAAAAAGGAAAAAATAAGTAAGTCTGACAGCTGAGAACAGAAGGGGGATTAATCTCAAAAGTTGCTAGTCTTTCTTTCCCATCCTTTCATTATTATAGAAAGGACTAGCTGCCCTGACACAGCTCCAATTGCATTGCTCAGAGAAAGGGGGAGGCATGGTGGAGAGAGAGATTTCATTATTTGCAGACTGAGGAGCTGAGAAGAAAAAAGAGAGAAGTGGAGCCACTCAGTCCTCCTTTGGGTGTGCCAGGGGCTTTGGGCAGAAGCAGACTGCCAGTGCCTGCAGTCAGCAGCAGGAGCAGCAAGGGCAGCTGCAGGTAGGTACAGCAGGGTGGGACGTCTCACAAGGTGCAGGGTGCAGTACGCCCACTGAAGGCATCATCACCCCACTTTTCACTCCTACTTTTGACCTGCAGTGTGGAGGACATGAGGAGAAGAAGGGAGATGAAGCTGTGACACTCATTAGAGTGCTGTCTGCTATTCTGAGGTCTTTGATGGAGGCTCTTCCTGGCACCAGACATGATCCCAGCTCTCATTCCACTTGTGAACATTTACAGCCACGAGCTCCACTACACCCCCTAAATGCCAGTGGCTGCTGCAAGTCAGACTGCTGTGCACCTACTCACTCCAGCTGAGCAGAATTGCACTCAAAAGGACCGTGACACACCTTGTACTTCTTCCACCAGCTCTTTGAATTAATGCTTCTGTCTGCTAGGCTTTAGTTTCTGCAGTAATACTGGAAAAAATATTCAAAGTATCTCTGAAGATCTGGAGGATGATGAGGAGATGAATTAACAGCCATTATAGATTTGACAAAACCAGGTTATGTCTGTCGTCAAATTTCTTCCTGGAACTAAATAATAACTACCCTTATAGATAGGAAAGAAACATGCTATGACATGCTGCTTTCTCCTGACAAATTCTGATTTTATCTTTCATGACTTTTTATAAACTAGCTAAGAAAGCACTCTATAGATTTAATTATAATAAGACTAGGTGCACTCTCTTTGGAAAATTGCATTTAAAAAGTTTTTAAAAGCTCACTATCACTTTTCAGTATTTTTTGTGAACTTTCTTAAGATACCAACATATAAGGAGCATACTGTAGGACAGGATTAGTCTTGAGAAAGAGTTTGACACGTAAAAGATGCAGTCTAAGGCAGCAGTTCAACAAGAAGAGTTCCAAGATATTATGCTTGGACAGGAATAATCTTCTTACATCCACAGAGAGAGAGAATAAGAGGCTGGATAATTGAGTATCCTCCTCACTGGAGAATAAGAGGTTAGGCTGAATCTCCCGTCACAGTGAATCACCCACTGAACAGGATAAGGAAAAAAGTAATTTTGTTGTGAGTTAATAGGATAGTTACACAAGAGTATTACCTGTAGGGTATGTGAAATCATCTCCTGGTCTATTAAGCTTTGGTGAAGGTTCATTAGGAATATTATGCCCAGTTTTGAGTACTAACTTTTGACAAATACTTGGCTCAACTGGAGAGATTGCTGAAAACACCAGTTGTAGGAGCAGAAAATGTGACTTCTGAAAAAAGGCTTAAGAAATTGGGATGGTTAAATAAAGAAAGAAAAACATTAGTAGGAATCATAACAGTTTTGCACAACTTAAACGGGGATGGGAAACTGTTCCTTTCACATTCTATTGTTTGAATGAAAAATAACAGGTTTTAACTTGTGTAAAGAAGATTCCTGCTTAAGGAAAAAAATAGGAAAAAAAAATGAGAACAAAGACAGAAAAACTTTAGCACAGCCTGTGAAAGGCAGTGGAATCTCCACTTGAGGAACTTGTCTGTCAGGCATGACATGGGTATAGCTCATTGAGGAGCAGGATTAGATGTACTCTTGAGGTAATTTCAGTATAACTTTTTTGCTGAGTCTGTTTTTATTTTCATTTCAGGATGAGATTCCTTCTCAAGAGCAACTGTGAAGTGAAAGACATTATTTAGCAGAAAAAGAGATTAATTTGACTTGATTTCCACTTATGTGCTCATGATCACATCTCACAAGCTCAAAATGGACTTTTTGCATCCCGTGTGACCCTGTGGTGCTGGCTGAGCTTGAGTGGGTAGACTTCAAAATACCCCTGCCCTACTTGCAAGTGCTTAAGAAATCTGATGATCTTTTATTGTATACATGGCACAGATTCCAATGAGTTAAAAGTCAACATGATCTTTTAAAAACTTTTCACTGCTTTGTAAAACCTCAGGCTTTGGTTCATCTTGAGACACTGATTTGCCTTTAACTAGGCTCTACAGCAAAACAGTGCATGAAATTGTTTGCACTTTGGTAAGTATTGCCTTTGCTGACTGTAATTCAGCTTCCAAAAGAAAGTTTCAACTGTCTTCACTGTAACCTTCTTACTCTCATGGTTCTGGGCTATGAATACATTGGCATACAACTTATGATCCAAAAAGTTTTCTTGTTAATAAGTTTTCCTGTTAAATTGCAGGTTTGTAGGGTCTGGTTGCAAACACTTGGGAGTTTAATGGTTTCATCAGAAGACTCTATTACTGGGATTGTTGATTTTGGCTGGTAATTGCAATCAAAGTGGAATAATTAAAAAAAGCAGCAGTGGTTCAAAATGATTGCCAGTTGTAATTACAAACCAAAGTCAACAATCCTGCAGCCTACTGGCACCATCTGTTTTTTCTGCTCACTGTGCCTATAGTTCCCCCATTTCCTCTCCTCACTCAGCACTGGATACCTTCTACTTCCTGCTTGAAGCCTTTTCAGGGCACCAGGGCTGGGGTCTTCCAGGACTGTTTCTAGCAGGATGTCTCCCATTACATGCATTCTGCCCACGTATATGAGGTTTGTCATGTCTTCTCCCAAGAACCTGCCATGGGAAGAATGCCTTTTGTTGAAGAAAACATCAGGTAGTCAATTGAATTGATTAAAAAACTTTCATTGTTTGTTAAACTGACAGCTGGAAAATTGATTCTCAGTTATCAATTCTAATTTCTATTACTGAGTATCTAACTCCTTTTTGAAAAGAATTCAGGTTTCACATTTAATAATTTGAATATATGTTTTTGCTTACATGTCATGTGCTGGATTTGCATAATGAGATTTGAAATCATGTCCAGAAGTAAAGAGCCCCCAAAATAGCCTAGTTTATGTCTCCTAGAAGGAGACAAGGAGACATTAACATATTGAAGCCAGAAGAGAGTGAAGAAAATATTTTTCATGGCTGTTAAATATTCTGCCAGTTTACAGTATCATCTGATTTGACATTTCATCATCACCTATGGAGGCAAAACAATTATAACATAGAACATTGCAAAAAAATGAGCCCAAAGTATAAATACAAAAGAAGCAAAAGTAAAATATTTTTGCATATAATTAGTCACGCTGGTCAGGGGCCACAGTGTTATCTCCTTCAGCTGCCCAAGTATTTAATTTCTAGGCTTGTACCTAGTTTTAGGTTCAACTTTCTGCTGTTTGGAAAAGCAAACAACTGTGTTGGTGAACTAGTTTTGGGCAGGACAGAGTTATTTTAATTGTAGTCAGGAAGGGACATAATCTTATTTGATACTATCTTACACTTGCAAGGGGCAAAAGTAAGGGACTGGCATTTTGAGGGGGGAAAGTTGGTATTTTGTTGTGATTTTTCTATGTAAATTGTTTCTTTGTCATATACCTTTTGTTATTAGTATTGTTGCTGTTACTGGGTGTTATCTCATTGCTGTTTCCTGTAAATTGTTCTTATCTCAGCCTGTAAATTTCACTTCTTTGTGCCTCCAGTTCTCAACTCCAACCCCCAGGTGGGAAGGGGGAGGCCATGGGGTGGGGAGCAGGCAAGAAGTGCCTGTTTCAAAAAGTCTTGTTTGGGGGCTAGAGATAGTACTAATCTGGGGAGTGCTGCTCCTGAGACACAATTGCTTTCCAGTGATTTTTCACTAACTCTGGTGATGTAAGAGAAAGTATGTACTTCTTATCATGTTTAAATTCTTTCAGAAATGTTCAGAATAATGCAGTAACTGGAAAATCACTTAGATTTTCTGACAGTCAGAAACTTGCATCTCAGTACTGCTTATGGTGAAGGTACTCACTAGTCAAGACACCCTCTCAGATAAAAGGCTTGTTGTTCAATATAATCTGTGGAGATATAAGACCTTACCTGTAACCTCTTCAGTCTGAAAGTGAAGAAGCAGATTACCACACCTGAGCTGCAAATCTGCAGATGGTTCTGAAAATCACTTTTTTCAAGATGGAAATGATCTACAGAACTGGGATACTGTCTAGGGGAAAAGAACATAATCTCCTGTGATAGAAAGAATTTGGGTGGCATCTTTTGTAATCTTTTGTGAAATATCTAACATTACGAAATTATGTCAAGAAGTGGCTGAGCAACTGTCAGGGCATGAATATGTCTGTAAACAAACCAGATAGATTGGTTGATATTTAGTGAACAGAGTTACATGTATTGCAGCTGTGACATCTTCCTGTTGTGAAAAAAAATCTCAATAAACAGTGTTTTATTAGGATTAAACATTCTTATTTTCTTTCCATAATATTTTATGTTAGGAATTGGAACTTTATTTCTAAAATCCCAATATAGGGAAGAAATAACAGTAATGAGGTTAGAGTTTATAATTTCATATAAATGATGAACAGGATCCCACATGCATTTGAAACAAAACTGATTGAAATTCATTTTACTTGTCTCCCATTAATCTTAATTGTAATTCTCTATTTCACTTTAATGGGTTGCTAGATTTTAGGAAGCTGTGTTATTGTTCTTATGTACTTGATTGGTTTTTAATTCATGAAGTTTTTCTGAGTTCTGCATGTGGAAAGGAATGTGCACGCTGCCATTTTCTGTGTGGGTGTTTGTAGGCCAAGCAGTATTGCTGTGATTCAAAGCAAGTAGAGAAAATGCAGAGAGTTCTGCTAAAGAGCAGACTTGTGTACCTGGGATAAATTTGATGGAAGGCTTTTGTTTGTAGTACATCTTTTAAAAAAAAATAGATCTTTCTGTCCGCAAAGGACAGGATACTGGTAAGGCAAACTGACTATATGGCACATGCATTGCTTCAGAAAACTCTGCTCACTTTTTTAATGTCCAGAAGCAAGACTTGGCATTTGTAATGCAGAACCTGGAAGGACAAAAATATAACCCTTTCTGCTTTCACTGCCTTCAAGGAGAATCAAGTGTTCTTCCCACCTTGTAGGATTGAATCCTTTGTAAACTTGCTCATGATTAATATATGTTATGAATATCTATTAAATGTTACAGTAGGTTGATAACACCCAGCCATATCACTCATTTATTAAAAGAAACTGTTCAGTCAAAGTCTGAATAGGGAGGTGAGAGAGCAACTCAGCTGTACTTAGATTGATGATACTTCTAAAAATTGTCCAAGCATGTGTGCAAGAACCTGTCAAAGTAAGAGTTTAATAAATGAGAAAGTGAAGGACAGGTAACTTTCCCGATATACAAAAGTTGTGCACATGCATGTGCATGCTCCATTTATTCCCCGCTTCCTAGCAGGTAAACAATATAGAAAAAAATAGAAAGGGAGTCTGTTTGCCATTTTTGAGCTAGATTGTCTGGAAAAGAAATCTGCCAAGTCAGTTATTACTGGGGCTACAGCAGCATGCTGCATGGCATCACTGAGGCTGCTTTCACATCAGCAGATTTCCACCAAACTCAGTGTAGTGGCTCTTGCCTGTCACTCCAAGAGCCTGCTCTGGTCTTCTGGGCAGCATTGGCCACAGCAGAATTTGCTCCTGGGAGGACAGGTGGCTTCTGAAGAGAGAGAGAGGATGTGGAAGGGAGAGTGTGGAAGCAGGGGGCGATGCAGACCAGAGACTGGGGAGCCTGTGGAATTGCCTGCTCCAGGCAGTCTCACCCTTCCTCCATAGTGACATCAGTCCTGATTTTATAGGAAATTTGTAATTTTCAGAGTCTGTTGCCCAAGTTAATTGCTAATTTTGCCTCCTTTTTTGAAGAGCTGTCCCTGTTTACGCCAGAACTGGTAAGGTACCGTAGCACTATAAAATTCTTAAAGGCAACAGGATATGTCAGGTGTCAAAACATTTTCCTCCCTACTAATAGCTTCAAGTTGTTTGTGGTGGATATTTGGTAAACTCTATGATTAACATATTTTGAAAAAGAATGTGGCTAATACAGGGACTTAAAACTACCTTTAGCTACTTGCCTGATGTGGAACCATCATCTTAACTCCAGGCTTTGATCGTGTAAGTCTCTGAGAGCAAAATATAAAGCACTTGGAAATAGCACTCAAGCAGAAAAGGACTGTTGGCTGAGCACTTCTTAGTGCCTGAGCACTCCATAAAGAGTCTTTTCTGTGCAGTCATCTGCTTTCATTTCTCCCTCACAGCTATAGAAGCTATTCCATTTGTAATTACAATAAGGGGTTTGACACAGCCCACATTTCTAATAAACTGCTACAATGCTTCTTTATCAGCTAGTTTTTTTCACTGCTAACCTCTTGTTTCACAACATAATTCATATGTAACACTCCTGGTAGGTTACTGAGTAAATGTCTGGGAGTACTACCTCCTCTGTATTCCACATTGTCATTTTGACATTTTTAGTACTTATATGGTTGCACCTCGGACATCTTTGCTTAGAAAGTGGGCTGTGGGTATGGTAAAATGTTTTCTTGCTAGATCTTGGGGATCCAGGATTTTTTGGGAATAAAATTGCAAAGGCTGAGTGACCATTCTTTGCTTTAATGTCTGTTTTTGACACTGTGGTTGATATCTGGTATCTGATTTAGTATGATGTGTTAGGTGGCTGACTGGAGTTGCTGTCCTCCACGTTTGTGATTACCTGTGTTCTGGTGTGTACAATAAGAAAGTGTTGTGGAAGCTGGCTGGTTAACCCTGGTATTTACTACCCTTTAAAGGGGGAAGGACGTTGTTAGGGCCATAAGGGCATGGAAATGCCCCTATTCCTATTATCACCCATGCATGCTCTGCCTATGGATAAGGAGTTCTGTTTCAGTACAGGTCCTGACTCCTGACTTAGAAATGTTGAGGGTTGCTCAGAGTCTTTCTGTCCTGACTTCCTGATGGGATTTTCTGGAAGGATTCCAGACCTCTGTTTCAGTCAGGTCCCCATCCCTGTTCCCAAAAAGTCTTCCTGCATAGACGCCAGGTCTGACTCTTCACCTTGTCCGACGGTCCCCAGCTGGTTGATTGCTGCCACAGTGACCAAGCTCCCTCTTCTCAGATGTGGTGTGTCAGCACCCTGCTAGAAGAGGACACTGGCTGTTCTGTGTCCCTTGGCTCCTGGGGGCTCCTCTCCCCTCAGGGAGAGCCCCAATCCCCTGTAGGCAATATTTTCTGCCTCAGTTGTCTCAGGCAGCTGGTCATTATATAATGACCTCTTTGAATCGCCTGTCCCAAGTCTTATTGGCAGGAGCAGGAGCCTTTGATGATTTGATAAATCCAAAATAGATGAGGGTCACTTCACGGTCATGGTCAGGTTGCCTAGAAACATCTGCTTCATCTAATGGCATTTGGTGCCTTCTATGGGAAGGTGGATTTGTCGGGGCATGTGACGTATTTAAAGCGTGTGAGTCATCAACATCTGAAAGGACTTTCGTGCCCTCATGGTTTGTGCTTGGCATTGGCAGTAACTGTAAGTGAAGACAGTATGCTGAGCCACACTGGAAACATTCATACTGTTGTGCCTGCAGAAGCACTGGAATATCTCAGCAATCACTTTTCGTGGCTCGGTTTGTCCCTTTGAGAGTGAGGAATAATAACTTATTATCAAGTTCTGTGAGATATGAATAATGTGCAATTCTTGCCTGTTAACTCCTCCTGAAATTGCACTGTGATTTCTGCTGCACACTGCTGCAAGGTAAATTGAATGTGTTTCTGGGAAAGGGAAAACAACTCCAAACCAAACCAACTGCCCTCAAGCAAACTAAATGAATTGTTTAATAATTTACCTTGATGGAAGAGGCACACAGATGGGAAAAGCTAACCAGTCAGGAAAAATAATATCAGCAGTAAAGAACAGTAATCAGTGTGAAATAATCACCACAGTATCTGAATGCTTGTTCCAAGTCCAAAATTCTGCATCAAGTCCCAACCTCCTCCTGACAGGATAGAGGTCACAGTGTGCCACTTTCTGTCATCTTGGCATTAACTGCTTGAGTCAAAAAATGTAATGAGAATAAAAAAGTCCAAATCTGGGGTATGTGCCATTTGTAAAGGAAGTATCCTATTCAGAAAAATTACTCCTATTCATGAAAGATTTAAGCCAGTGTTAGAAAAAGTTTTAGTGTAGGTTACAGAGGAGGCTGTATAATATAGTTTTCTCTAATAAACTGAACAAACTTTGCATTCATCAATATGGGTTTCTTGGCATGCAAGAGGTATTCAGGGGCACACAAGGGAGGGGAAAGGAGGGCCAGAACAGAGGTGAAGAATGAGAGGAAGTTGGCACTGACACAAATGATACCAAAAATGCTGATTTAGTAAGGAATAATGTAAATAATTTTTAGTGCCTTTTGAAGAAACGTGCCCAAGTTAAAGTTGCCTTGAAGGCATATGACCCAGCCTGACATTGCTTTGGCAGCAGAACCTGAAGGATGTGTATGCAGACATGAAATGTCCTTTGATGAGGAATGCTCACCCACAGCCTTTCTGACAGTGGCAGCAACACCAGTACCTTTAAAGACTGTTTTTTTCTGTCTCTGGACAAAGAGAATCAAGTATAATTTGTTAAGTGTGAAGAAAAATGGATGTAATTTTCCATATATGGGTGTATTTATCCCCTCATTTCTTCACAATCAGCTAAACCTAGAACTAACTCTAAGCGTATAACTGGTTCAAATCTTGTTTTTTTTTTTTACCCTGAGACAGAGACAGACACAAAACTGTAACTTGAAATCATTATAGTCAGTTTGGGACTGAACCAGCAAATAGTGTGAAGAGTGCCTGTGCTTCTGGGGAAGCAGGGGCTGTCCCTCTGGCTGAGCTGAGCCTGGATGCTTTATTTTTTTCACATTCCTATTTTTAAATGCAGTATTTTTCACTGTTAAATGCTCCAAGGGGTTGTTGGGCCCAATCATGTTAATTATGAGCCTGAACTTGGACCCAAACTAGAAGGATTTTAGTCCCCGTTTAAACTGAACTGAGACTGGATTGAAAATGTGCTGGTTCAGCTCATACCTGCAGGCTGCTTCAATTTCTGAAATCCCTGTCCCACTACACATGCTCAAATCTCCAAAGTCTGGAAAGCAGCTGCCAATGTTGGATGGGTCAGTTATATTCTGCAACAGCAGTTCCAGGCTGAGGAGCTTTAATTTCTCTGGTGCTCTTTTGTGCAGCTTGAATGCTTTATGGACTATCATCACTATCCACAGCCATGGGAGCAGGAGAATTAGAAATGGGCTCTGTGTCCTTCTGGGAGAATGGCTAAATTTCAAGGTGGAAGAGATTGCCTTGCTAGGTGTGTGAGGGAACTGCTCTGGATCTCTTCAGGTTGCTGTGGAGGTGAAGCCTGGGACTTGCAGCAGATGTCCTGAAGGGCAGGGCTTTAGTTTGATTTCACAGCACAAGAAATAGAGGTGTTTTCTTTACTAATTCAGAAAAACCAACACTGCCAAGTCTACTTGTGAGCAAAGAGCTCCCAAGAGAGGCTTAAGCCTGCTACTTGTTGATGTACTGTTTTGCCTTTTTGGATCTACCCTTTGCAGTTTCTTCATGTGCTCCATTCAGGATAAAACTGACTCTTAAAGAGGGAGCCTGAAGTCCACACATAACTTGCTGCTTTTTTCAGCCTTGTGCTGACCAGTTACTCAGGAATAAATTGAATCCCTATTGAATTCTGCTTTCCAATACATATATTTTAAAAACCCATATGAACTGAGACCTTTCCTGTTTTGCAGAAACCTTAATAACTTTTCATAGACTCTAAATTATTGGCTCAGAAATCTGCTTTCTTTTTGAAGACTTCTGACTTTTAATAACGAGGAAACTGCCTGCCCCAAGCAGAGAAATACAAGAGCACTTTCTTTTTTGATTATTCTTCAAAAAAGGATATCTTTAAAAAAAGGTTAATAGCTTGCGACCTAGGTATATCAACAAGGAAGCTTACTAGTATCATTTGTTTAGTCCTAGGTGGAAACAATTTCTTTATTTATCTTTATCCTTCAAAAGGGAAATTTGTAGAACCTGCTTGGAGATTTAGGGAGATGTTCATTGCTTCATTGCAAATTTAACATTACCATTTAATGTACACAGTATGTGGGCTTCTGTTCCATGTTTTGCAATAGATGTAGAGTAAGAGTCATAATATATCACTTTCACAAGCAATTTAGCACAGCATAAGGGAGGAAATGTAGCTGTACTGTCTTGCTACTTATTTTCTAATAAAATTCTAATAGATTTTAGGTTAATGACACAGAAGATGACATTTATATCCCCCCCTTTTTTATTTAAATCTGCAGCACAATGAAGCAGGAAGTTATAAAACCAGATGATAAGATAATGCACTCCTAGCTTGTGCACAATAAAGTACCCATATAAAGTGCTGGTTTGCCTTTGACACTTCACTGAAGTCTCTCTGTAAGACAGTACCTGGCAGGCCAGAGTCAGTAAGGCTGGTTAGTCTTTCCTTCACTCAGATTGATTTGCTCCTTACTTGAAAGATGATCTGCTTTAACTCTCCCCTGTCATGCCAAGAATTATCAGACTTTTTTAAAAAAAAGGCAGGAAAAACAACAATATTTTTTTTCCTATGGTTAATAAAGGAAGATTAAAAAGACTCCCCTGTTGATAAGATCTAACCATTTATGTTCCTGTGTGATGAAAGGTGAATACTTATTTAAGATTTATTTAGTATTTTGTCATCTATAATGAATCTAAAGGGCACAACAATTTGTCTTAAATTCTATAATGCAATGAAGCTCATTTTAACAAATAACTATATAAATAACACATTTACTAAGTCCCTTGGTTGACTGATTTTGTGTTTGAGCTGTAAAACATTTTTAATTGATAACAGACCAAATCTGAAATAGCAGAATGGATTCTTTCTCTATAGAAATATATTAAAAAAAGATTGTAAGGCACTTGTAGCTGTGTGCATATGTTTTTGTAAATCTTGCTGTGCATCTGTGTAGGGTCTCATTTCATGCTTCTCAAAGTAACTAAGAATATTGTCTGATTACTTTGAACGTGGCACATATCTACTTTCAAATTCTTCAGAATTTAAATGAAGCAAACATCACAATATGTTTTGAAATGTCAAAATGTTCTTTTGATTTCCAGAGGCAGAAAGAGGACTTGTTGTTTTCTCATAATTTTTTTACTACTAGCCAGTCCTGCCACTTGGCAGAAAAGATTGTCATCTCTGTACAAGAGAAGAAAAACAATATTGTGGCTGGATTTGATGTTTATAGAATCTTGCAGCCTATCAAAAAATCCTGAGACCTTAATGCTATCACTCATGACTTTCTTCTCAGTTCTCAGTGGATGTGTTTCAGTTCAATGTATGTGATCTTTAAGCAGGCTTTTCCTGGTATTGTGAGGTGGATCATTTTTGGACAAGAAGCAGCAAATCAATAAGAAAATGAGAATACAGCATAGGAATATGCCCAGTGGAAGGATTACTCAGGCTTCCCATATAATTGAATCAAATCATCTCTGTTCTGAGCTGTGCCTACCCATGAATTAAGGTGCAAGCAGAAGATCTGAGATTTGTTTCTGGTGTGGAGGATGTGCTTTCTGCAGCAGCTCAGTTGGACTGCACTGGAGCCTAGGACAGAGCACAGGTGCCAGGCTATCATTTGTACCTTTTCCTTTCCAAGGCAAGCCCTGAACAATGAAAAAGGCGCTGTTCACATGCCAGTGAGTTTACTCAAGTAAAACAAATCAATGTGATTGTCATGGGCAGAGTGGGAGCTTCAGACAAAATTTGTTAGAAAAGTCCTCCCATTGAGTCACAAGGTGCAGAAAGGACCTCCTTTGCTTTTGTAACTCCTTTCAGAGAGGAGTTTTGGTGTGACTGGATCCAATCTTAGCTCCAGGCTCAGTCAACAGTTTAAGTCCAAGGGATTATACAGGTGTAATTGAGCCTTTATAAAACTTTGTCCTGCAGGATTAAGGATGGCTGCTCAGATATATTTATATAAATAAAATTAATTATTTATTTGAGCTGATTAAAAAGATTATAATGATTAGACAGAAAAAAAGAGCTTAATCAGAATTATTTACCATGCAGTGTGGATTGCTATAACTACTAGTATAGTGCTATTTTTGAACCAATATTGAAGCAATTATATTAAAACAAATATATTGAAGCAATTATATTAAAAATAGAAAAAACAATTATTGATGATTGTGGGTAAATCTCTCTCTCAGCTGCAAGAAGTTTTTGAGGGGCATCCCCACTCAAGGGAAGGGCCATCACACACCTTAGGGGTGTATGCTTGAAGGCCTCACTGTGCAAAAGTGGGACTGGCCTTTTATGGCATAAAGTGATGGACTGTCATCATATACATTTTCAAGATTAAGTTTTGTCAGATTTTCTCAGTAAAAAATGCTTTGTGCTGGAAAAAGGTATTTGCAGCTCTGTTTTTTTCTGCCAAACACTTCAGACTCTCAGTTTTATATCAGTTCTTGTATTCCCTTACTCATCCTAGCCTCAGGGAACATGTCTTGTATGTTCTTGTGGTGGGGTCTAATGGTTTGGTCAAACTGATCTCAGCATTCACCAACACTAAAATCAGCACACCCTCTTTGCTCCAACAAAGGGCAAACTCTCTTTGTTCAAGCCATCAACCTGTAAAATATACAAGTTTTGAGCTACTGTATCCCTGCTTAGGCAGAGCATCCTGCTACAGTGTTCTCACTTAGCTTGAGATAACTGAACAACAAAATCTAGTACTTTTACTTAACTGCATCTGGCTTTGAGCAAGACTTGAGTATTTTTTAAGAGTGTAATACTGAAATAATTCAGCAACATTCAAGTTGGCCTCTGAGGATGGTCCTTTTGCAGTATTATCTCTTTCATAACCTCTTTCTGAAGATGAAAGGAGTTATTTCCATAGCTATTTCTGTCAACAGTCTACAAGAAGTCCAGACAAGTAGCTCTCAGCCTCTAGTGGCTGAGACTTAATGTTAGGTGCCTATGTTACAGACTCTCTCTAGCAAGTCTGTTTTGCTGTGACTCGCTCTGAAGTTGAACTCATTCAGCATTTCATTTTCAACGAAGCATTCTCAGAAGTAAAATACATGAGGAGGAGCTGGAGCTACAGTGCTGAAGCAGAGGGACTGAGAGTATTTTTCAGTGGTGGGACTCCAGGGAGCCCTCTAGGAGTCCTCTGCTCTGCTTCTCTGTGTGCTCTCTTAGATGATGTAAATACAATTGTTAGAAACAACAGACTGAGTGCATTAACCAGGACCTTTAACTCACCTTGTCTAAAATTCTTTGTTCTGTGTGCCAGTCACAGTTCTCTGCCTGCATCTGAGCAGTATTTTTTAAAAGGAAAAGAATACAGTCAATGTTCAGCTGAATAAGTACTAAGATTTTGTCATAAGATATGTTGAAAGCTCTTCAGATGTTTTAAGAAAATAATCAGAATTCAGATTGTATATTAAATTATCAACTATCTAATAAGCGTGCTACTTCCCAGCTGGGATCCTTCTGGTACATTCATTCATCTTCAACCAGTGTAATTAAAGATGAAAGGTGTAACACTGATGATCCTTCTCTAGAGATCTCATCAGTTTAATTCTAGAACTATCAATGGAAAGGGAATATCATATAAATTTTTCAGACTTAATTGGACACCTGCTGGAGGTCAAGCAAAACAACCAAGGTCTACTGAAACAGGGATTGCCTTCAGTAATTTAGTAATTTAGTAGGAGGGAATTTGGCAAGGCAGTGCAATCTTTGTTTCATATTTGCTAAAACCAAGTTAGATTTGTCTAGCAAAGTAAACACTAGGAAAGAAGTGGAAAATAAGAAGAGGACACAGGAATGTGCTTGAAACCTCATCATGTAAACTGGTAACCTCATGCATGAAGCAAGTGAAAAAAGAATGCTGTGTCAGGGTTGCACTTAATAGCTTCCTACTGGTCCAACAAGGGTGTACAGAACTATTTCTGGTGTTACACAACTTCTTTATAAACCTCTATTCAGAAAGTGTACTGTGAAGATGAATGGAAGACCAGACTTTGTTTCCCTCAAGAGTAATTTTAAATCACATCAGTGTGTTTTGAGGTAGTGAAAAAAAAAAAAGAATTGCTCACTTTTAAAATAATTTTTCATATGGTGGTGTCAAGAATACTTTTTCATTATGATGATATCATCAGATCCACTTGATCTGTTTATAGCTGTTATTTAAATTGCTGTTTCCATAAATGTATATGACTGCCTTGAGGGTGTCTATATTTGTTACAGAAGTTGTCTCAGGAATCTTGGTGCAATCTCCCAATCTAATTAAGAGCGCTGTAATTACAGCATAAGGGGCTGTGCTGCTAATATTAACGTTTCAAAAATCATGAGTCAGGCCCCTTCATTTGAGACTGGTTCCTCAAATGTGAATATTTGCTTTTAAAAAGAGTATATTATGTTTTAAGCTCGTTGTTAATTTTTGAACTCCCTCTGCCTCTTGCCAAGGTTTGTATGTGTGCATGTATGTGCATGCATGTGTGCTGTAATATCACAAATAATGTTACTTCTTCACCATGTGTTTAGGATAAGGAAGTGCTGGTCCCTAGTCTCATTTCTGTCTACCTGGCTACCTTTGAGTCCCCAAGAATTGTTACTCCACAGGTCCTCCTGTGGTGCCTTACATTACTCACACCTTGAGAAAGGGACAAATTGCAGAGTCTTGTGCTCTTCTTCTCCGGACTGGAAGGGAAAGAGATGGGGAAAAAGAACTGAGGAAGCCTTCCCACATGGGAGGAAGAGATGGGTACCTTGACTTTCCAGTCTCTTTGCTATTCAGATGAGAAGTTTATTACCTCCCTGGCTTTCATTTTCCCCACAGCTGGGGAAGTAAATGATGAATACACCAAGTTCTGACATAGGAATGAAGTATTTTGATTTATCTAAAGCTCAAGCCAGGACCTTCCTTGTCCTGGCTGCAGGACAAAGCTAAGATTTGGTGATAACAGTCTGAGCCCATGTGCTGCAGGAAACAGGATTTATTATGCAGTGTTTTTCTTCTATCATCACTGTATTCAAGTTCTCTATAAAAAAAGATGCTCAGCTACGACATTGATGGGTACAATATATGTCAATTTTACACACAAAACAGAATGAAGGAACCTCTGTTTGGGTAGACTAATACAAGATTTAATCTCTGCTTTTTGTTTTATCTGTTTCCCATAGCTTAACTAATTCCTGAATAATTTAAGGTATCCCTAGAATTTCAATTAGTGAATTACCATAGGGCATCACCATGTCTTACAAGGCAATTTGAATGTTTTGCCTCAGAAATGGCTGTGCTATAACTTAATGTAGGATGTGTTGCCTGGGAACGGAAATATTTCTGATTTCCCTCCTCATGGCCATGACATAAATAAAAAAAATCATTCAACAGTCCCCCCCAGACAGCAGCAGGAATCTGCTTCACCACAAAATATTCTTTGCCATGGCACTTCAAAGGGGTATTATAGTAATTGAGGTGGATTTTAAAAAAGAAGCTTTCAAACTTTCTTTCAGATTCCAACAAATGTTTTCTCATACTTCAGCCTTTGCCTCATCCTCTGAATTGCTTGGCACCATTGCATATTCTCTTCTATGTGCAACCCTCCTTCAATAATTTATCCTTTCTATATCATCTGACTCAAGGTCCCTGGGCACTTTTCTCCCTTCATTTGTAACTTTTGAACATTATCTAGGAATGAGTGATGAGATGTGCCATGTTTGGTAAGACATTCTAACAAGCATTTCTGCCACTTCATTTTCTTTCTTCAGTTTTGACTCTGCTGTTTGAAAATGACACATCCTTGTTGACTTGGCCAACCACAAAGACCACATATCCCCATGCTTAGCTCTTGTTTGCACATCATCTACATTGCACTTGAGCAGTGAGGCTCTCAAACTGTCTTCTCTGATTATTAAGGACTATATTTTTATGTTGGAGAGATTGGGAACCTTGCATAGTGTTTAGGAAAAATGTGAAACTGAGATCAGAGTGGGGTCTCCTTCAGTATTATCTAAATCCAGGCGAGTCACCTTTTCTCATCACCTAAGCTTCACCTGTAGTCAACAGACAGAGAAACAGGCATCACAGACAGGGGCATATTTCTTCATAAAAGAGAGGACTAAGCAGGAGAAACTGTCCTGTGCAGGTACCAATAGTCCTTCTCTTGCACCCAGGTGAGCTGTGAGGTTCCATTTGCATACTCTGACTTTAGACACATCAGGCCTATGCTTTCAGCATCTCCTTTTCTTACACTGAGCAGATTCCTACTGGGTGTACTGGAGCACCCACAGGGGATCTCTGCTCCAGGGCCAGCTCCTCCTGTCTCGCCATGGCATGCACCAGGTACCAGGTTTCTTTGAGATGTTTATGGTGCTTTATTGCCTGTCTAGACAGTTCTCTGGACCTTCACCTCATGAAAAGAAAAATGTCTTTTACCTGGGAATACTGCTACTTATGTTTTGTTGTTTGTTCAGGATGCAGGTGTCAATTGTTAGCAGTATGACTTCGTTGTATGGAGCAAACACCATTCCTGTTTCATAAGCCTCCAGTGGAATGGCACAGGGATACTGCACAATTCCCCCAGGTTCAGCCAACCACAGTGCCTCAAAACACAAACCATGTTCTACTATAATTTTTCTTTCCTTAACAAAAATAGCCAGACTCTGACAACTACTATATTAGCATAAGCAGGACAATTGTATTGCTATGCCTTGACAGTGCATGACTTACGTTAAACTTTTTTTTTCTTTTTTTTTTTTTGCTTAAAATGTCTCAGTTCCAGAAATTTCCCTTTTACTGTCAGTGTAAGAAGGTGAATTTGTCTTTGGCAGGTTGCAATTCTTCCCTTCAGAACTCACATGTTTTTCTACAACTCCCCTATATTATGCTTGGGTACTTCAGTGTTGCAATGTATGGCATTAGCTCAGTTCAGCAAAGCTATTGAGTTATTGTACTGGTTAATATAGTGAAATTTATACAAGTTTAATCACAGTTATTATCCTTGACAACAATACAGGTGTTCTGAATGCTAAGTGAATTTTTTAGAAAGAATATAATTAATTTTTCTTGCCCTGTCCAAAAATGCTTAGTGGTCAGTTCTGCCATGGAAATGTATTTGATAATATGTAAATCTGGCATTTTGGAAAGTAATTAAAAATAAAGTTGCTGTAATTTTAAATTCAGCTAATATCTGTCTTGCTACATTCTAAAGTGGTACTAGGCTAAGTGCTTGAACTAATCGATTTTTAAAAGGGTTTGGTTAGTGATCTCAGGGGAAATAAGGTAGGTTGTATGAAAACATATTAATTATAAAGCCTTCTTTTTTAATGATGCATGCCCTTTTTAGAGTACAATATATTGATGTAGTAACTCCTTCAACTCAAATCATCCAACAAACCTTTCTAGTTTTGTCTCATCTATCTTGATTGTTAGCTATATTTATTACAGGATGAAAATAAGATTTTAGATTTTTAATTATTAGCTGTAAAGAATTCCAGAGCAGCTCAATGATTTAATTTCTTTGTAAAAAGTATACAATTTCAGCAAATTTTTGCTGACTAGGAAATTTGTCTTTCTCAAAAATTAATATTACTTTCCTGTTCACTATGTCATATTTTGCTCTCAAGTGTGCAGAAAGCTTATTCATGAAAAAACTTTTACTCTTTGAATAATATTTTAAATTAGTCTTTGTATGTCTGTTGCAGTTTTGCTTGATGTGAATCAATATGTTAGAATTTTTCATTTAAAAAGAATAAAGGCATCTTTAATGCAGAGATAAAGGCTATGCCTAGCCCCTGGGCTGGAGTGAAATATCAGATTGGCTGGTGCAGAGAGGCTGCAGAGTGCAGGGCAAGGCTGGAACTGCTTCCAGGGCAAGGCTGGAACTGCTTCCAGGGCGTGTGTTGAAGCTGCTCCTGGTGAGCAGGTCCTTTGCTGGGGGAAGCTGTGTTGCAGTCACGGTGAGACAGGGCAGAAGCTGCTCTGCAGGAGGAAGGTTGGGTGTGCAGGTAGCAGGGCTGGTGAGCAGTGGGCACAGCCTGCTGGTCCAAGTGACACAGAATGCACAATCAGCCAAAGCACTAACGAGGAGCTGCCTGCACCTTTCTCCTCCAGTGGGTGTGAAAGGGTATTTGAGGATCAAAAACCTTGCTTGCTGGAATGGCTTTGAATGCATTAGTTTTGAAACTGAGATAATTGAAGTCTGCTACAGAAGAATAAAGAGGAAAAGCTTTGAAAACAGCTATTTCTCTTAACTATTGCTCCTTGAAGGACAAGTCCTTTCCTCTAGCTCTGCTTTCAGTTTTAGTGGCTTCCCAGGTTACAGCAGGTGCTATATAAAACTCTGGTCTTTGAACCTAGTTGTTTGTCTGCTCCTGATCCTCAGAGACTCTGTTTTTTCCACTCTGGAATCTAAAAGGTAAATGTGCTTGGAGGCAGACCCCCCACTCCCTACAGAGAGTTTTCTTTGACCCAAGGAACACCTCCTCTCACAAATCTAATGGACAGCTTTCCCTTGTAGCTTCTTAATAAAAAAAGAACAGTCAGTAAGCTGTGGATCAACAGATAAAATAGAATCATAGGATCATTGAGGTTGGAAAAGACCTCTCAGATCATTGTGTCCAACTGTTAACCCAGCACTGCCAAGTCCACAACTAAATCATGCCTCTAAGTGCCACATCCACACCTTTTTAAATACTTCCACAGATAGTGATCCAGCACTTCCCTGGACAGCCTTTTCCAGCGTTTACCGACCCTTTGCATGAGGAAATATTTATTACTATCCAGCCTAAACCTCTCTGGTGTAACTGAAGGCCATTTCCTCTTGCCCTGTCCCTGGTTGCCTGGGAGAAGAGACCCATCCCTATGTGGTACAGCCTTCCTTCTCTCAGGCAGTTGTAGAAAACAGTAAGGTCCCCTCTGGGCCTCCTCTTCTCCAGGCTAAAGAAGCCCAGCTCCCTCAGCCTCTCCTCAGAGGACCTGTGCCCCAGATCCTTCACCAGCTTTGTTGCCCTTCTCTGGACGCTCTCCAGTGTCCTGGTAGTGAGAGGCCCAAAACAGAACACACTACTCGGCCTCACATACAGGGACCATTTTTTTCTGCTTTGTGCTGCAATAAGGACCAAAGGATGTGTTTTCTTATTATTGTTTCATTAACTCACTAAAGTAATATTCCCAGAATTTTTAGCTTTGTTTTGTTTGTGGTTTTTTTTTTTCTTTTGTGTGGGGCACACATTTCAAAAAGGATGTTTATTTATGAATACCTCCACTGCTAGGCTGCTAGGTGTGATCCTGAAATGTCTTTGTGACAAATGAAACCACTAGTTACACAGCTAACGCTACTTACATTGCCTAATACTAGGCAGACATTTCAAGAATTTCTAATGAAATCTGCAGCTAAGAAATGGGATTGGTCAAATTCTTCACATACTCTCAGAGAATGTAGCTTCCATCTAGAAGAAATTTATTAAGTGAATACTTATATCTGATTATCCTGTCGGAAAGAAAGGTGTGAACACTATGAGTGTTTCAGCCACTGATTAGGCAATAGAGTTTTGTTTATGTTCAGATAAACTGTTGAGGTGTTTGCCTGAGTTTAATAACGTAGTGTATGGAGAGTAGAGTACCTGGAACAAATCTGACAATACAAGTTATCAGCTCCATTTTCAGTGCTGAGATATGGATGGCAAAAAATGTGTATTTCAGAAGATGGTTGTGCTAATTTACCAGCACAGGAAGTCCTGTGCCTTCTTTTCCCATCACACTCTGGCTGTGTGATCCTGTACATTTTCTTGTGCTGTCTCTGAAGCTAGTCTGACCCCTTGATGAGACATGTCTCTTATTCAACAGGCAGAAAATTATCTCCCTTTTTTTGCTTGCTGAGTGAGCTGAATTGAGTCATCAAACTGTTGGAGCTAGCACAAAGGAAGTGGTAAGTACACACAGCTGAGATGGAGAAAAAGGGGAAAGCTGAACCATATTTTTAGTGGTAGGAAGCTGTTAGACCAGCTCAGCACTCTTGTGAAAACTCATTTGCAGTGAAGAACTCCTGTGTCATATTCACTCTGCCTCTGGGCTGATGAAACCTGGATATGTTGGCTGCTAAGGCTGGTGGTTCTGCAGAAGTGTTTGCCAGAAGAAAGGTCATTTGATTTAAGTGGGTCCCTGGATGGAGATGTCATTGGCAATGGATATTGCTGGATTGGTGCTAATTACTAAGTCTTAGTACATAATCTTTTAGTTCTTTTATGTATTTTTGTAAATGTAAAATTTACACGTGAACTATATTTTGTTGACTCTTGCAAAAGATTTTGCCATTTACACTTCAAAAACATTCATGGAACCCGAGAAGTTTTTGTTAAAACTACAGATGTATCCACTTACTATATCTGCTACTCACATGAACAGGATGGGAATGCCTCTGAATCTGCAATGCTAAATAACGTGAGATTTACTGAAGAGAATGCTTGCTGGAAAAGTATAAAGCCACACAGAAGTGAGCATATTGGAGAGGTTTATTCTTGTCACTATAGACAAATGCCAGTGATTATGTCAGGGTTTTAAATTTTTGTGGTGTTCAGCAACAACCATAAATAAACCCCCACAAGCAATGCAAAACCCAACAACAAAAAACCCCAGCTTCTGTCTAGGCATTAAAGGGACAAATTTTTTAAACTGTGTTTAATACCCTCACACAAATGTCTTCTGTGCACTCTTCAAACATGGTTAATACTAAGATTTCAAGCTCTTTAGAGAGCTGCCTTAAGCTCTCCATACCATGCTGAACAGTCTCCACACAGTAGAGCAAAACTGACTACCTCTTTTCCACTACAGAACAAATTATATATCCAGATTGAGCTGGACATATCCAGGAATGGATCAAAACACTCAGAACCAGAAGACTTGAGTCACCTTCAATGAAATGTTGTGCCAAACAACAGGACAAGGGACATGGGACAGATGATAACTCACTGGAAGTTATACCTGAATATGAGGAAGAACTTTATTGTGTGTGAGACATGGATTTCCCAGAGAGGTTGTGGTGTCTCCCTCCTTCAANCTCTGAGTAGGTAGGCACTGTGTTGAAGCTGGCCACAAGGGAATATGTGAAATATCAATGCAAGGAGTGTGGGCCAAAAATAGAGGCATTAGAACTGTTATTGTACAGAGTGAAATTGAATATCACAGATGAAACAGAGGTGGCCATGGCTGAACCAGGGAGACATTCAGAGTCTAAATGATTAGAATCAATGATATTACCTTCACTCAGTACTTGTGATAAACACAGCACTCCACAACCAAACCAAACAACAAATACAGTGGATAAAACTATCTCGAAGTCAAATTTACTTTTAGAATGGTCATAAAAGTTGTAATATTGGCAATGGACCATCAGACCTTGATTTGGCTATACCTGTGGATCTGGTATTGATTTCAGAAGGATGAATAGCACTGGAAATGTATTTATTTAACTAAATCCTTGCTTCTCTAGGATAAATTAGAAAAAAAAATGTGAAGAAGTCCACCATCACCTTATTTATAAAAGCAGTCTTTCAATTTTTTCCCCAATAGTCATTGAACTAGCAAATGCTGTTACTATTTTAAGCTTGATTTTGCATGAAGATGGTTGACAAAAGACTGTGTTACAAAATTACTTTGAATTGAATGGCCCTGCTGTCTTTCAGTCTGAGTGAAAGAACAGATAAAGGAGAGCCTGCAGAGTTCTGAGTCTGAATGGGAGAGGAGTGCTTCCAAAGAGGGGGATTTGGCCAAGGAGGACAGCAGAGTGAGGTATTCATAGACTTGTCTGTGAAGGAAACTCATAAATAAGTGAAACATGGAAAATAAGTTTAGTTTCAGTCCCAGGAAAGTGGGGGGGAATATGTTTGAAATGCTGCTGTGTCAATGTTCACTTTGAGGGGTACCATAGGGAGTCCAGAGTGAAAAAATTGAATAATTTCATGGCAGAAACTGAAGAATTGTGAAAAATGAACCCATGGAATCACAGATCCAGTATAATTTTTTCAGTGGTTTTCTTGGTTTCAAAGTAGTTCCATACTGAGTATGTAATCTGTTTGTAGGGAAAAGTAACCAGAGAAACCTATCTCACTGAGCTGAGTACTATAAAGTTAAAAATATGTTTTGAGAGAAATAATAACAAAAAATAATTCCTCAAAACAAATGAGGGATAGGATAAAATGTAAAATATTTTACTGGAATAGGAATCTGCAAGCATATCCTCTCACCTTCTTTAGTATAATGAATTATTTCCAAGGCACATACAATACACTTAACTAATCAGAATTGCAATCAAATGGTATATGAATTTCCTGTTTGATAAACTTGATAATGAGGATAGTAAAGAAACCTCCAACCTGTCAGGAGAGGAACTGTCTGAAAAAAGGAGATAGCCATATTTGTGATATAGGGTAGTAGGAGTTTATGGTTAGACTTCCTCTGGGGAAACGATTAGAATATATCTCCTACAATCTTTTCATTTGTCTCTGTCTAAAGGCTCAATATTTAGAGCCCAAATGAATTTTGCTGATGGTTTAAATTGAGGAGCCATCATTAATGCAGAAGAGCATCATAATAGGACAGTGGCAAGATTGGATGACCTTGAGAACTGTGATCACAGTAAGGGGATGGAATTTAAAATTTGAAATACAAGCATCATATAAAGATTTTCTGCTATGATTTGGGATCTTACCGTTAGAACAGAGAGAAGAGAAAGCTTGATCAAAGAATGATAAAAGTAGCAGAAATGATGCAATACTACAGAGAGAAAATTCAATTTTAGGATGTGTCTGCTAACAGAGGGAGGGAAAAGTGGATGAGACTGGATGAGGAGAATCTTCACTATTATTGTGCAACCCCAGTGACCTGTGTTTGTAAAATACAGCTGCAGCCAGAAAAGCTGCAGAGAAAAGCCAGGAAGATGATGAGGGGAGTGGAGAGAAAACAAGAAGACCTTGTATTTTTTAGCCTTATTGAAGACTGAGAAAGTATTTAGCACAAACCTGTATTGCTTGAATATATGCTTGTCTAAGACTGCTGGGAATGAGACTCTTCCAGTCAGATATTCCTACATCTGCTGATTTTGGTTCCTTTACTACTCACCATGGAATTTGTCTTTAAAATACAGCAGCTCTTCAGAGATATTGCATGGGGAATTAAAAGAATTTAAGTAAAATAGCATATGTGTAGATGCTTTCATCCTGTCTTAAACTGCCATTAGATGCATCTAAGGAGAAAAAACTGTGGAAAATGTGCAGAATGAAATCCTGGCTCCAGCAAAGACAATGGTGTGAAGGAATGGTTATGGTCTCCCCAGCAGTATAGTTAGTTTGAAATAAAGTAGCTTGAAGTAGTTCATTTTTATGGTCATCTGATCTTTCCACTGTTCACATTCTTTGTTCAAATTTATTATGTTAACATGNAAGTAAAATAGCATATGTGTAGATGCTTTCATCCTGTCTTAAACTGCCATTAGATGCATCTAAGGAGAAAAAACTGTGGAAAATGTGCAGAATGAAATCCTGGCTCCAGCAAAGACAATGGTGTGAAGGAATGGTTATGGTCTCCCCAGCAGTATAGTTAGTTTGAAATAAAGTAGCTTGAAGTAGTTCATTTTTATGGTCATCTGATCTTTCCACTGTTCACATTCTTTGTTCAAATTTATTATGTTAACATGTTTTTAAAGAATAAAACCCTGAGATTTTAAAAGACAAATATTCCTGGAATGAAGAAAACAGGACAAGTCCTGGTTTTTAATCTGAACAAATAATTACCAGGAATTAAAAACCCCTCACAAATCCCTAGGCACACGTTTTTTGGAATGAAACATTCTTAGATTATGGGAGAGAGGAGAGTTGTAATTTGACTATGTCTTTCACTGTCACTCAATAAATTTCAAAGATTATTGGAAGCAGGTTCACACAAGACTCTGTTATTTGTCTTTCAAAATATGCACGAACTCTTAGGACAGTTCATCTAAATCACTTTGAAACACCCAGCAGCCTGGTACTGTAATGCAAACAGAACTATTTTATAAATCAGTCAGGAGAGTTCATTCTTTAAAAGATATGCTACATTACTGGAGGCAAAAAGCTCTCTGTTTCGTTATATAACAATGACAATAACTCAATTTAAGTGTATAATGACCCAAGTCAGCAGTCCACAGCAACAAAAATTTAATAGGAACCTTATCAAGTTTGCTGACATGTTCTTCTCTAGAAGCCATTATAGGCTCTTCAGTATACAAAACAATTGTCTCTAATCTTTAATATTGCTAAGCAGCAGGGGGCAAATAGGCATTTTAGCAGAGCTCTGCTTTTTATAAACAGCATTTAAAATATTCACGTGCTCCTGGGCCCAGAGCTGTATGTCAAATGTTTCTGAAGTTTGGTCATTAGAGCAGGCTCTCTGGAAGCAGAGGAGCGTTTCTGCACTCCCGCGATGCCCTTTAAAGAGGATCCGATGTCACCTTGCTGCAAAGGCGAAGGATTCCAGCGAGGGCCTCCTCCAGGAGCAGCGTGATTTCCAACTATCTCCTGATGTAAATTAAACCCATGATGGAATGAATGGGCTCCAGAGAACCATTACAAAGAAAATCACTCTATTAAATACAAAACCAAACGTAATTTCCTCCCTATTTCTTTCACTAGTCTTCTATATAAAGTGTGCAAAGGGTACATACTAATGACTGTATTGAGTAGGTTGTAATGGCCACTTAACTTATGATATGGAATATTTATTGGTGTAGTAGTGCTGAGACTAGGATGGCAACAGAGTAAGAAGCTGTCAGAAAAAAACACCTGTATTTACATCTCAGTCATGGCTGTTCAAAATTCATTCATTGTGTTCATTTAAATGTCATTTTTTTACTTTTAC
>VZRX01017531.1:396080-421203 GCA_013398075.1 Notiomystis cincta
TTGAAATAAAGTAGCTTGAAGTAGTTCTTATGTATGGTCATCTGATCCACTGACTGTTCACATTCTTTGTTCAAATTTATTATGTTAACATGTTTTTAAAGAATAAAACCCTGAGATTTTAAAAGACAAATATTCCTGGAATGAAGAAAACAGGACAAGTCCTGGTTTTTAATCTGAACAAATAATTACCAGGAATTAAAAACCCCTCACAAATCCCTAGGCACACGTTTTTTGGAATGAAACATTCTTAGATTATGGGAGAGAGGAGAGTTGTAATTTGACTATGTCTTTCACTGTCACTCAATAAATTTCAAAGATTATTGGAAGCAGGTTCACACAAGACTCTGTTATTTGTCTTTCAAAATATGCACGAACTCTTAGGACAGTTCATCTAAATCACTTTGAAACACCCAGCAGCCTGGTACTGTAATGCAAACAGAACTATTTTATAAATCAGTCAGGAGAGTTCATTCTTTAAAAGATATGCTACATTACTGGAGGCAAAAAGCTCTCTGTTTCGTTATATAACAATGACAATAACTCAATTTAAGTGTATAATGACCCAAGTCAGCAGTCCACAGCAACAAAAATTTAATAGGAACCTTATCAAGTTTGCTGACATGTTCTTCTCTAGAAGCCATTATAGGCTCTTCAGTATACAAAACAATTGTCTCTAATCTTTAATATTGCTAAGCAGCAGGGGGCAAATAGGCATTTTAGCAGAGCTCTGCTTTTTATAAACAGCATTTAAAATATTCACGTGCTCCTGGGCCCAGAGCTGTATGTCAAATGTTTCTGAAGTTTGGTCATTAGAGCAGGCTCTCTGGAAGCAGAGGAGCGTTTCTGCACTCCCGCGATGCCCTTTAAAGAGGATCCGATGTCACCTTGCTGCAAAGGCGAAGGATTCCAGCGAGGGCCTCCTCCAGGAGCAGCGTGATTTCCAACTATCTCCTGATGTAAATTAAACCCATGATGGAATGAATGGGCTCCAGAGAACCATTACAAAGAAAATCACTCTATTAAATACAAAACCAAACGTAATTTCCTCCCTATTTCTTTCACTAGTCTTCTATATAAAGTGTGCAAAGGGTACATACTAATGCCTGTATTGAGTAGGTTGTAATGGCCACTTAACTTATGATATGGAATATTTATTGGTGTAGTAGTGCTGAGACTAGGATGGCAACAGAGTAAGAAGCTGTCAGAAAAAAACACCTGTATTTACATCTCAGTCATGGCTGTTCAAAATTCATTCATTGTGTTCATTTAAATGTCATTTTTTTACTTTTACAGTTTACAAGGCAATCAGAGGACATTATGTATAAATAAATTTTTTACAGTTTTGGTAATGCTGCAGTGCTTTAGCAGTGCCTACTGCTCCATAACAGAAAGGTGAAAACTAGCATGCAAAAAATCTGCTCTTTGCCTGAAACAAAAGGTTTTATACAGAAGGCACTGCCCGAGTCATTGAGTCTAGTCACCTGTCATCACAGATTAGAGATTTTTAGTTTAGAAGACTTTGCAACAGATATCTCTCACATCTCCTTGCACACAGGCCAACAAAAATAACCCAAATACACTTTAATAGAGCGAAAGCCAAAGGTAAAATAGGAGATATCCCTAGAAGAGAAATGGGAAAGAAGAGTGTACGGAGTAAAAAGAGCTGTGGTGAAGGAGACATTTGAGGGATGGGAATGGGAAAGGGAAATGTAGAGCTAAGGAATGCAAAGCAGAGGTGTTTGGGTATGCTTGTGGAGCTCCAACCTTGGCTAAGTCACAGCATGTTTGCTGTAGGATGATGTCACAAACCTTGACAATTGTTGCACCTTGCCTGCCATACAGGATGAAGTTTATTTCACTTCAAATGTTTTTGCTATAAATCACTATACCTATGCTAGCCAGGCTAATCTCTCTTTATCCTAATGGAGAAAAATAGGCAATTTTAGGACAAGACCAGCTTTGAACATGTTGGGGATGTGTTGGGCCATAGAAGTACCTCATTCTCTTCATCAAGCCCTGTGGTTTCTTTGGTTTAGCTTTTGTTTTCATTCTGTGCATGAGAAACACATCCTGCTGGTATAGGCAATTCCTGCCAGAAATGTTATTACAGGACACATCCTCTGTGTCCAACTCAAGCAGGCATGGAGCCGTCCTCCCATGCGTATCGATACAGTTGTATATGATAGAGATAATCTGTGCTTTGTTGTGATGGCTCTGATTGCCTCCTCCCTTTCTTTTTATTGCTCAGCTAGCAGAATGAGTTCAAAAGGTTAGTGTTTATTCAGACAGTGGTATAGGAAACAGAAAACCAGGAACTTTGTGAAAAGTCATCCTGTGGAACAAGAAGTTTTGAAGTTTGGATCCATTATGTTATGTTATACTTTTAAGTGGCTGCTGACAACTTCCTATTACGTACTGTCAATCTTTCCTAGTGTTTCTTGTCTACAGAGCTTGTGGGGCCTTCTTTTTATTTTAATTCCTAACTACCACATAGTTATCTGACACCTTGTGAATGGGACCTGAGGAAGAATGAAGTTGAAAGAGTGTGTCATACAAGGATGTTATTTGACAAGATAACTGTGCTGGTCCAGCAGCTTCCAGATGCCAGAAGGGGTAGTTTTGCTCTTGTATTCCCCATTCCACCCCAGCTATCGGTTTTCACTTCCTTGAGCACACTGAATGGCCAAAGATGGCTTAACAAAAACATTATAAAAAAAAAAAAAAAAAAGAAAAAAAAGGAGAGGGGAAGAGTTCATAGTGGACTAGGACTGCTGAAATTGAGAAGACAGGACTGTGTTGCTGAGTGAATGTACCCGCTGAAAGGCGGGAGAAACTCTCCTTTTGGCAGCAGCATGTTGCTCCCCTGTCTTACCTGAGGACAAATGTGATAACTATAGCTAAGCATCTGAGGAAATGAAAAAGAAGCTGCAATGACCTAGGAATGGTGACATTTGCTCAGCAGCTGCATCAGGCAGGTGGTTTTCACTGCATGGAGTCCTGAGGTTGCACCATTCTGCGGATGCTGGGAGCTTATAGGACTTGAAGGGCTGCTCAGGAGGCTTTGCAGTTTTAGCTGTGTGAGCAGAAGGAGGCTCAGAGGCTCAACCAAATGTTTTCCATCAGGTTTAACAAAAAGAGGTGGTAGATGTGGGAAAGAAAGAAGAGGGTTTGGAGGTTATGTTCATGTTTTTATTAAAGCAGTCCCACTGAGTTTCCTGTGGCTATTTTTCTGATTCCTCAAGTGGGGACCCTTAGGTAAACACCATGGTAAAGCATTTCCACTTCTAAAATATAGTGTTGGGCTGTCATTAGACCTTTGAGTTGGCCTTAGGTCTTACTGTCTGTGGTTAGGAAGGAAACTTGTTTTACATGCACTAAAATGCCTAAAGAAAAGGCACTCTACCATGAAGCTGTTTTTATTCCAGTTAAAATGTCTTTGGGTTTTTGGAAATATTTAACACTTTTTACTTGCTTTTCCTTTTCCTTACGAAAAGTAGAAGAGTCCAACACCCCAGAAGAGAGGGTGAGCCTGTGTTTGATGGAGAGCTATTTGTTATCAGGTGGTGAAGTGTGAACTCGCCTTGTCTCACTAAGAAAGCTGACAGAGGCAACATCTCATTTTTCTCCCTCTAGTAATTGCTGTAAGGCAAAATAATTTTTGAAGTCTTGGGAAAGAAAAATTCCTATTAGAGTAAGTCTTATTGATTTTATTGTTACTGACCTCTTAAGTGCCTGCTTGACTGGCTTTTTAGCAGCCAATAAGAACATTCTGGGTTCCTTTAAGAGGAAGTGGACTTAAGACAATGTCTGTCATGAAGTAAAACCATAGGCTCAGAGGATTTGACATTGTTTATTTCTCTTAGAACTCATTCATTATGTTTCCCATTCTTTTTGGATTTCAGAGGCTTATTTCAGAAAATGAGCAGTTCAATACTGATCTGTGCTAAAGCAAACACAGAGTCCATCTGGTGAATTGCACATCTGTCTGCAGACAATAGAGGGCGATTGGACATTCTCCAAGATGGTATTAGGCCATAGACCGTGCTTTGTCTCGTGTCTTACTAGTGATTCCAGACTCTCTCATTTTTGTAGCAGTGTCTTCATATAAAGACATTTCAGTTTTGAACTTTTCCCTTAGAACCCTTTGGGGAGTTTTATCTGTGTTATCATACGAACACAGACTGCAAAATGAAAATATGGTATAATGCAAGAATCGTGTAGTTGATTCAAATAGCTGATCATGGGGTTCCTCCTGCACAGAACCATTTGAAGCTTCAGGGGTCAAGTTTACAATATCTACAAAGACAGAGATTGGAGAAGACTAAATGATTATGTAATGATGATTAAACACCAAAGCCTTTCTCTAATAAAGAAATGAGGTATGACCTAATTACTACTGTTTGCTAGTAAAGATTGATCCATTTATCATTTTACTCTCTGTAATGGTTAAAGTATTTTCTCTCAATTTTGAATAAAGTGGAACTTCTGAAATATTTTCAAACTTTTGAGTTATCACTTATTGGGGCTCAAGTAGTCACAATTAAATTATGATGACCTGAGAAATTATTCTGCCACAACTGCCTTTGTGCTTTTAGCCCACCTCAGTTTAACGTAAAATGCTAAAAGTTTAATGCTAAACCTTGAGCTTGTCTAAGTACTATCTATTTTTAGCTGAGAAGTAAGTCAGCAGTTGTGACTGGAATGCACCAAAAGCATCCATATTATGGAATAGGTTGGCTCAGTTGACAAAGTAGCCTATGAAGCCATAGAAATTTGGTCATGCTTCATCAAGAGCCAGAGTTCCAGCATTTTTCTCTGGTGTCCTGTTGTAAGGCCCCAGAACACTCACTCGACAAGCTTCTGACAAGAGCTTAGGGTATTTTATGTACTCCAAGTTAGATGCACAGGAGAAATACCAACCAGGTATTCTCAAGAGGTCAAAACAACAAAAGGAACTTTAGTGGCGACTTCAGAAAATCAGAGGGCTTTGGCAGAAGTTTAGAGCAGCATTCAGTCAACATAAAGCACTTCACAAGACACAAACTTAGCCCATTCAACTTAGCAAACTCCAAGCCCATTTTAAGTTACTCAAAGCTCCAAGAAGAGGGATTTAGAAGAAAAAGTGACAGAGAGAAAAAGTGTAGAAAAGAACAAGTATTGGTACCACTCCTGGTTCCAGAGGTGTTCAGCTGATAGAAATTCCAAGAGAAGGTAGGGTCAAACCACATGTTGCATGTCCTGGGCCCTTTGGCTTTGTGGCCCTTCCCCTAGCTGGGACTCCCAGTCATCTGACCATGCTGGGGTAGGACTGGGGCTCCAAGAAGGGGCTGTGGTCCCTCCAGAGTACCAGGGATCAGCAGCCACTGTGGGTCTGGGATAAAGGCCTGGGGAGAGGCGTGGGGTATGTGAGGCAGGGCATCATCTCAGCAAGGGGAAAGCCCAAACTGCTGCTTTACCCCTGCCCCTTTGAGGCAGCAATCCTTCCAGTCTTTCATACCTGGGAAGAGCGATGGAAACCTGTATTTAACTCCTTGGGAGGTCCCATGCAAAATAATTTAAATGTAGAGATACATCTGCCTTCCACACCTAAATTTGAAGATATTTTTCAGCAACAGGAGAGCAACAGCATCATAATGATATGGATAGTAGTTGAATTAGACAGCACTCTCCCATTTTTGTGTGAGATAGGACATTTGTTTTAAACTGTGGTACAGAATAAATAACAAGGCTTTGATAGTCTTTCCAGAAACCAGAATTTCCTTTCTTGGGCCAAAGGTCTCATAATGCTAGTGTTTGTCATTCAAATAGAATCACAGTTCACATAGAATTTGTTTGTGATTCTGGGGTCAGTCTCATATCTGGCTGGAGGGAGAGCCTTTCCCCTGCTATTTCAGGGTATGCACAGTAGTGTTTTATCTGTGTTATATTCCTGTGCTCCAGATTAAGTGTTGCCCTGAAGAGAAAACTGAATATTAGCTGGCAGGCTGACAGTGAGCTCTTTGCCATGTACCTTGCTCAGCTTCAGACTGCTGATGAACACTGAGGCATCTTTACTTTCAAACCCATGTGAGGCCCAATAAGTGGAAAGGTAAAGGCATCAGGTGTTTGAAACTTTTAATATCCAGCGCTTCCAGAAGAAGGAGAAGTCCTTATAGTTCTTACTTGAAGTTCAGACACTTTCAGGAGACCTGTTTTTATTTATTCATCCAGTTGTGGGGGAAGAGGATTGTAAATGAATAGATCAGATGGTTTAGCTGAAGAGTTTGCTTTCAAGATGGCAAGCAGCACACGTGCTTATTATTAAGCAGATATGCTTATTGCAATTCCACCAGCATACTCAAAACTTCATCAATGAGACAAACACTGAAGCTAATTTCCACTGCTCCCATGGAGCTGTAGTCTAATCATGTCTGTTGAAGTGACCCTTGGAAAAAAGTTAACTGAGTAAATGACAAACTTATCAAAACTTTATTAGGACACTTTTACCTCATTTCATAGCTTCTGAAACCTTCAATAAAAATGTTTACTGCTGCCACTGCTGGTGAAGGAATACATATAAAAATTTTTTACAGTTTTTCCTTAGTATTTGTCCTTTTTAAAATTTTGAGTTTGATGGAATTCAAACAAGGATCAATGTATGGATTTGTCCATAGCAAAAGTATATTGCACTGTGTAGCTACTGTTCCTTGATGATCTGAGATTTTGCTAATAATTGTAGTGTACATGGTAGCCTCATTTTTCTGAAATGAGAAATGAATGGACTGATAAAGCGTAAAAACTTAGGTAGGACAGGTATGGAAGGTATTCAGTTCATTGCAGAGTTGTTTTTCTTGCTAGGTTTGGTATTGTTAGAGCAGAAAAATGAGGCCATAGTCTTGTGGTCTGCTTCTCTGCTGGTAGCCTGGTAGGAATGCCTTTGCTTCACAGGCAAGCCAGGAGGTTCCTCTCTCTTGCCACTACTTTTACCCTCTATCATTTCTACTCCCTTGACCTTTACCTCTGCTGATGCTGGAGTAGATCAGATGGTGCTCTTGACACTTAGAATTTTAGAAAATGTTCAGTTTAACTTTAGGCCTAAATCTTTCAACTTAAACTTTAAATAAAAGATGGTCACTGTTAGGTCTGTGGTCCTCTGGAGAGCTGAAATTCATTGCTCCATAAAATTGTACAATTGCAGCCACAATATTGTGCTTCCTACTCCTCTCCTCATGCTATAGATTTTATGATTTTGCAATGCACTCTTTGTACTGCAGCTACAGACAAACCCCTTTATTTTACTTGATTTTGCCAAAAGAGCTTAGCAACAGATCCTTTACACATTCAGAGAAGAACTCCAGTTATAGTGGTTTGCCTGAGTTGTTGTCTCAGCCTGGGTTCCAGAGTTCCCAGGTCCCATTGTGCCCCACACAGTGCTTCAGGGGGCATCCCTGTCCCTTCTTAAAGGAAATACAAGAAGGTAGAGGTGACCTGTTCTGTCTCCTGAGGTGGATGGTCTGGGATCCTGTCCTCTGGGCTGAGTCCAAATCTGTGTGTTATTGAGGTGGGCAAACTTTTCTTTTGTTCCCTAAAGAAGATGAGAGAAGGAACGAGGAAAATAGCAATGAGTTGCAGCACTGCAACAGATCAGTTGGGCTACTGTCTGTAAAGGTCTGTTTCATTCATCACCTGCAAGATGATTATGAGAAAACCCTCGATTTCTATTAAATTGCACAGTCTGTTTGTTAAAACAATTATTTATAGTGTTTCTCCAACTGTAGTTACAATTCTTCACCTCTGATGTGAGAGCTGACTTTCAGAGGCCCCCCACAGACTATTTCTCCTTGCAAATGTATTCTTTTCACCATTTTTCATTTAGGCTAAACACAAGAGAAAAGGCCAAACTTTTGTAGGTCTCTGTGTCTGTCAGACACATGCACGAAGGGACAGTGAGGCTCTGTACTTTGGAATATACAATGAAACTGAAAGAAAAAGATCTGTTTTCAAGACAATTGATTTTCATACATTTTAAATGTGTAGCATGTAAAGAGCTGACTTAGTATTTTAGAGAGTATTAACCATTTCCCCTCAATTCCATCCTCCAGTTCTGATTATATTTTGCATGTGGAATTGAGTATTCAGTTAGGAGCAAAGCAGTGGAAGCAAATTTTCCTGCTTCTAATTGCACTGCTTGCTTCAGTTCCCCTTATAATAGTATTTAGAGTCAGTTGAACATGCAGTTTATCCTCTATGCACTTAAAGTACCTGAAAATTTAGCTCCATATATGTATAAATATACACACACACACACATACACACTCATGAACATTTTCTGAGTTTTGCAATGATCAGATCCTTGACTTTAAAAAGCTTCATTCACCAGTATGAATGAAGTAATTATGAAATTTATATTTGCTGGAATCTTTGTATTTATTTTGTTTTGTAAGAAATCCAAGGCAACAAGGGAAAAAAGCATTGCAATAATAGAGAACAGGAGGTCACTGATGAAACTATAGAACCAAATTTCAAATATAGTAGGAACTAAAATATGTTAGGTCACTTTCAAAAGCTATCAAGTCAAAGAAGCTTGACACCTGGAAAAAGGCAAAAGGCATTAATATATTTTAGTACATCCTGCATAGGATCTAGAAGTAGCTGTTGCTTATCAAAAACAGTTTTCACGCTGTATAAAAAACAATCATTCTAGGAGAAAAATAGTGCTATTAAATAGTGCTATTATTTCATTGTTATTACCCTCAGCTTCAGGATAAAATCTGATGGCTACTGTAAAACTGCCTGAAAGGAAGCAGTCCTAACTCCCAGTACATGTGTAAATTTTCTTGTAATTACTGAGGAATGCTGCTTTCTGCACTTTCCCCACGAGCAGAGTTGTGGAGAGGGCAGACACAGCTGCTGGCAGTGCCTTGGATCCTCAGGATGCTGCCACAATCCTGGCTTCTGGCTCCCTGGTCTCCTCTCTGGGGAGAGGTGGCTGCTGCAGCAGAGGTGTGAGTTTACATCTGCTTGCTGTGACCAGGGTGATGTGGGGCAGGCAGAGCATTCCTGTGAATTTGGCCAACGCCCTTTTTATAGGGTGAAATCCCACCCTTGTGAAATCAATGGGATATTTGCCATCACAGGGCCAGGTTTTCTCCCAGAAACCTCATTGTAATCTGAGGTAGACAGGCAGAAATCACTGTGACTGTCAAAAAAAAAATCCTCAACTTGCTCTAGTTTGCTCCTGCTAGGTCCAGTTTTCCACTGTTTTTGTATATGAAGTTTAATTTTTCACTGTGCCTGAGGCCTGGCAGCCTGGGAATTAGTTAGGATTACCTGCTTCTTTATGCCCCCAGGATCCTGCTAAAATTGCAGGAGGGAGCTTTTAGCTCAGGCTGCTCCAGAAGGCTGTGCAGCAGGACACATGAACTGTAACCCTCATTTCATCTCCTGTTTTTCTTTTCCCAAATCCTTTCCTCCCTGCCTGGCAGGGTGATGGTGACACAGGAGGTCTTTTTCCTCCCTTCTCCCTCCTCCTTGGTGCAAGTGAGATGGCTGCAGGGGATGCAGGCGATGGAAAAGGACAGGGTTTTGAAACACAGGGAAGCACATCTGTTGTTTCTCAGATTAGAATTGAGCCTATAACAGTTGTCTGACAATTTGCAAGTTGGATTTATAAATCTGCCATTGTAAGAGGCTGAGTTATAAATGCACTGTGGAGTTTATAGAACCTGCCAGCAAATCTTAACTGCAAACCCTTGATTTATAAAGCATCTTTTAAACCAGTAATTTTTAGTTTGGTTTTTACTGAAGCATTTCAGTACATGGTAAGTCAGAGAAAAAATTTCCATATCCTAAACGGGATTAACAAATCTTAAATCAGATCTGTAAGTCCTAGAACAGATTTACAAATCATACCTATAAATCCCAAATAAAACTATATCTTCTTTTTTTTCCCCTTGGCTTACAAATCCTGATTTTGCAGATGCCTGGTAAGGAAGTGATTTATAAAGTAAGAATTCAAAGCTCAACTGTCAGCATGATCAACTCTGAGAGGTCTGGCTCTCACATCTTATCTGAGTGCTTTGATTTACAAGCTGTAGTCAGGCTCTCTCTACCAGAGATTTTCTCCTGAAACTTGGAGTTGTTTATTATGAGATCTACAAAAGGTTAGATTCTTTCTATACCAGAGTTTGACTGGCCTGGCAGTGTTATGGAAAAGGTGATACCTAATCAGATTGCAGCTGGCAAAAGTGCTCTGCATAACATTTGGTTGTCAGAGAAAACAAACAGCAGCTGAGCAACAAATTCTTGAAATGTTAATAAGCTGAGATCCCTGAGTCTTCTTGCACAGATCAGTAATGCACAGTGCACACCTTCAGCAGCTACGAGGACAGAGGTTCACAAGCTGCCTTGCACTTGTTTAAGTCCCATTAGAGACATGATGAAACATTTTACACATTTTACTGAGTATATATGGGCTTAAGCACATGCTTGTGTTTTAGCACACTGCCTAACAGGATTGCAGCTGATTATTTTTCAGGTTTGAGATTGGATTTTCTTTCTAACTCATGTCAATACCTTTGAAATTCATACAAATAAAAATGCCAGACAATTAAAATTACATAATTAGAGAATGCATTCTGGAGGCTGAAATCAATGTAATAATCTGTCTCTTTCTGATGAAAAAAAATCTCCACCAACAGTAGAAAGCAGCTTCAATGACAAGAGAATATTTAATTTATGGAATATTTATGTGAATTTGTTTCTACTTGACAGATTAGCTCCCACTAATCAGATAAGTAATTTAAAAATCACTTTCTATACTCTAGAGTGATCACTTTCAGTGCCCATTTTTTTCTTTATTGATAGTCAGGATTTTCTTTGTCTCATCTAACATGTTTTCCTTCTACCTACTTTTCACCTCCTCTTTATAGATTAAATACTAAGAATTCTTTCACATTAAAGAACTTGGTGAATAGCTGTGTCCATCTGCTGTTTGGACTTGCTCACTGACCTGTGCATACACCCTGTAGTTCAGAGGTTGCCTTCATTATTCTTTGAGCTCCTTGAGAGTTTCTGGGCATCTTTGAATCAAATAAGCATTTACCTGCCAAACCCAAATGATACTGACTGCAGCTGCTGGAAAGGTGTTTAATTTGGGCTGAATTTTGATGGACTATTACTTGATTATTCTAATGTTCCCTCCTAGGTGCAGAACAGTCAGTACCGCTCACTACTCTGGTCTTGTTACTTCTGGTGCTGTGCTTAGGACTTTCATTTTCAATTCAAGACTCACATTGCAGCAGAATCCATGCAAACACAGGAAGTACATTACTCTTTTCTGATAAATTCATTGAAACTCCTTAGAAAGTGAGTGGAATGTTTCTGATGCAGCTAAGCATCTAACTTTTAGTGCGATAAACATGATTTGACAGACAGCTACCTGGATTTGAAGAGATGAGATCCGATGTGCTGGTGCCTACTGATTACACAATGATTATTTAAAGCCTTGTTTGTTGTTGGGAGCTGTTTACTGAACACAGCAGCTCATCAAGAAGAGACTTCCCAATCTGAACAAATAAATCGCATAATCCTAATAGCAAACAAAGTGTTACAGAAATAATGAAAGAATTCGAGGAGGGTGTGTGGGGGCTGGAGCATGGATGAGTAACTTCATCGGTGCATACATCCCTCGCTAGTGCCTGTCAGTAAATTTTCTGGGACCAAGCAACCCAATGGCAGGGCAGCAGTTGTACTGATAACAAGATATTACATAAAGATAAACATAATTACAACCATGGGTCTGTGTGGTTTATTTTTTTTAAAAAACTGATTATGATTGTAGTATGGTTTTAATAATGTATGGAGTTGTTCCAGAATAAGCAAGTATCTATTATGCTCAGGAAAACTGTGTTTTACTTTACTTCTGCTTGGTTTTACCCAAGCATACCAAAACTGCCTCACAAAGAGCTTTGGGATTTGAAGAGACATTTGACCTATGATGAAAAGGAGAACAGGAATCCAAAAATTTGCTTTGTGGCTTCTGTGGCTTTAACAAATCAGAGGAAATCTCACATATAAAATGGCATAAATATATTTACTACCTTGAAGGAATGGGTATGTAAAACTATGGAGACAAAGCTTATGCAGATCTGGGAAACTGTGAAGTAGAAGTAGTCCTTATTTTTATTACTGTAGTTGGCATACATACATACATACCTAAAGGGGTGTTTGGATTTTCTCAACTACATATCAAAATTTCTTCCTTGAAAATCATTCCCTGGTTAAACTGGAAACCCTGCAGATTTTGTCCGAGCAAGGCATAGTAAAGAATTTTAAGTGAAGGTCTTTTCTGCACTGCCCTGCACTGAGCTGGAGGAGGAGTGGAGTATCCCAGGGACCATATGTGACATGCCAGTGTATGACATCCTGTGGTGGCAGTTTAGGCCACAGTGCTAAGCTTGAGAATGGATGTTTTATGATCTGAGTGTACAGTGTCACTTCAATGGCCCAGAATTTGATTTCACAATTGTATGCTAGGTTTAATCCAAATTCGTACCAGAATAAACTGGTACAAATTCTGGCCCGTGATAAATAGTAGAGAAGATCAAAACATGTTCCTACTCTTCTTGGAAGACTCTATTTTTTCCTTTAAAAATATGAAAAATCCTTGATTGAAAATAAACCGCAAAATATTTATTTCAAGTTGTTCCAATGTGATTTACAATGTCTCGATTTATTTAACCAAACCAAGAGGTATCATCTTGGGACAACTTGATGTTAAACACTGTAGTTTTAAATTTTTGAGTTTTTTTCTAAACTGTATTTTTCTAAGGCACAACTGTGATTTTCCCACCATTTGAAGTGCAAATAGCTCATACTTTGTTCACCTCAATGGGTCAGCCTTCCCTGTCTGTGCTGCAGCACAGATTACTTCAGGGACTTCTTGCAGTACAAAATGGGAACTGTGGTTGGAAAGCAGTTCAGAGGAAGTGAGCTGCTTTGTGAAAATGGGGGTGTTTGGCTCCTAAAATACAGTTCTTATGAGGCGTTGTGACAGCTTACAAGGATCATACTGAATAGCAAACCAAAGTGAAGCATTTGCTTATGGGACTGCTGAGATGTTTTGCCTCAGTTAAAAGACATATGTTCATATTTCCCTGCAAAAAATCTTTATCCTTCAGCTAAAATAGTTTTGTTTGTGGTTTTTCTTTTAAACTCTCTTTACTTTCATGTGTTTGTGGTTTTTATTTTTCCCCAAAAAAAGTAAAAATTATACTTAAAATAAGACATTACTATTGGAAAACTATATTTTGAGAATCTTTCCACACATACAACTATTTCTGATGAAAAAAAAATTTGTTTTGGTTTGTTCTTTCCACCATGGTAATGGGCAGTTTTGCACTGGTATTCACACAGAAACAAGCATGTGCAAACACAGACAGCCCTAGTTGGCTGATATACTCAAAGGGAGTCCAAGTATTAAAGATAAGCCATTACATTTTACTCTGTGTTATAAAAGACTACAACCATTTCTCGGCACAATAAAAAGAGAGATGGGTAAATGTGTTTCGTATTTAACTTTTGAGGTTTTCAGCTTGCTCTGGACAGAAAATACTGAACAATAAGCTGTTACTGTTCTCGGCTCTACCCAAACCTACCTCCACTCTCCCACAAGTGAGGGGAAAAGAAGAAAGCTCTTTCTGGGTAGCTGGAAGATGGAAAGGCTCCTTAGTGAGACAAGAGAATAGCAATCCTCCGTCCTATCCTCTCTGTGTGAGAGAACAAAGACTGTTTTCCTGGCCCTTTGCCTTGCCTCCCCCTCTTCTCCCTTGGTGGTGGAAATCATCCAGCTCTCACAGTCCCAGCAGCCCCTGGCAGTGGGGAGGAGATGCTCTGGCTTCTCTCTGTGTTAAGTCCCTTGTGAATTAGTCTCAGATTTGATAGGGATTCTCTGTCTTTCAGGAAAAAATGTACATTATTTTAGCAAGTTTGCAAATGTGCTGGTTTACAGAGTTTAAAATTATTGTTAACCTTTCACGGAGCGTTACAAAGAAGAAAGGAAAGCAACCTTTTACAAACTGATACAGTTCTTAACAGCTCCTTCAATGAGTCCTCGTATCAGAGGAGATTTAAAGTAAAGAAGTGAGAGACTCCTGATGGGATAAACTTTTTCTTATGTCTTTGAATTACAGGTCAGGCTTTGCTTTATAACAATGAAAAAAGAAGTCAGAGCAGGTATTGACTTCACAATGATGTAGATCAGGTTTGTGTACTCATGCAGACATAAATGAGAATTCAAAACCAGACACCATCTCACAGAGGGAAGAAATGGAAAATTAAACCTCTCATTATTGCATTGGAAATTATAGGATTATATCTATCACCCATAGCATATAACAAATGTTGTAGCCAGCTTTGCTGAGTGGATTTGCAATGCTCTGGAAACTAGACATTTAGAAATAGTGGTTAAATAAGGAAATAGTAACTGCAAGCTGTTTTTTATCTTTGTGACTGCAAGCTGTTTTTATCTTTGACATATACATAACTTACATCTTTCTTAAAAGGAGAAAAATTATCTCTTCAGCCTCATCTGTGTTATAAGTTAGATTTCATTGTGGACTAAAGGAGCAGCTTAATAAAGACCATATCCTGAAACATCTGCATCCATTCGATCAGTAGATCAAATCACTGCATCACTGCTTCCCTTAACTGCAGTTGACCTGACCCAATTCTTCTCTTCTCTTGCAGCAGGGATTTAATTCATAATGTTTAATTTTCAATTATTAATAATCACCTATGCTGTCAGTTTATTTAATAAACATTTAATATTAATCTAATTCAACAGGATGATGTTTAAAACTGAGGAAGTTCTGCTAATTTTTTTTCGCTGCTATCATCAGTTATCCTGAACAAAGCAGACTATATAGGAAAGAAAAAAATCCAATAGTGACATTTAGAGTTCAACAGTGAGCAGCACACAAGCTGTCAAGTGTTTTTCTTTGACTTCTTGACACAATAAAAAAAGACTAAGAGGTTTTTTTTCCCACTGGCACTTACAAATATTCTGGAGTTAATGTGTGTCTGAGGAAGAGAAGAATTTGACCTAAGTGTTTACTTTTACCATTTGAGATTCTTATCTGTTACAAATGTACTTCCAGACATGATGGGCTATGGAGTAAAGCCATGCCCAGGCATACTGGGTATTTCAGGTTTCTCAGGCATCCATGTTCAGTGAATGGAAGGAATTGTTAAACTGTTCTAAATAAGAACAAAAGCCCCAGTGAAGTATTCTCTTACTTAGAAACAGCTTTCTGTTTCAATCTCGTTATTCAATTACATTATGGGATACTATGCAGGAGACATTGAGCCAGAAACGCTTTAATCAAATAAAGAAACTGAAAAGGACTTTCCTCTCAGTATCATTTTATTGAGACTAATATTGTTATTGTCTACAGTGTCCATATCAAAGAATCTGTATTGATTTAAGCATTTCAGGCAAGGTTACAGAGAGAATCCTCAAAGCACATCCATCAGCATACTTTTATGGAGATCAGTGCCCTCATACTGACTTACAACAGCCCTAGGTTTAACAGGTAACTTCAGCCTCCAGCCCTCTTGGTAAGTTTCTGGATGAACTCTGGATGGATCATTAGACAATAATTATGAAGGAGAGCACCTTCATCTGAAAAGATGTGGTCTATATTGTTCCCATGTGAGAGCTGACTGCTTTTTACCAGGTGGAAGGTGGCAAAGAGACTCTATCATTGCCCTTGCCCTGCACGGTGGTGTTGGTGCCTCTGCTGCCAGCAGAAGACTGGACCTGTTTCTGTGCTCAGGGGACACAGGGCTGCCAGGAGCTAGTGGCTGCCAAGGGTAAGAGATAACTAGGAATGCAATGAGGTAAGGAAAAGCTTCTTGGATTTCCTCCTCCTCTAGTACACCCATATGTGGTCAACCACGACCTGGATGGACTACAATGTTTGAATCAAGCCAGATGCAATAACTCTTAAATCAGCCTGTGACAAGGTGAGGGAGAAAGAAGGACATGATTGCTCCAGTTTGGCAGTGCTGGCCTGGTGTTTCCACAAAAAGTGCTGCATTTTTTAAAAACATGAATGGAATGGTTTAAGCCATTGCTGTAATGAGGCCTTTGGCGATCCTAATTAAGGGTTTGTCAGCTAACACAAAATGGCATTTGAGAACATGTGTAGGGCCTGAACGCCAAAATGTAGGGACTTGGTTTGCATATCTGTTAACAAGTTGCCCAAGGGATTTTCATCTTCAATATGCCTTCTTGTTAAGCCATGTGCTCTGTGACAATGATAAGGAAGGTGGCACAAACATGGGAGTCTCACTCTCAGTGCTCAGTCTTCCTTTGTTCAAAAGATTTCTGTTGCACACCAGGGGAGAAATGATAACACACGCTTATCAAGCCACTGTGACATATCAGCAGCAAAGGTGAGATTGAATCTGGGCATTATCTGACCAGAACATCATCAGAAGGGAGAGCCAACGGGCCTGCACACGTCAATTGTCTGTCAAAGTGTCTGGCCGATGGCTGTAAATGGCAAATACAGCCTCTGAAACACACATCAGTTCCGGAGCAATTTGCTAAGGGGAACAGGTCATGAATGACTTAACTATCGCTAATAGTGATCTGTAATTATTACCTCGTTAGGCTGTGTTCCCTCAAAGCCACCCCCTGGGAGAAGGAACGAAGTCAAGGGCACACCTTGGACAGATCTCCCCCTACAGATCTCTCCCTGGGATTACCCTTGTGTTTAGCCTTGCTGTTGAAATAATCAATTACGTTCATCTTGTAATTAATGAACTAGTATCCGTTTCATAGGACATGCTCATGCCGTAATTACCGCAATTGTGTTACCAGTGTAGCACTCGGGGAGTGAACGTGTGTGGAGTGCTGGTGAGCTTGAATTGCATGCTGTGGGGAGGCGAGGGGCATGTTTCCTCTGCTCTGGAGGGGACACTTTTTTACTAATGAGAAAACACAGAAGAATCTGATCAAAGTGAAAGAACATATTTTTCTCTTGTTCGTGTTCTATTAACCATACCTTTCCACAATTAAGGTTTCAGTTTAAGCATTTGTCTTAACTGCAGGGGAAAGTCAGTTCTGTACAGTAGGAAAAGTCTGCAACTCACTGTGTGTGGAGGAAGAAAAAAGTATTTGGCATACTTCTATTTTTTTATGATATGCTGTCAAACATTTTTGTGTATAAGATTTCCAAATTCTGTAGTATCTTGAAAATCTTTAATAAAAAGTGTAACATCAATATTAAACATGTCTGAATAGAGGTTTTATGGGGAGTCAACTAGATGGACAGTCTGATCACTCAGAAAATGATACTTCCACTTGAAATGAATTTACCTAATATTTTATTTCTCTTATCAATTAAATTCTATATTGAAAATCAGAAGAAAAAAATAATATGTAAAATTTCATTAAAGCCAAGTAGAAATATGAGTTACTGGGGCAGGTCTTTAAATGGTGTAAATTAACCTGGCTTCACTGAATTACAAAGACCTAGCTCTTTATGTTCTAGTACAAATATAGATTTTCTACATTCCTCCTGGAATCCGAGAATGATGTGCAGATTAATTTCAGTGAATCAGCACATATAGCAAAGAAAGGTGGCTGAGGTGATCAGTAACGGGCTATTTGTACAAAAAACCAAATCACCACACTCTTACTACACATTTGCAAGCTGTGGAATTAAAAAAAAAGCAAAAGATTTGTTTTGTGGGTTTTGTTTGTTTGTTTTGCTTTGTCACTTTCCCCTATTTGTTTCCTTGTTATCTATTGAAAATCTTAGTTTAAAATTTGCATTTCATTTGGTTATACAACTCATATTTGTTTTTAGGGCACCTCTTTGTTACTGATTGGTGGAGTAATGTTGCTGTATGCTTAATGAATTATTGTTCTGTTATGTAGATGATGACAAAATATCTGCTTTATATAATTACAATTTTATATAATTACAATTGAGAAGAAAATTTTGTTAATTTTTGCATATGGCACTCAAAGGAACTTATCATATTAATCATATACTCCAGAAGAGAGGCAGTATGTAATAATTTTCTAGAAATTAAAGTAACTATTTCTTACTTTGGCTTCCTTATGCATCTGTGTGCCAAGTTTCAGCCTGAAGCAGATCTTAACGGCTGCATATGGAACTCTCAAAGTGGCTGTGATGAAGACACTGACAAACTGAACAATACTGAAGTTATATAAATCATTATGCAGTGGATGTATGACAGCTGCCAAATGACAGGATTTGAAGGGAAATTCTGTCTGTGCAGCTTATTTCAGACTTTTCTTCTTCGATATTTGTTTTACCTGTCAGTAAAACCTCTCACTTGTCTTGTCATGAGAATACGAATATTGAATTAATGGACCTCTGTCCCAAAGTAGGCAGAAGATTCTGATAAACAGTCCTGTGCTTTGGAGTGGCCAGCTGTACCAGTACTTTGTGCTGGGTGTACATGGAGTTGTGTGTGCATTGGCAGCAGCATGAACAGACATGGCACTTTAGAGACCTGTGCTGGCTTGAGCTCTCCCTCTTCGCCCTGGATCTAACAGGAGGAACCTTTCTCATGAAGAGACATGTGAACACTCGGTACAGAGTTGTGATAAATTACAGATGTGCAGTAAATTAAATTTATGATAGCTACCTTTGACCTCCTCCTATATGCTTTACTTATTAATCACATTTCTTCTGGGATCACTTCTGCTGAACATCTTCCAAGATTTCCACATTTTTAAACTGGTCTGCTACAACTGTGTATGAATATATGATGCTACTGAAGGAGGGAGGAGGCGTGAGTCAGAGACCTCATCAAGGAGAAATATTTCACTGGTTTGGAAAACTGAACTTGAATGGAGAGAGAGGAGGAAAGTTACAGCACTGGATTAATGTCAGCTCATCATGGTGCTTCTTCTAATTGATTATATTGTAATAGGTATATGCTCATACATAGACAAATATCAAGATTAAGATACAATAGCCAAATCTCTGCTCCATTTTGATGCAATTGTGGATTCAGATCTTGGATGACAAATCAGTGAGGTTAACCTCTGTGCTATCCTCTCTCCTATGTCCCCATAATAACACTTTCACCCTCAACACAGTTGTGAAAATGTGCCCATATAAACTTGCTCAAAGTGTCAGCTCCAGGAAATTGTGCTCCTTCCTTTCATGAGCCTGTGAAGATAAAAATACTATCCCACCACCATCCATTAAATGCATTCTCTATATATAGAGAATATATTAGAATGATACTACGGATATTGAATTTATCTTCATGAGATGGGGATGGTCTCATCAGTCATGAGTGTCACAACTAAGCAAAGACACAAGTGAATAATGAAGCCACCCTTATCGAGTACAGATGAATTCAATTTCCTCTGCACTATAATGTCATATTTGATTCAGTGAACTATAACATCTACTTTTTATTTTTTAAGTTGCCCATGGGTTCTATCTTTTTCTCATTCTCTCTCTCTAAAGCTGTTTTTTGGGACACATTTTTCTGCTTTTATGCATCCTGCATGTCTTTTTCCTCTGTCTGACATAACAACTAAGTTGAGTTCGTAAATGGCATACACAGAATGAGAACACTTACCATGTCAGGTGCCTAAATTCCCTGTCCCTACTAGCTTTTCTGAAGGACTGATGCCTGGGAGTTATGATGACAGAACTTTATGCACAGAAGTACAGGCCAATGGTAATTGAGGTTGTTCTGGTATATCACTAAGGCTATATTCTCTTATGATTTTCTAAAAAGCATGTATGAGTCTGTCCATTTGATGGACAAAGTAGCAGGAAGGAATGAATTGTAGGAGTGGAATTGGAGTTAAACAACTCTGTTGTAAACCCAGGCTGAGAAGAACAAACCAAATGTGTACAATATTATGCAGCAGTGGATCATATGCAAAAGAGTACAAGGAGCAAAAATTGCTGTGGTCTTCTTCTTACCAGGACAGTTTTTAATATGAGAAGAGCTGATCAGAAAGCATGCTTCTCTCTACACCACAAGCCCCTTGAAGTTTTTCCCAGAAAATGTGCTCAGTGTGAGCTGCCTACCAGCCTGCCAGTAAGCTGCTGTTCCAGGATGCTTTAGATGCACTGGGAACAAATGCCACTTCCACAGCGCTGCTACAGCTGGGCACTAGGCACTGCAAGAAGTGCAGAGGGACAAAGCATATTTGAATCCTTTCCCACTGCTGAAGTTGTGCCAACATGCTGGCTGCAGACAATACCAGATTTGTTCTCAGGCAACTTAACCATTCACATTATCCCACAAAATTGATGTCTGTCTCCTTAGACAGGAGAATGTGCCACTTAAGCTACCAAGATCAGAGCATAGTGCTGTCCCTGGGAAGAGCTTCTCCTGGCTGGCACAGTGCTTGGCACAGTGGAGACATGGCCTCTGGCTCAAATCCCCAGAGCTTGCTCTAATTTTCCTCTTTGCAATAAAGAGAATAAACACAAACCTGTTGCGTGAATAACGCAGCTGCTGCATCGGCTCTGGGCTTGGTGTTATTATGTACCTAGGCTGTATATTCTATATTGCTTAATTCAGAAAAGGGCACAATAGCTCAATTCCAAGCTAATTATAGCAGTAGAAGATTCTATGGGAATGCCTCTCCAGGTTTTACCAATAAACTCCTTAGAGAAACAAGGAAACGTATTCACATTATATTTACCTAATAGATGAGATTCAGTCTATTAGATGAGATATGAAGTAAATTAAATTCCATGGCAGGTGAACACCCTGAGGGTACTGTAGTTTATAACACTACATTAATATTCTGTAAGACCACTGCATGAGCTTAGTACAGCTAACTTCAAAATTAGCTTTACAGGCCACCTGCAGAATTTTTTCTGGTTGCTTTCATAGTCAGTGCTGCAATCATAGATAATTTAACATAAATATTAAGTAAATAATTGGTTCAGAATATTTCAAGGTTAGGGACATAAATCTCATTCCCATTACATGCATGCAAACCATAAAAATACAAGGTGGTGCTTAACCTGGCAATTTTAGTTTCCAATGAGCCATATTCAATTTTTTGAAATCGAAAAGACCTAAAAAATTCTACAGAATGCAGTTATTGAAGGTGCAGAAGAATTATTGTGGAAAGCAGATACTAATTCAGAGCTCTATGTAAAAAATGCTCAGGCTGATAAAATGATTGTAATGAGCACTACTAACGTTTTAGAGTGCATTTGTATAGATTTAGTGATATGAATATAGACTGAAATGGTTTTGCTATCCTTTTATGAAAGAATGATTTCTGAAGCTGAGCACTATTTGAGGCAATGAGAAAGAGGTAGTAGGTGTGTCTCATTATGACAGCTGTGGCTATGACATACTCTCTAATTAGCCTCCAGAAGCTTGCTACTTGCAGGTTAGCTAGAAGTAATTGTCACAATAACTAGGTGGTCTCTTAGTCAGAAAAGCACATTTACATTTTGAAGGAGGTAAGCTCTTTTTCTAATGCAGTTTTCTAGCACCAGAGCTTGGGAATGAGATCAAGAACTACACTTAGATGTCAGACTTTTGGCTGTTTCCAAAAAAAACTTAGCAGTTCATCATAGTGATACTTGGGAATAAGTCAGTAAGGTACTATGTCTGTTATGTGCATTTTCCCAACACCAGCAGGCCTTACTTTGATTTTTTTTTTATACATACACCGCTTGCCTTTTTACCTGACTGACTGTAGCATGTCTGTGTAGATTCTATTTTGATGCCCTTTTCCCTAATTTGTCCATAAGGATACAAGGAAGCTTGTATTTTAGTCTTTGCTTTAGACTGTAAGTTGGTTTAATTAACCTTCTGTTCTTTTCCAGATCCTTCTCAAAACATTTGCTCTCTGATATTATTGTCAAATTATAAAAGGTGGCTGAGGAAGGAGAGCTGCAGGTGTTTCTCCTGGACTAGAAAATGCCTGTTAATGCAAAATTGATCTGAAGTAATTTTGACACCACTCGTCCCAGAAAAAAATTGCAATCAGAGAACCTATTATCAGAAGTTGGGTTTGTTGACTTTTACCTGTTGCTTCCTTACTATGTATAGCAATTGCTTTAGGTTTATTAAGATTTTTATGTGTTCCTTTTATTTCATACCATTTGATGTTGAATCTGAACCAGCTCATTCTCCTTCACGTGATTCCTTTACACAACACTTGCAGAGGATACCTGCTGGCCATTCTCCTACTGCAGCTGGGGAATTTTATACAGATATAAATTTCAGATAGCAGGTCTTAAAGACAAGTATGCAGAGGCATTGGCTTTGGAGGGGAAGGCCATGCTTTGAATCTTCTAGTCATAATAGCAAAATCCATCAGAAATGGTTGTTAAAACAACATCTAAATATTTAGAACTTAAGCAACTGTAGGGAATATTGCTTGAGAGTAAATGAAATGGACATACAAGGAGTCAAAATCCATTGAAATTCTGGGAAGAAATCTGAGAACTTTTAGGAAGAAAGGACAGTAAAACTTTTCTCATACATGTAATAGATGCTGTTCTGTTATGCCCAGAAGCAAGGGTGTGTCAGTGTGAACTCATAATTATCAAGTGATATATTGACGTATTGATTTGTACCTAATTTCTTTCTCAAAATTAAGGTATACCTGTGTGAGAATAGTGCTAAAAAAACCCACTTGCAGATGAAAATGTGAACAAAAAACAAGAGGAGGAGGAAAACAGAGGATAGAATTTGAAGACAGAAGAAGAATATAAAAAGAAGGCAGGGATTATCTTGCTTATTTTGGTAATATTCTCCCCATATTTTTTGAGGTACTAAGATGTGTCTTGATTACATTTGTCTGTATCTGCTAACATTCCTGACTGTGCACTTTGATGCTGTGTGGACTCACACCTACTATTAAAGTTTAATGATTGAATAATTTCAGTAGGGGAAAGTCTGCTCTATTAAAGTGCATAGAAGTTCAATAGCTAAAGTCTAAGGCAGACATATGAGGTAATATATAGTGTAACTTTTTATATATTTGATTCTTCTTACTACACTCTAGGGACACCAGGAGACAATGGAGGCGACGTGCAATGAATGACAGAAAACGTGTATAAAAGTCCTATGGTGAATAAATTAAAGCCTTTAGTCAAAAGGCTAATAATAGAAGTGAGAAATTAAGAAGTGTAAGCAAGGGGGACAAAACATCTAGCAGAACAAATGGATATAATAATTTTCAAACATGTCAGCTCGAATCAACTAAGGTAAACATTCGGAGCCTCAGTGCATGCCTAGACTAGGCAAACTTTGCCACTGAGTACTATAAAATGGAAAGGAGTCATAAACTGTTGGAGAACAGAACAGGAGTATGTGTCTGACCATTTATAATCTTTTAATCAAACATGGAGCTCATATCTTGGAGTCTGGTAGCTTTGGAGAGTACTTTGTCTGTGTATTCATAGACCATTCATAATGCAGTGAGCCATAAAATGCTCTCTCACTTTCTTGCTTCAGCAGTTTCAACACCTTCCTCTGGGACAAATTTCTCTAATAACAAGAAGTAATTCAATTTTGCTCTTGCTCAGTCCTAAACAAACAGTTCTGACTGTTGTGACTTACCAGATTTGTGGAGGTTGCTCAGGGAAAGACAGCAAAACAATTCGAAGTCACCAGGTGCCCTGTCAGACTGTAAATTAAGTGTTGTAGGGACCAGCATGGATATTGATGCTTTAAACACCTAAAGCATTGCTGTGCTTCGTGGTGTGCTGTGAGTGGTGCATGCTTCTGCTGTGCATGGCAAGGAACGGGCTCTGGAGGGGCAGCACCACTTCCTGCCCTCCTCTCCCTCCTGCCACCCCGCTGCTTATGATCTTATCACTACAGGTGTGTTCTGCTGATTTTAGGATCTGATGAACAGATAAGATGAGTAACACTCTCTCTTCATTCCAGCAATCGCCTTTCTGCCCTGGGCATAAGGCTTCAGCCTGTACTAGTGCAATTCAGGGGACAGTTTGGCTGGCTGAGGGTTCACATACTGTCCTGGATTTTGTACATCTCTTAAAATTTGCCAGTTGGGAAGTTAATTTAATTTGTAAAAGTACTAAATTTGTGAAAAATACCTTGAAGTGTTTTCCTTATCCATTTCTTAAAGATTTTTTTTTTCTTATAGCTGTTTTAGAGTGAAGTTATCTTTGTTTTTATTAATAATGAGCACTTACAGGCTTGAATTTATATTCCTGCAGAGAAAATGCAAATATATCAAGGACATGAAAATTGATTTAGAAACGGAATAAATTTTTATTATATTCTGTAAGACACAAACTGATTTATTCGGGTTAGTTTAAAAAACAAACAACAAAACCCTCAGTGGATGGGTCTTCTTTGCAAAGCTTCTTGGACCTTCCTCTAAAATACCTTATACTTTTAGAAAGGCCACTAATGAGATTTGTCTTGTGAAATCAAGAATTTTCTTCGTGTAGCTCTTTTTTTCCCTAACCTATAAATTCAAGGCTCATCTGCAGGTCATGTAGTGACTGGGGGTTTCCCTTCATCTGAGGTTTTGACAAAAAACATCCTTACTGCTCCTGTGGATTTCCTGGTTGAAGAAGTTTTGAACACGTCTGTTTTAACTGGATTTTTTTTAACATTGCAAAGCAGCTGTGTTCATGTAATATTTTCCTATATTTTCCTTTTTTCTGCTCTAGATGGCAATGTAGCACTTTTTCTTCCACTGGGAGCCTCATGTTTCTGTAATATTTGTATAAATCCAGTCAGCTAGCAATAGGTATATCTCATTATGTGTATACAGTGCTAGCTGTAATGGTTCCCCTGCCACTCAGCTGTGACTCTCGCCTCATCTCTTGTATCCACCCTCCTTCCTTGTCTTCCTTCTGTCCTCACCTCTCAGGTTCCTTCTCCTGCCCCTGCCACTCTTATTCCACTGCCTTAATTTTTTGCCTGTGTCAGCTGACGATAATTGTGCATGAGACAATCTTGACTTCTGTGTTTTTCACCCTTTTGGTGCCACTGGCCCAAATATTTTCTTTTACAGTCTTACATTTCCACTATTTCCTTCATATCCCATCCCCTCTTTGTGTCTTTTTTCTTTTTTCTTCTTCCCCTTTTTTCTTTCTTTTTCCTTTTTTTT
>VZRX01017531.1:421228-438278 GCA_013398075.1 Notiomystis cincta
TTTGTTTGGTTTTTTTTTTTGTTTTTCTGGAACAAGAACTTCATTTCTATGAAAACTCACTCACAGTGCACTAATAAAAAAGAACTCTTCTAGCTGAGTAGACCTTCTTGTTTTGCTTGTGAAGTAGAATGGACTACACTGCCAATCTACAATACTGAAATTAGGACTAGGCTAATATATTTCCAGTTACTTAAAGACAGTTGCACTGCATCAGATAACATCTACCTATTATTCTACCTTAATAGTGTGAATAGTGAGGGAAGAAATGTTAGACAAGTGGTGTATAAATTCCCTTCAGATGACACTTGGGAATTTAAAAGTTCCTTGAGTCAAAGGTTGCTTTGTATTGTTGGATCTAACCATTTTGATGGAGATTTCCTCTATGAATGGTGGAGTTTGTTCCTTAACAAACTTCCAGTTCGATTATGGAACCTATGTAGACATTCCAGATGCTTTAAACCTTCTTTTTGATATTTAGGTGTCCCTAGTTGGTGGGTTATAAGACATTGTGAACAATTGTCTTTAATTCAAGGGGGATAAGGTACAGTAGAGTGTACATCATATAACAGAATTATGTAATTATGCTGCCTGTTTTGTTAATTTTTCTTCTTCTGCTGATCCCCAGTGGTCCTTTATATTTTTAAATCTGCTGCTGAGCATGAAGATGATTTTTTTTTAAATGCGTGCAAGATCTCTTTGTAAGTGATAATAGTTAATTTGGAATGCATTGATGCATCTACATTGTGTGGTTATTTCCCTCTCTTTTCTTTGCTTTGTATTTACTGACAGAGGATTTCATTTTGTGTGTTATTACCTCTTCACTTTGAAACAGGTATCTCCTGCAGCTCTTCACAGTCAATTCACAAGTGAGTGATTTTGAATAATCAGAAAATTTGAACAACCTGTTCATGAATGTACTGAGGAGCATTAGCTTTAGCACAGTAAACCATCACCAGTTACCTTCATGAAGTATGAAAATTGACCATTTATTCATATTATTAATTTTATAGCCCTTAATTAGTAATTAATTATTGATGTCTTGAGAGGACCTTCCTTTGTATCCCAGGAGAGGTGTTTGAGAGTCCCATGGGGTGAATTGTGTAAAGGGGCAGGGGAGAAGGTGCTTTCTGGAGTATACTTTTTTATATGCTTTTAGGAGGCTTCCAATAAATTTCTGGCTCATGACTTCCCTGGAAATCATGCTTACTATCCCATTAAATTTGCCCACGTGTCTAAATTGACTCCTACTGGAATTTCAAGCAGTTGCTGATCAAAAGTTTGTCACAAGAAGAAGTGATTTCAAAAAATGTTGAAAGCAATGGAAGAAGTAATTAACAGATATAAAATTACTGTTTGAGACAGGGGAAACTGGAGAGTGGCTTGAACCAGAACCACCACAAAAATGGTAGTATCCATATAGGAAGGGAAGGAAGGAGAAGAATAAGAAAGTAGATATTTTTGGGAAAAAATCCCTAAAATGCAGAGAAATATGTTTAAAGAGACATGGGCAGAAAAACCAGCTGTGGCAAAGAGTAACAGGAAGTGTGTCAAAAGCCACTTTTGTTAGAGGGTGAGGTCACTGTTGACCTCTAAAATGTGCAAACACACACACAAAACTTGAGAGTTAGAGTCAGCATTGAAAGATGACTGTAACAGTATAATGGGACAAAAATCCCACCATGTCTCAGAATAGGACACACCTGGCAAAAGACATTAGGAGTAATAGGAAATCATTAATTTATATGATTATATGATTATATATCATATAATCATTCATATATATGATTATAATATATTATATTATGTGATATTAGTAAGGGAAATACCAGTGAAATCTTCTTTTTCTCCTGTGCAGTAAAACTGTTCCAAGAAGAGGGCAAGAAGACTAAGGGGGTTGTGATGTCCTTTTTGTTATCAGTCTTTGTAAATAGCTTGAAGGAACTTACAGCATAAATAACTGTAAAATTGTAAAATTTTAAAAAAGAGGTATAATTCAAGATTACAATGGGAAAAAAATTTAGGTCTTGGAAATGTTAGATGTCTTCAGGTGAATGGGACTGACCAACATCATCCAGGAATATTTAAAGAACTTGAAAATATCAGTGCTTATGTTTAATACATGGATGATAACCACAGCACTGAAAACAACCATGGCAAAGAATCGCTGAAAAACTAGAAAATGTTTGTATTTATAAAAGGAAAAAAAGAGGCCTTAATTTAGGTTCCAGAAAAATTCTGGAACAACTTATGAAAAAAACTTGTACTACATTCACCTTGAAGATAAAAATGTGTTTATCAACAGAAAGGACTTGGGAGGAAAAAGAGAAAGTAAAGAAATTCAGTATCTTTGTTTGATGATAATTCACATGGATCAGATAGATGCAGGAAATGCATCTTTTCTTTAGATAACCATGGTCTTCACAAAAGTTCAGAAGGGAGATAATGAAACTGGTTGATAGCCACAGCTATAGAGTAATTCTTTGTGGTTGTTGTCTAAATAGAAACACAGTCCTAGCCAGAATTCTTTGGGCCCTTTCTGGTCAGTGTTTATTCTGAACTTTACCAAAGTTCTGAACTTGAAATTATCATGAAGCTGGGAGGCACTGCAAATCCTCTGGAGGGCAAAGTTGGAATTCAAAATTATCTCAGTGAAATGATGAAATAGTCTCTAATAAAAACTTGTAAATCAATAGGGATATTCAGTTAGGCAGTGATAATCACCTACACAAATACAGGATGGGAAACAACTGATTAAGCAACAGTCCTTCAGGAAAGAGTCTGTGAATTTAGTGATAACAACCTGAACATGAGTCAACAATGTCTTGCTGTTACACAAGGACAAACTTTACAGTGAGAACTATAAGCTAAAGGAAGTTTGCAAGTCATGTGACACAATCTTTTTGCTCTGCTTAGCTTTGGTAAGGACACACTGGAGAACTGTGAGTGTGAACTGGTCTAGAGTACCTCACTCCATGATAAATGTGGGCTTATGACGATAAACTTGTGAGATGTGAAAGTCTTCTGTTCTCTGCATTCATGGTGTGGTTCAATAGGTGAGAACTGCAGCAAGAAAGGTCAGTGTCAGGTTTAAGTTCCTGACAAAGGGAGCCTGAATCCTTTGAACAGTGTGCTTTCCTAATGCTGTAGAAGATACATCTTTGGAGGCTTTCCCACCTTGACATCTGTCAAGGATTGTCTAATATATTAGAAATGACCCATTCTCAAGACAGAGGATGGGCTTGTAACGCTTCCAGTCCTGTTCACCCTTTTCTCTTGCTTTGCCTCCTTCCACTAGCTCCTCTGTTTTCATCACTTATAAGCTGCTTGCCATCTGCTCCAAGACCCTCTACTTCCTGTCCCAGGTATATTATTCTTGAATTTACTGTGGAGAGCCAAGAAGGCCAATGTCAGAGTTGGTCAGACTTTCATTCATTAGTTTATTCAACTACATTGGTCACAGCATTGATTTTTGAGGTCCTTGTGCTGCCAAAGTCCCCACCTTCTGAGAAGGAATCATTTGTTCTGACCTGTTGTTTCCTGTCTTCCAAACTATAATTAATCCCTGAAAGGTCTGCTCTCTTATATTGTGCCACCTTAATTTATCTTCATAACTGTTGCTGAAGGACCTCACTTAAAGCCTGTGTTTGGGTTTTCTTTTATTTTGAATGCATGCTGCATTTTACCTACTGAAACACTGTTTCCTCACTATGTCCTTTAAATCTCTTTCTCTTGAATTATATAAATGATGTTGATTCTGCCCCAGCATGTTGCAGTTATTCATATGCTCACCTGTTCAAGCTTCTATTATATTTTATGCTAATTAGGAGGCAAATGAATTTTCTGGTGTGTTAATCAGACTCATTAGTCTGTAATTTCCAAAATTGCCTCTGTGGCCCCTTACAAAGCTTGGTCTGATATTTGTCTTTTGTCACTCTGCTGGAAAGTAATAGAACTTTTAGCAAGCAGAAGGGGACATACTTCTGTACTTTATTCTCCAGATTCACAACTGAATTTCATTAAAACTTTATGTGGGTATGACCCAGATCTGGGTGATATAGTGTTAATTTCTTGGGGAGTATGATTTAAAATTTCCATTCTTGATTATCCTTCTCCTTAAGCAAGTTCAAAGCCATCAAAAAATTGCTTCTTAAGACCCCTCAGATTTTGACTTCTGTTGATATTGATGAAAAGAATTAATTTCTTATAACTCTGTTACCTTTCTTAAGTATGCCTCTTTCACTTTGAGTGTCATTTTCTCCAACTGTACAGTTAATTTTTTAAAAAAAGATATATGTCATAGCCTTATGGCTTGTCTTCCTTCCTGTTTGACCCTTGATGGAAGCCTTCGGGGAATAATTTCCAAAAATTAAAAATAAGCTGCCTAGAGAGAAGAATATGGATGCCTTTAATGGCATCCTCTGAGTATCTATGGCATGAACTATTTTCTCTTTAAATGCATTCTTTGCTAAAAGTGCAAAATCAATAAGCATTAGTTAATCAGAACCAGGCAGTGTACTAGGACTTGTTGGAGCACTATTTATTGGTATATTGCTCCACTACAGTAGGGTGCTAGGCTGCAGATAGGGCTTTAATCCACTCTAATATTGTTTGTTACTCTTTCTGCTTTTAATAATTCCAGCAAGAAAGGTGTGGAATTTCAGTCCTTCCAAAACTAGGTGTTTTAAAATATCTAAAAACCCATATTTAAATAAAAACATGGTGCTATTAAAGCAGACCAAGATGAGGGCTATGAAAATGATGAGAGGGTTGGAACCTGAAGACAGACTGAGTCTAGCAGGGAGAAGAGAAGGCTCTGGAGAGGCCATTGGGGAGACCTTTCAGTACTGAATAGGAGTTATCAGAAAGAGAGAGAGAGAGAAACTTTTTATGAGGGCCTGTAGCAACATGCAAGGGATAATAGTTTGAAACTGAAAGAGGGTAGATTTAAATTGGACATAAGGAAGAAAATTTTAGTGAGCGTGCTCCACTAAAGTAGATTTCCCAGAATAGTTGTGGACATCCCCTCCCTGAAAGTGTTCAAGGTGAGGTTGGACAAGGCTTTGAGCTGCTGAAAGGTGTCCTTGCCCATGTCAGGGAGTTTGGACTGGGTGATATTTAAAGGTCTCTTCTAATAAAAACCATTCTGTGACTTCAGTTGGAACTTTTTCACCTCATTAATATTGTTCACATGAAAATGCACATTCATGAAATGACCAAATATGAGTACATAAGCCATGACCTTGGAAAATGGGGACATGCATAACTCCAAATATCAATTACCTGTAATGAGTTTGGATCTCTTGATCAGAGTATCACAAAGGCAATGAGTCCATCAGAAACTGATGCTATTATATGACAGGTCCTCCAGTGAAGGATATTGTTGGTAGAGTTTAATTTTTTTAAGTCATCAGTGATTTGTTCTCAAACCTGTTTTACTTTTTCTGTTCCCCCTATATGACAGGTGCCAGAAGGAAAAATAACCATAATATAAAAAACATTCCACCTGAATTTTTTCTCTCTAATTAAGGATAATACTAAGTGGTGAAGTGCAAATCTAAAAATTTTGGAGAGAAGTAGGGGTAACTTTGCTGGTAGTTATATGAATGAAGGAGATTCAGGAAGATATATAGCTCCATATATATGGAGTAGGTTTTAGTCACTACTACTACTATACAGTGAAATACCTGAAGGGAAAATTCTGCAAAGCAAATACTCAAAAAAAAAAAAAAANCTGGCAGAGAGGAGGGGGAAGGAAAAGGGGGAAAAATTAAAAAAAAAAAAAAAAAAAAATTGAGGATTGATTCTGCAATTCCATGTCTAATTAATTAATTAATTCCAAAATACCACAGAGCAATTGAAAAGATGCTTGTACTGTGACTCCTGACCTAGCTGCAGCTGAGAGTGTGATGGATTTAACATGAAAGAACTAATGTGAAATTTCTATACTTTACTGGGGCCAGGTTGTGACTCTGGTATATCTGATGATTGTCTTGAAATGCACATACTGATATCATCCCACTGATTTTTATTGTTTCAGCAAAGCAAATATTAACCCATATTAACTATCTAACTAAGCTAGTTTTCTGACTGTTTCATGTCAAGGGAATGGAAAAGCAGACAGACCATACTGTTTTATTTGTCTTACCCATGTAGACTGGCTGGTCAAAAGGAGGACCAGCTTTTTAGGATTAGAAAAATCTGAGGGATTTTTTCATTGCTTTGCTCAAAAGGGAATGTTCTGATGAGTCAGTGTTCTATTGTGCAAGTAGATGGTAGAGAATGAACAACTTTTGTGACAACAATTTCCTTCAAGAAAGTGAACCTTTGAATGTCCTGTATCAAGTCTCCTCTTGAGGAGTTTCTCTTAAACTAGTTCTTTCCCTTTTCTTCAGCCTTTTTTTACCATTTCTCCATTGCTAGATATTATAAACCCTTCAAAGTATTTTTTCAGCAGATTTATGCTGATACATTATTAAAGATAAATATTTCAAGTGATGCAAAGGTCCCTCAACTTCTTTTGAACTATATTTTTAATACCTTGGAAAGTTGGTGTTTCAAATCATCCTGGATCTTAGTACCCTAGGGCTTGAAAAACATCCCCAGTATTAATGAATGTGATCTGAGTACAATATTTGTCAGAGAGAGCTGGGAAAGGGACCATGAAAAACGTATTACGTAGACTGGAGCAAAATGATTAGCCTTCTGATTATAAATCTAAAATATTAAAATAATGAATTCACAGAACCCTATTAGACATCAAAGCTTGTGTCTTATTGGGGTATGCTTTTAATTTATATGCCCTCTTTCAGGCCAAAAGCAAACCTGGTAAATTGAACAGTGAATTCCTAACCTGATTGAAAAAACCTGACTCTGGATCCTTGCTGTCAATAGAAGGGAGTGTGTGCAAGCTGAACTCCACTCAAGTAGATGCCTGTGGTATATTTTAATGGCACATTTTCAAACCTTACAACCTTTAAATACAGAGCTAAACTTTAAAGCAGTAACTTGGTAGCCGTTATGCTCTTTGCTCTTTTATTTCAGTTTTCTTTGTTTCAGAAGTCTGCAGCAGGGGCAGCTGTAGGAAGGGAATTTAAGTGTTTTCAGTTGGCAAGAGGAACAGTGTTAGAGCTAGTAAACATTATGTCTTTTTTCCCGTTTTTCCAAAGTAGTCAGGAATGCAGTGAAATGAATATGTAGGCAGCTCATAATCTATACATTCCTCTAACCCAAATCTCAGTTTAGGAATATTTAAGCACTCTTCATTACATAGCCTTTTGATTTTACAAGTGTGAAGGTTTTGTTATATTCTGCCTAGGAACACATAAGGATTTCAGAGATGACAGATAAATATAATGGATAAAGAATGTTAAATGTCAGCAACGGGCACACAGGATGAGAGAAGGTGAGTGATTATGGTGCTAATGTGAGATATGGGAGATCTGCTTTCAATTCCCTTATCCACCACAGGCTGCCTCTCTGACCTCGAGCAAATTTGTCTCTCAGCTTTAAATTTACCAATGTCTTTAGGCACGTAACTCTCTCTGTTTAAACAAATACACTGCTGATGAAATGAGTGGTAAGTTATTGATCGGTACAGTTGGTTCACCAGGCTTCCATTTTTTGTCTGCAGAATTGGAGGTCATGTTGCTCCATTATCTTGGAGTTGTGTTGGGAACAGAAATAGCTTACTAGGCTCTTGGGATGCTGATTTTCCAACTCTAGGAAGCTTCAGAATATCTCATGTGATTATGCCCCTGTGTGAATTCATGTTGAGTTCCTTTCTGCTATTGTATTTAGTTCTGATCAACCCATCTCAAAAAGCCTGTAGCAAACCCAAAGAAGGGCTATGGAAATGATCAAAGGTATGTAATACTTTCTGTACATGGAGAGGTTGAATAGACTAGCACTCTTCATCCTGAACCAGAGGTGTCTGAATGGGGATGTGATGGCAAGCAATGCAGTCGTGAATAGGGAGCAATTACTGAGTTTCTCACTATATAATTGCCGTAGACTTAGTTTTTTACCTAACATACAATTAAACTGCAGGACCCTTTTCCAAGGGGATTATGGGTGAAAAAAGTTAGATGGTTGTAAAATACATAATAGAAAAATTTCTGGATGAAACATCCATTCTGGATTATGGAACACAAAGAAGTGACCTTGAGTTTAAGAAATTCTGTAGGCTCAGGCTGCAGAAAGCTGTGGGGAACTGCTGCCTCCTATTTATCCTAATATATTTTGGACACTTTTGGTACTGACCACATCAGAGAGCATTCTAAGATAGATGGACCTTTCATCTTTCCTGACACAGACATTCTTATGTTCTTACCTTCCAAAGGGAAACAGATACAGACAAATATATTCCTCTGTGCACTTTTTTGTGTTCCATTGATTCAATGACAAATGCTAGGTGGGCTCTTTGCTGAGACAGCTGAAGGGAAAGGGATGAAAATATATTTTTGCATTTATATTTTCTCTTCTTTTGCTGGAATGAGGAGGAAGGGATTCCCTTTGAAGAGCAGGCTCTCCTTCAGTGATTGAATGTTTAGTATTAAGAGAAGGTCAAACATACTGACAACCATCTTAGCAATGGACCAGAGAATCAGCTGTTACAACCTTCTGCCACATGCCATCTTTGCTTTAAAGAGACTTAACTACTACCTTTACATGATGGCTTTCATCACTCTCTGACCCTTTCCCAGTTACTTCTGGTTGATAAATCTTATTCATCTGTGGCTCTTGGTCATGGGTAAAACCTGCGAAGTTAGCAAAACATCCTCAATCTTCCTATTCAAGCCAGCTGGTATCACAATCACAGCAGAGAAGAAGGGAAGTTACTAATTTTGGAGATGCTCAGTAGTAAAAGGAGGGGTGATTTAATCTAGCCTTGAGTGTTTTGAGTGTTTTGCTCCTGAGGCAGACTGGGGAAAGGTGGAACACGATTTGAATGTGTACATCCCAATGGCAATGAGCAGCAGCACCTGGTAGCTACCACCTGTCTGTCTCCTTACAAGAGAAGAAAGTGTTTTCTGATATCCCCCCCACTCCCAGCACTCCTCCTTGCCAAAGTCCTCTTTGTAGGAAGGCATCCTTCTAGGTGAGCTGATAGACATGCCTCTCTGCCTCTGAGATTTGCTAACACTACTTACCATGTGGTAACTGGGGTGTACCCAGCAGCAAAACATGGCACTTTCCTCCAGTACCACTTCCAGGCTTGCCATAGCCCCAACAACCCGGGAGGGAGGAACAGAGATGAGACTGTTTATTTGCCAAACAGAAAGCTGTATCGCTAGCAATGAACTGAAGAACAAACAGAAGGCTTTATACAAATGTGGCACTTGCTCTTTTCAAATTACAGCTGTTTTTTTTTTACTACAGATGAAAAACAAACAAGCTGCTCTGTCTTGTCTCTCCCAGCTTGCTTAGAGACTCAGCTCAGCTTGGCTGCATGTAGATCAATTTTTTTCAAGAGATCAGCATTTCCCTTTTAACCTTTTGAACTGTAAGTCCCCATAGGATCCTGATGTTTTCATCAATTATATATTTTCATTTTGTACTGGTAATCAATAGCACTTTAAAACACTAATGTCATACTTTAGCTTTGTCTTAGGCTAGTAAATGAATAATAACTAAATAATGCATTTCAAACAAGAGAGCAAATGAATATTCTCCCTCCAGTGCACAAAGAAACATGCAAAAAGAAATCTCTGAACAGTGGGACATTGATTTTTGTGCCTGCAAACTTTCCAGCTGCAGGCAGAAAAGACCAGAATAGAGTTTTAGTACTATATCTTACTCCTGAAGTTGTATTTGGGCATGAAACTTCAAGAGGTATCTCAGTTTCCAAACATTAGAACTGGGTAAAAGTCTGATGCAGACCATGGTAATGCTGAGAATTCACTGAGTAATAGGAAGTTTTGGACAGCAAAAGGAAATTCTTGCAGTCCAGCTTTGTTGGCTGGGCCTCTTCAAATGCTTGATGTTCTCAACAGACAAAACTTCCAAACAATTGATATCTGGAAAACAAGGCTACATCTGTATGAGCAGGCCAGAGATGGTCAGGGAATAGCCTCAGACTCTGGTTTGGAATGGTATATGTTGTTACATTGTTAGCACAGGCTTTGTAAGAATTTTGGCTGGTGCTGAGGAGCGTTCTCCCGAGCAACGCTGGAGTATACATAGGTTGGGAGTCAGAGCTCTTGGCAAACAGCTTGAACATGAATTCCCTGTTTTGGGTACAAGAACTTGGCTATGCAGATCGGGACTGTGCTGTGTCAGCTGGCCCTGAAGCCAAGGAACAGTCTATCTCTCATTTCAGTTCCTGATGGAGACATGGCCAATGGGTATTAGCTGTGTTTGATAATGCTGCTACCAGCTGGAGAAAGAGCATCTCATGGCTAAAGGCTTGGGCTGGGACTGGAGAGATTCACTTCCTACACATTGCATAGATTTTCAGTGTAATTTGAGATCACTTAGACCCTCTGTGTTTCTTGTTTCACCTATAATATAGAGATAACAGAACCCTTTAAGTCCTGTGACAATGTTATCTGGAAAGACAGATGGATTGTAACATATTTAATAGAGCAAGCATCTCTTACTAGAAGTGGCTAGAATAATGGGGAATTCATCTGACTGAGGAAAGTTTCCAGTTCTCTCTCCTTCCCCTGCTGTTTATTTCTCCATATCAAACTGTTTAGCTCAAACATTGAAGACACTGGAGCCTCTGGAATCTGGCTGGGTTATTTTTGTCTTCTGTGAATTCAGCCCACCAGTGTACTAGTAAGGGCTGAACCCCTGCTTGGAGTTTGTCAAAATATATTTTGAGCCTGAAATCTTTTGAAGGCAGCAGGCATATGGCATTTTCTAAGTAAAGTTTGTGTCACTGGAACACAGCTGTTAGTGATATTAGGTGGTTGATACAGTGCTGCACAATTATAATGAAAATAATAACAACAACAGAAGAGAGTAGTGAAAAACTGTTAAAGATGCACAAAAGAAGATGTAGGTTATTTTTCACCCTGATTCTGGACAGTGCTTAAACTTATCTTAGTGTTAAGCACACTTAAGAACCTTTCGCAAATAAATACTCTTATAGTCTGATTTTGGCAAGAATAGCACATGATGCCAGGCAGATATTATGTCCAGAATGAGATCTAAACCAAAATTATTCACTTGAACAAGTTCCTCTCATGAAATTGATTGTCTGCCTGGTGGAAGCGCTCCTGGGGTTCGCCTTCCCTGAATTTAACATACTGCTTTTTATCGGTCCTGTGGTTCCTTTTCTCCTGTTTTTCTCCTCAAGGGGCAAGCCCCAAGGTTTCTCTTGAGTGTTCCCAAATATATATAGATGTATTGATGTGTGTACTGATAAAATTATTCTGGCAAATCAGTGTAAGCTTGCAGGTGCAAGTTTAGGCGTGTTGCATTTCTCATTGGGGCAGTGATGCATTTCAATAAAATGCCTCTGTCTCATTCTAAACAGATTCTTACACCATCACTGCCTGCATTTGTTAGCATGATGACTGAGTTGTTGGGAGTATATATGCTGAATATGGACACTTGATTTAACTTAACTTGATTTAACAGTTTTAACTTATTGCAGTGGCCTGTCATGTTTTCCTGCTCTCAGCCAAGTCACACTTTCCTGCAGCAATGGAATGAACAAAGAACCTGCACTTGGGGTATGCTTAAAAATATTAATATACACCTGAGATCTTCTGGCTTGATTCCTTATCATTGGACAAGAGGTCTCCATGTTTTTCTTGATTTGCCTGGATATGCTTTTCCTGATGACTTTGTGGCATTTCATTAGTCTTTTACATTTCACATTCTTTTTTTAGGTTTTGCAAAATGATTTAATTCTGAAAATGCAAATGGAGAAACTTCTGTCTGTTTCAAGATATAGTAAAAGTGAATAGTTAAAATGATTTTCCAAAATCAGTTTCTTTTTTTGTGTAGAAGTTTAAATGTAATTTTAACAACTGGACAGAAACAAATGGCTGAAGCTTTAGGAATGGAGAATGTCTTCTCTGTTTTCGTATGTTAAATTATTTAAGATCTAGACAAACCATTTTTCTTTGTTTTTTTTTTTTATGCTCAAATAGTTAGGACATGGAGTAGCATGTTTAATTTGGCTAAAATCCCTTTCTTTTCCAGCTTCTTGCACATATCTCAAGTCTCTGTCAGTGTAAAGGACATAATTCTGTGATGAGTCTTTCTCAAGGCTGCCCTTCAGCTTAAGACAGTCCTCAGCTGCTGGGGAGCTTTCTGCCCCAAAAGATTTATCTATTCCTTCTATCACCTCAGACCTGCATGCCAGCACAGGTGTGAATTGAAGAAGTTTTCAGACTTTCCTGTTAAACTTTCCATACAAAACCCATTAAGATTTCTGTGCAGATGAGGATAGAGAGGGGACCTGTTGAAGTGGGTATGCTTCTTTTAATCTTGTCTGCAATACAATCAGATTTTTCTATTGATCTTTGATCTGAAGTACAAAACGTCCCTTAAGCCACGGGAATTCAATGTATCTATTGAATTATCTGTCTATCTAGCAACAGTGGAGTCAATTTTTAGAAATACATATTCGCTTACTGTATCATTTTAATTATATTATATGAGTATCTGACATATATCTTTGGTTTTCAGAAGGTTGCAGAAAATTCTGTCTTCACAGATATATGCACAGCAGAGTTACTTTTTTACTCTGGAGTTAAATTTTATCCTCAACACTTATATGATCTCAATTCATCCTACTGATGTTACTGAGAGTCTTTAACTTCAGTGGGAGTTTGATCAGGCCCTAAAGAAAGTTGGCATCAGACACAAAAGCCAACAAAGCCATGTCTAAGGAGAAATTCAATCAAAATATTTTCATGAATCAGAAAAGGCATGCTGGAAAGACTTGAAAAAAACTAGCTAAAATTATGTAATTAAATATATAATATCTCAGGCAACAGAAGTTTATACACTTATAGATGATTTTATTTCCTTTATTTATACTTTATACAATGGAACTTAGCAAAGGTGATACACCAATATAATTAAAAGTGAATAACATTTTTATTGTAGGTGATGACCTAAATTTTTCCAGTAGTGAAACTCTCATGAATTACAAGGCCAGAATAAGTAGAGTCTTCTAAAATTCCTTCTTTCCTATTTGATTTCAAAGTTCTCAGAAGACTGAAAAAATAACTCCCTGAGATGCTCCAGGGCCAAGCTTTCCTGGTCTTCCACAGACATTTCCACCCAGAGTGCTCTCTGAAAACTGTACAAACAATTGTTTGTGGCCATATTCACCTGGAGCTTTAAGAATACTCTGCCTTGTGGGCAACATGAGTAAGACTAAAGAGACTTTGGATTTCACCACTCTGTTGTCTTCCAGCACCATCCCAGAGGGTCTGCTGTTCTCAGACCTCTTTTTTCTCCCTCACGACACACTTTTTTTGACATGTGTAGCATACTCACCACGCTATAAAACCTCACTTGTGGCAAACCATAGTGTAGCCATCCTGTAATTTCAGACATTTTGACCTGAAGAAGTGAACCCCAAAGCCACAGTGTACTATTGGCATGTACCCTTTGGGGCTCATGAGGGGGCTTGAGGAGACCAAGGAAAAGTACTGTGCGTTAAAAGTGCCAGCAACCTGCTCCAGCAGCAGCCGGGTGTGGAAAGCATAGATGATAGCTAATAGGCTGCACTTCACCCAGAGGCCAGAGGTCTTTGTCTGGACTGGACTTCGAGTTTTCCAGATGGTGATCAACAGGCACAACTGACTGATTGCGTAAATTTGTGATTTATTTATTGTGATAATAAGGCAGTTCAATTTTTAGAGCTTGCTGAAGGGTGTGCTTCCTTAGCAAATTGATGTTTGATATAAATGATGAGTAAGAAGCAGTTTTTTTCTTCTTGGTTGTTTTGAAATTAATTTTTGTGGAAACAGGAGCTGATTTTTCCTTTATTGATGAGCAGAAATTAACAGTGAAGTCATTGTTTAAGAGGTGCAAATGTACAGCAACAACACTGCAAGCGCTGTATGGCATTCTGGATACTGAAATGTAGAGGACTGTTTTGAGAACCAAGTTGTCTCCCATTGCTGCTTGATTTATTATTTACATCCATTTAGGAAATGAGCCCTCAGGAGGCTGAAATATAACTATCCAGTTACTTGTTCTTAGTGGGAGGAAATAAAGAAAAGGTAGAAAACTCACAGGGAACAGTATAATATTTTATCAAATAATTTTAATAAAATGTTTCCTTAATTTTCAGAGAACATTGACATTCACAGAATCACTCAGTAAAGGCATATGAACTGTTTGAGAAGGAAATACAGATAAATAGCTGACTTGATATTTCAGTGCTGTTGTTGGTTTTGAGTGCAAGATTAAATGGAGAAACAGAATATTGCTCTGGGAGGGGCAGGGAGCAAAAAATGATAGAACATTGCAACATCTCAGCAGTAATTGCTTGAGATCAGTCATATCAGCAGTAATGTGGAATAGTTTGCATCCTGTTATTGCTTATGTAAGAAAGAAGACCAATTCTTCAAAGATGAGAGAGCACCATCTGTGGCAGTAATGTGGGAAAGAAACTTGTGAGAAGACATCATGTTTCCATCTGTTTTCAGAGAGCCTTAAACAATGGCCAGATCCACCAGATAGCTTCTGCTGTGAGAACTTGTGAAGTGGTTTACAAAGTTTTATGGCTTCTGCCTCTGAACTTATGCATGCAAGTCCAGAACGAGCATCTGCCAAGAGCAGCCGCCTTTGCACACGGCTGTGTCTGCACTGGAGGGCACAGGCAGCATCAAAGGTCTGCTGCCTTTCATGTTGGCCATGTACAAGATCCTGTATGTGCTGAAGCAGAGAGCGACTCAACCCTTTGTCAAACCATTCCATTTCCCATTGTTGGCTTCAGGGTGTTTTAGATATTTTAGGGTGTTCAGAGATTCTAAAGAATAAAATGTGATAGTGCCAAGCTATCTTCTTGTGGTACCTTTATCTATTTTTGTGTCAGTAAGTTGTCTCGCGGCACTTGTGTTTTTTTTTTCCCAAAAAGCCATCCTTTCTCCAGTCTATCTGACTAACTGGGTCATTTAACACCAACCTGTGCAGTTATTTTTTATGTTCACTTTGCTGTCTCCCTCACTGTGATGTTGGCTTTCAGGGAATCTCAGGAAGGCATACCTTTTTTAGGGACCAAATTTGGCTAAAGAGCAGCAGAAACTAACTGTTAAATGGCAAGGCCATTTATCCCTGATGTTCATTAGTCTGGCAATTATACTTCCTTTTTTTATTATGGGGGCAAGTCATTGCTTGATAAATAAATGAAAAAAAAACCCCAGTATTTTATTTTCTCATGGAAATGAACTAAGATTTCAACAGACCTTGAAGTCCAATGCCTTTGGCCAACTCTGCCATTTACCTGCAGCCTGGCTGAACATCTGTCAAGTGTAACAGGACTTTGGAGCAGGTTGTAATACAGATAGTTTCTGGAATATGTCTTCTTTTAAAAGCCCATTATTTTCTCAGTAGTCTTTGCTGATATATCATACTGCAGCTAGGCACTCCTTTAAATTAGTGCCTGTGAGCCAGTGAGTGAAATCCTCCTTGGAGACATCAGTTTATCATCTTGGAGAGCATCCCCCTCAGCCCAGTAGCCAGGAGGGGTACAGTGTGAGTTCCAGTACAGTAGTTCTGCACCAGCAGGAGATTTCTCTCTTGAAAGGGAAATCCTCAGGAGAGAGATGGAGAAAAGGATTTGAATCCTAAATCACCTGTGAATCCTTGGGAGACTTGTGTGAGAAGCTTGCTGTGTTCTCCTGTGTGGCAGACTTAGAGAAGCTATCCTGGCCATCACTCCTAACACAGTTTCAGCAGCACACTTTGACCAGGCATCAGAATGGGGTTTCTTTGCTTTGCTGAACTGGAGGTGTGAGAAAAAAATTAATTTTTGTTTTATTAAAAACTATGTATTTGTGGTTTTCACCTCTAAAACTCACTGACAATAAACAGTTTTGGTTGGAAGGCACGTATGTTTTATTCAGTAAATCTAAAGAGGAGTTTTAAAAAAATGTAGTTTCAAGTGAATGAGAAGAGGAAGAAATGGTAATAGTGTGGTCTTGTAAAGGTAAGAGTGAAAAAGAAAGAAAAGCTGAAACACTATATAGTGCTTATGCCATTTTCTCTTCCTTTTTCAGGATATATGTGGGGAAAACCTAGGCAAAAGAATACTTAGAAACAAAGAAAAACTTACATGAAATAACTTTCCAGACTAATGGGAATGGATCTCTTGTGATTTTAAATGTATTCCAGCACTATGCTAACACATGCAAAGGATGAAGGAAACAACTTACAAATGGAGAGAGTGTCAAATTTGCAAATCAAGAGAGAATAATTCATCCTAAGAGATAATTTATACCGACTTAGCTGTCTGAGGCTTTGGAGATCAGCTTTTGGCATGTGTTTCTCTACAGCTTGCATGGTGGACCACAACATACTATAAAGATGATTCATGGGCTGGAGACTTTCTGCACATGCGGGGTCCAAGGTAGGTTGGCTCTGCTACAGAACAATGTTTAAAATTCCTTTGCACCTTATGTCTTTGGCTTCTTTTCTGTGGTTTCTAACTCCTACTTCTCAATAGCTGAACAAGATATTAGCAGGATAAATTACTCACTCACGGCATGTAAGCAAATTGCAGGAGAGATGTGACTTATGAAAGCAGTTGTGTCTCTTAGATGCTTAGGCTCCAGCTATAATGTTGGTAAAGATGATAGCAGCAATATTAATAGTGAGAATATATTGCCATTAAATAGACTGCAACCACATTTACTTTAAAAGCTGTGCCTTGCCAGTAATGTCTGTTCCCTCTCTTCCCTGTAAAACTGGGGAGGTAGGGAAAAAAAAAGAGAAAACCAGAAAATGCAGCAAGGATTCTGGCCAAGATGAACAGAGAGAGGCAAGCAGTGTTGTGACTCCTTCCTGTCATCAAGGGTAAAGGGGAACACTAGGAAACTTTTAAAAATAATATTTTTGATTTAAAAAATATTTT
>VZRX01017531.1:438502-550630 GCA_013398075.1 Notiomystis cincta
ATTTTTGATTTAAAAAATATTTTAAATTAATTAAATTTAATTTAAATAGTTCATATAACTTTGCAGGAAGACTTTGGTAACTCTTTGGATTAGCGGTATTAAAAATCAGATGGAAAAAATAACAGTATCCCTTTATACCAGTAAAAGTAGAGGCTGAACTTTTAAAAGCTTACTGCCATTAAAGTCTGAAGCATTTGAAACATATAATAAGCTTATGATGATAATTCTCCATCCACTGCAGCTCTTTCGTTTTTTAATCCATTTTTGCTTTCCCTGACTGTTTGACCTTCCGAATGATGCTAAAATTTATGGGAAGGTCAAAAAGTCATGGGGGCCCATATGAGACAAAGCAAGACAAATGAATATAGGATATCTAGGCAAAATCAATGATTTCTAAAGGCTGCTTCCTACTGAGCAAATACACCAGGGCTGTTTATAAGAAGGGTAGATGGAAGTTTGCTTTGTACATATTAAAGGTGCTTTTTATACTCTTATGGGGAAAAACTTTGTTTGCAAGCTTCGCATTCCAGGACCTGTAACCAAATGCCAAGACTTTTCAGATCTGCCAAGTTCAAAATCTAAGATTTCAGGTCCACTTGCCAGATCACATTTTCCATTTGGCAGCAGCACTCTCTCCAGCCCTGCCAGTAGCTGGCCCCTGAGATGCCTCCTTATGAGGCGTCGGATTTAATTTAAATTTTTGTTTTTTCAAACATTATTGTTCTGTGAACATGAAAGTCCAGAATTTCAAGATAAACCCAGGCTGAGCAGAACCCATTCATTCCTGCTGAAATGTCTCCAAGAGAGAGCCTGCTTTGAGAAAACCTTGGAAATGATATCTGACTTAGCCAAGGGAGTTTATTTGTTACCTGCAGTGATATTTCTTTGTGAATACACATTTGTCAGGGGAATCCTGTTTCTTTACTTAGTGCAGACTTTTTTTTATTCCTTTTCTAACTGTGCATGCTTAATTCCCTTTTCTGTTAATGAGAGTTTAATGTGCTCTTTGAAATGAAGAAAAAAAATTCTATGCAACTGATAAAACAGAGCTTAAAGAGGTAGGGTGACAGCACTTGAGAAGGGGGAAAACAGCTTCCTGGCTGTGAGTTTAATGCTTTTCTGCAACAGGAGTCAAACTGCAGAAAATTGGTGTGGTTTTTTTGTTGTTGGTTTTTTTTTGACTTTTTTTCTATGAAAACAGTACTTGAAAGGGAGAGAAAATAGGGATGGAGTGGTAAAAGAACCATGAATTTTAACTAGTTGCAGTGTGTGAGCCATGGAGTGATTCCCTAAAATAAATAAAATCAAACTCTTCAAAACAGAGTAATGGAAAAAGTGGCTTGCATAAATTCTAGTGACATTTCTTCGAAGCTCATCCCATTTCTGTGTTGTGTTTTCATTTTGATGGTGACCTTTCAGGCCAGACCTGGGTAATTTAAATCAAAAGAATGTCTTTCCTGGTTGTGATGCCCTCTAGTAGTCTGTTCATTCAAACTTCAAGGAAATTTTGTGGCAACAAATCACGATGACATAGTTATTCTTGCAATCCCCCTTGCCCAGCCTTAGAGAAGATCCATGACTTAGCATATGAAGTGGATTACCTTTCACCCCAATTAATGTTTTTATAATGAGTACCAAAGGAAGTAATAATGTTTTGCCACTTATTATCGAGTGTTACTAGGGCAATCTCTGAAACTCAAGACAGGTCACTGACAGCACTGACATGATGGCAATCATGTTGCTGAGGTTTAAGCCCTGCTACAGTGATGAATAAATTGGTCAATTTAATTTCCAGGACTATCAGTTTGAAGCTTTGAGTAACAGAATGAGATAGATACAAATGTCCAAGGGTTTTGAAGATTTGGCAGGGGTTAGACTTGAAATTCCATCCAGTTCTGAGCCTATTCAAATGTTAATTAAAAGAGAAACAATGAAGTAATAAAATAAGGAATTATAGTTGTGTTTTGTCTGGGAACTAGAACTATGTCATTTTTAAATACAGTGATAAATCTTTTTATGCTATATATGATAAGACATGATATTGTACAATAAATTATATTTTGCAGCTTGTCAGTAAGTTGATTGTATTGCACAGCTTTCTAACTGGCAAAATTCAGCTGTATCAGTTTTAAAGAATGAGAACCATCTGAGACGTTATTGAACAGCCTGATTTTGCCCCCCTTTTGCTATCTTTTAAAACAGTGTAGTAATGCTTAAACATACTTCGAGAATGCCAGACAAAGAAGCAAATGTAATTGATAGCTGCCTGACAGAAATAATGTTTCTAGGTTGTTCCTTGGATTTCTTGTGTAGGGAAAATTAAGTTGTTTTAACAACAAGGAGAAACACCTTGCATAGAACTTTAGCAAGGGGCCACACTGGCTTGCCAATAAACCTTTTTCTCTTGAGTTATAGTGACTGATAGCACCAGATGACCATGCACATGCCATTTATATGAAGAATTCTCTTCTTACAGTGCATTTTTATTTCTCTTTTCTTATTGAAATTATAAAAAGTTATTTACGGCAACAGCCAGTTCCACCCCATCTCAGGATAGCTTCCTACAAGACTTAAATAAAGACAAAGAGCAGATGGACAACTGTCTGTGTATGTATCTGTTTTATGACTTTTCTCCCATTATCTTAGGTAATAATTTAATTTAATACTATTTAATACTGTTCATACACTTCTCAACCCCTTCTTTACATTAGAGAAGTAATTTACTCCTTCTCCATTGAAAAAGCTTCATTAACCTCATTTTCTCATGATGGCTGAGTAAATCTCTCTTGAATGTCCTCCCATAGGGAAAACCAGGGTGTGGAGGGGTGGGTATTGTGCCACATTAATTGACAGAAAGGTGTATTTGGGAGAGAAAAGACTTCCTTCCAGTCCCTGTGTCACAGACTGTTCTTAATTATTAGATGGGAAGTGCTTGCCTGGCATTTGGGATCCTGATGAGCTTTGCAGCTGCCTTTGACTGTCCTCTGCTATGGGTGAGACCCGGGCCAGAACAAAAGGCGTCCCTGCAGCACAGAGATCCCCTGGCACATGGATGAGGTTGGAGCCACAATGTTCCTCAAATGGGTGGTGCACCTGTAACATTCCAGGACTGACAATAGGAGCCCTTATTTGTCTCATCCAGCTGGGTAAGATTGGATACAGATTTTAGTCTCCATGTTTCAGTTTTCTTCCCTATAAAAAGTAACATTTACTTTGCCTCTCAATATTTTCATGCACTTTTAATTATTTGACTTCAGAAACATTTTTGCATTGATAATGTTAGACAGAATGATTGCGTAAATGCAAAATACTGTGTTGTTACAAAATGTCTTGTCTTGAAGAGGTTATTTCAAGGATGACAGTTGTAAAATTTCAGTATCTGTTAAAAATTGGTTATTTATTTAGACTAATGTGCTGTCCTAACACTAAACAATCACAAGAGGAGTGGTTTTCTCCATTGCTGCGTATGCAGATGTGACACGCCACCTCTTTACTGTGTGTCTATGTGTGTATCTGCTTTTGTGGCAAAAAGTGGTACACCAAGGGTTGGCCACCTTTGTGCCCAGATATCTGGAAGCTCATACACATTGATCTTTCCAGAGCAGGGAGGGTGGCATGGCTGCACCTTCCTGTGAGGAAAACCAGAGGAAACTGAGTCAGGCTGATTTTAGGGAACGCTAGTTTTGACACTGTCATTTTAAAGCCTGAGTGCTCACAGATACACAGTGCATCTGAAGCCCTGTGGGCAAATTTCTGTTCCTTTCTGTACTGCATAATGAGCAACTTGGGCTCAGTTCTTTGGTTCTCTAACAGTTTTTCAGTTCTCTTAAATCCACGCAGCTTCACAGACCTGCTTCCTACCCGTGCTCATATCGGAAAAGTTGCTGGGGGAAAACAGCTGGGGGATAAATTATCTATCTATTTATTTATTCATTACAAATGCTTCTTTGACCTGGTGAAATCTGGTGAGCTGGAAAAGCCTTTCTTGTCACTCATGTTACCTCTTATCCTCCGCAGGAGTCGCAGCGGATTTAGAGGTCATTTGAAATGCAGCCTCTTGCTCTTTGACAGCCCTTTCAATATTAGCCTCCAGTTCTGTTTTACAAAGTCATCATTATTAACTGCGTTTGTGGCTACTGCTATTTTCCTGGGATTGCAGAGAAACCCGAGATACTAATTGCAATGAGCTAATTTGGCAATACCATGCAAACTTCCTTAAGGCATTAGTTAAGAATATACTTTGCTTTACACAAAGAGAATTTGAAAGTGGAAACAGACTGCAAATGCAGCAGAAGGTCTGCTTTTGTACTCCTATACTTAAGAGTAGATGGTATAATTAGCTTACAATGGTAGTTGAATGTATCTCTCAGAATGAGAGCATACAGAATTAAACAGTAGCTTTAGCCTAATGATAATCGGTGATAATGATGATAATAATAATAGTACTTAGAACTTTAATGCAGAGATTTGCATCTTGAAAGTGCTATGCTAAACATTGACTTAATTACTGTCACCTCTTCGGGGAAGGTAGGTATTATTGCCCTGACTTAATAGATAGGGAAATAGAGTTTTAGAGAATGAAATGACTTGCCAAGGGCTCTGCAAGAGCCTGTAAAGGGATTCAAACTTTACAGGTCCCTTTACTGTATGCTCCCTTATACCAGGATAATTATGCACATTGGAGAGTTGCTCTGTGCTTTTGAAACTTGAGCCAAAGCCTTTTGAAATTAGAACAGTGCATAACATGTTTTGAAGGTTGTATTTTTCAACCATACTTTAACACGATTTTCCTTTTTAGGTCAAGCTGAAACATATAGTTGGAGGCAAAATTTTCAGTTTTGTTTTTTTAATATATATTTTTATTAATTATTTTAGTAAAAACTTGTAAAAGTAAGGTCAAAATTTTGTATAGGGTACAAAGAAACAAAAGATTTTTTTCTGAAATTACTTTCATTATTAATTGTGGAGGGACATGTGTTTGTGTGACCTGAAGTTTTTTGCCAAATTCCAAATTTACTAAAGCTGTCTCTGACATGCAAACTGTATATTTTTTTGAGTTTGTATCTTGTAGACATATTTTGCCTGGTTCTTATTAAAATCTCTGTGAATCTTCCTGCCTCAATTATTTCTCCTCACAGAAGGACTGGAGATCAGCCCTGTGATTTGATAACTTGCAGAATATATGGTGAGTAAAATGGCAAGATGTTAACATAAACAGTTTTCTGATCACAGCCACAAGTTAAGGTGATGATGAGATTCTGTAAGATGAATTGTACTCCATAAGTATGAAGTGAAAACATCAGCTTTTAGCTGTAATTATTTCCCTGCATAAAAGGCATTAACACCAGACTACAGGAATGAATTTTGCTTTGACTGTATTCACTATGCTTTTAGCATAGATCTTGTAGGCACTGCAGTTCTGGTTAATTAAGTCTGAGTCGTAGTTCACTTTGATAAGAAATGTAGTTCTGTATCTGTAAAGCATAAGGCAATAAAAGATGTCAACATCTGCATTTGTAGGATTTAGAAGGAGCTTTTGATAATTGTTTTCTGTGCCTCCTACCTTCTGTCACCTTTGCTTAACAGCGGATCAGCACACACAAGCTCACAGGCATTTAAAAACTGGATGTGCTGAGTGCCTTTCTGTGAGCAGGGTGAAGTGCCCCTCTACACTGGCAGCTGGTGTCACATTTATGTGTTTCAGGACCTATGAGGTACATGGGCACTTGCTGCTGCAGAAGAGAGATGACACCCGTATGTAACAGCTTCATGTGGCATTATTGATTTTTGCATTGTACCAGCAGCCGTTTCTGGGCGTGTGAATCCCTTGTGGAGCCTCTCAGGGTAGTCTGAACTAAAGCTTCAGACAGTTTTTGTAGATGAACTTGAGGAATGCTTTGCCTGTTTCCAGAACAAGATATTTGAATTCGTTCAGCTAATCAAAACAAAGACTTTTATCCTACAGGCTTTAACTGGAGTTTTTCATTAAAGGCTTTTGCTTTTTTTTTTTTAAAACTTTTTTTCTTCATAATGTCACGACTGAACACAGCAGCAGAAATTAGAAACACTGAGGAAACAGTGGAGACACTTTCTGAAAGACTACCTTTGTATTTGCTTTCAACAGACATTTTACACTGAAAGCCAAATGTTTTTCTAACATTCACAGTTCTCCAGTCAGGTTAAATGTAAAGAAACTATTTCTATAAAGGCGAAATAATAGGCCATAAGAGAAGGAGTGGCTAGTCACACAGCTCAAATTCTTTTTTTGAAAAACTGAATTTTTGTTTCCAACAAATTGCTTTGAATGGATAATTCCAGCTAAATATATTCATAGGCATTATTTAGGAAATAATTTCAATGAAGTTCAGGAGAACCACAGGCTAACAACAAGCTAACTGAAATGTGCATTCTTTCATATAATTAGTAAGAATTATTCACTGCTCTAATAAAACTAAGTGGCTTTTTGGGAGGTGAAGTATGAATGAAACACTAAATTTGCTTCATCCTGACAGCCCGTATTAGAATATCAGAGATGAGTGGTTATCTCCACATAGTTTAACAGACTCCTGGCTTTGAGGGGTACTAAATAAGAGGTGAGACCTAATGGAGTGGAATAAGAAATATGGAGCTGAAAATGAGACTGTGTTGTATTATATGTTGATCACACAAGGTGGCAGAATGAGCTTAGGGCTATCCCAAAAATAAGAGACAGTGAAGCACCCTTGCTTTCAGGCAAGAGTGTATCCTTGCTTGCCCTAGGAATTTGCCAAGTTGCTTCTGCACATGGAGAGGGATGAAGGAGAGTATTTTAATACAGTATTTTTTGATGATTATCCAAGTGCTTCAATTTCATTTGGAGATTTAGTGGAAACTGTTAAAAGCTTGTGTCTAACTTTGGAAATTAATGATCATACAATGCTGAATCGGCTCACATCTTCAGTTTTATTGAAAACACAGTTTACTCTCTATTGATACATTGATTCCCTAAGTGAGGCTGACCTCTTCAGATGAAGGACAGCTGCAAGAACAGGCACATAGGGAACATTTTGCTTTTCATTATTGATTTATGGCTAAATTCACTTCTATTGTAAGTGAGTGAAACTCTATTGACTTTCCTTGTGTTGCATTTACTTACATGCTCTGCCTGAGCATGGCAGGCAGGTATATGTGGCTGAACTGAGGGTAGCTCAAAGAGGAGAAATTGAAATGTAAGACAAAGAGAAGGGATTATTCTTCAGCAGGCTCCATACTACTGCTTTGGCCAATAAGTTGGGCCAATAACAGTAGCATCACTTCTTCCTACACCTGTACAGCTACCAGATGCCCTCCTCGACTTCTGATCCTGTCCTTCTAATGCTCACTTCCAGAGGCAGGGCTGAGCTGCATCACCAAAGGAACCTATGGATGCAGGATGCAGGATGCAGATGAGCTCCTCAGTTTGCCTTTGTGGAAGACAGACAAGTGGTGCACCAAAGTCATGGAGAGTTTCAGCTATGATAAGGGACTCCTTCCAGTCTTCCTGGTGTGAGTTGCACCAGGTTAGCATAAAAGTAGGGATGGTGTTGAGCACAGTTAATGCTTGCTTGAAGAAAGAGACATGTCCTTGTAGGGTACATTTTAAAAATATCTGGCAACATATTCCACATCTGAATTTACTCCTGCCTGTGAGTGAGTGAAGTCACTGAGCAGGATGCTCTTATATGTAAGGGCTTCAGAACTCATATCTGTGCATTGCTCCTTATGCAGTATATTTCTGGAAGCTCATTAGAAGCTATTAAAGATTATTCACCCTTGCAACCTTTTCAACAGATGTTCAGCTGTTTGTTTTTTCCTTCACTGCCTTAAGATATTTGGCTAAGCATTAGTACAAGACTGGAACAGGTCAGGAAAGTATTTATTTCCCTGAAAAATAAACTAACTAATAAAATAGATGGCAATTAATAAAATAAGTCATCTGTAACATATTAATGAGAACTGGAAAATCAAAATTGAAAGTTTGAAATTTAAAGCTGAAGCAGACATTGGAATGGCAATGTTTCTCTTTGCACAGAGAGAGGGTTACAAAATGATAAAGAAGGAAAGGAAGAACTGAGAAAAAAAAAGGCAAAGAAAAAAATCAGTTCTGAATTCTTTCCATCTGAGTCCTTTTGCATCTGCTGCATTTGCCTTTGACCTGTTGGTCATCAGGGGAGTTGCAGTCTGTGAGGCTCATGAGACTTCTTGAATGTCTTATGGTCATGTCTAAGAGAGTTTATTTTGGCCCACACCTTAATGCTGAGCTTCAGGCCTGAGGACTCCCTGATCCCTTTTTATTGTGTCCAGCTCATTCCATAGCTGTGTCCTGACTTTCAGATCTTAGGTCCTGGTTCTCACCTGAGCCTCAGCATTTGTGTGACATTTTCTCTACTGCCCAGTGCAAAACCAGGGAGGTTATTTCTAATTGTCAGTGGTTTCAACTAGCCTGCTGGAATGTACAGTGCACAGACTTGAGTCACTCACACACTTCTCAGCCTAGATGAGGGGACTCAGCTTCTCAAAATGCCTCTGTGCTGTGACTGCCTGCGAGTCCTCCCTCTTTTCAGTACAGTCAGGCTCTAACAACCTAAACCACTGCAGGGGACACTTTGAGTTAAACTGCTAGCCTTGCAGAGAAATGGGCAAAAATCTCTTATACCAGCTCTTTACCACCTCAGTCACTAATTACTGCCTTTCAGTCCGATCTGCCTTGTGGCAGCCTGCTGCCATTGATGGAGTGTGCCTGAGAGAGCCAGGGTTCCTCAAAATATGCAAGCTGGTGGCTGTGGGGTGCCAAAGAGTACTGGTGGGGATGGCTATTGAGCTGGGACACAGGGCTGGGCTCAAACAGGCATTTTGGGTGCCACCTCCCACAGTATTCCATTCACATGGTCCAAAGCTGCAGTGCAGTGTGAGACATAGGAGAGCAGGACTGAATTCACCGAATATACAGAAGTAATAGGCAGCAACCTTTATATATAGCAAGTAATTATTTCATGTCTGAAAAGGCATAGGAGGCTGTCTACACTCTGAGAGTAGCTTGGCAGTGAGACAGCCATAACTGAACCAGAGCAAAAATGCAGAGCTCTTCTACTAAGAGCTGGTGATGTGGGGCAGCTCCCTTTGTCACTTTCTAAAATAATTCCACAAAGTAATGTCTGCATATTGGTTAAATAAGTAGCAACTGATTGAGCTTCAATGTCTAGCAGTCTCAGCAGCCTTAGCCAGTGCCCCTGGAAAGCAGAAAGCAAGCAGGGGCTGAGAGAACAGTGCTGGGAGAGCTGGCACTGACAGCAGGGTGGTGTGTCAAAGTAATAACGGCAGTGACACAGATACTCTCATAGATGCCATCCTGTTAAATGCAGGTGTCAGTCACACCTGCACAGCACACATGGAAGCAGAACACACTGTCCCTGGACACTCATGCACAGACGTGTCCACAGGTACATATACATGCTATCAAAGTGTAGAGATGTGTGGTTAAACAAAGCAGAGGGGCAGAGAACGTGCTGCAGGATTCATGTGGTCCCTGAAAATGTTCTCATTTGAGTGTGCTGCTGAAAGGCTTGCAGGCCAAATGCATATGCATGACTCCAGTGTCTGGAAAAACGTGCTGTGGCACTGCTGCATTGTACTCGAAGCTACAGACTGTCCCTGACAGCCTTTGTAAAGTGATATGAAGCTAAATGCCTCTGAGAGTGAGGAGGTAATTCTGTTGATTAATGCCAGTCTTGTTGGTATTGATGATTTAGCTGCCTGTATGAAACAAATGTGGGCAATCAGTTCATCTTGAAAAAACTTGTACAACTGAATAAAGGAAGTTGTTGCCTAATCTATTTTATACTAATTGCTTCATGCCACAAATTCAAGGCCTGATCCAATATGAATTGACTTGGAGGAGAGATAGTCCATTCACTGCAGTAGTCTTTGGATCAAGGCTTCATTTTAAAGCGAGCAAATACTGCGTGCTAAATTAGCATTCATCTGAGTTGTCACTATCTGTTTCTTGAGAAGCAGACAGGCTTGATATTCTCTGTGTAGCCAAATGAGTCTTAGCACTTGCATGCTGGATTGCAAGCCAGCAGAGCCAACCTGAGCACATCAAAGTTTTGGTAAGAGCTGGGGCACTGTGGGCTGCTGCCTGCGACAGACTGCCTCGGTCGGGTGTCTGACATGGGGCCCTCGCTGCTGTGCTGCCATACAGTCATTTACCACCAACAAACACTTAGTGCTTATGAGGCATTTTTCAAAAATCTCACTGGGGCCATACCAAGGGCTTTAGCTATTTAAACATCTTAAAAAATCTGTCCCTTGAGAGGATTTAACTCGGCAGGATTTAGGCTGCTAAGGCTCGCATCATCAAAGAGACCAAAGTGTCAATCCATCTCTTTTCACGCCTAAGGACATAATAGTATCATGCCCCTTCCCATGAGGGGGTACTGCAGAGAAATTTCCAAGCTCTCAGCACCCAAACTAGCTAGCTCTGGAAGCAGATGGAGTATAATTATAGCAGTGTTGAGCTGCACCTGAACTAATTAGCTCTGCTGAGAAACAGGGATTGAATTTAATAATGCATGTTCTGCCATACCAAAAAGGCTAGGCTGCCTTTGAGACCTGTGTGACTGTCTCTGCATGGTGCTGTGCTGAACTCAGTGGATGTACTGTGAAAGTCAGCTCAGAGCTTTTCTGTCACCATAATCTGCTGCACAATGCAGGCATCACCTTGTCCCAGCATTCATGTACCATTGGCATAATTACTCCTCAGCTGTCACTTACCTCCTGACTATTAGTTTAGCATGTTAAGTTTTGCATATGCTCAAGATTTTGCTGTCCAAACTCACCTAAATATTGAGATCTCCTTCAAGGACTGCTGTGGCTAAAACCTTGAAGCCTTCAAAATGGGACTGTCTTTGCTGTGGACCTGATGTTACCAGCATGGTCACAACATGTTCAAAGTAAATGTAGATGTGAGAGAAAGGCAGAAGAGCCAGGTTCAGATCCCTGCTCTGGAGCAGTGATACCTAACAGATGTGGAGTTGAACACCCATGTTAGATATATTTCCTAGTTGCTGGGGTTAAAGATTCTCCTTCTTACCTCAGTCCTTTTCATGTTAAAATATTTCTGTGAGGAGCAAAAATTCTCGTGTTGATGTCTGACAGAATTTTTGCACGCCACAGAAAGCTGACTGTTGGGATTCTGTCTTGGGGTGCTGGTTTGAACCCAAGCTCAGGCTGTGGTTAGGGCAGAAGGAGCAGTTGGAGGCTCTCCTCCATACCCTCACAGGGTGACCTAACTCCAAAGCTCTCACTTCTCCTGGGTTGCCACTACCTCTTTAAAAATGTAGATGTGGTGTTTTTTATCATGCAAGTGGCTGAGACTATTAGGAGCTTAATGGCTCTAAACAGAGGCTTTGTCTCTCTGGGCATGCATGAGCATTGTTCCTTTTAGCTGAAATTTATTTCTTACTAGTTTGATCCATACCCTGCTCAGCAGGTCACCCCCATACTTACGTGACTGTCCATGGAAAAATTGTGTGAGTATTGTGGGAGGTAGGATCAGGGCTATGAGGAAGATGTTGCATTGCTTAAATCTGTTAAGTCTCATTACAACTTAGGGAGTACAAATGTAAAGTGGACCCTTGAATTACATAAAGTCTTTTGAAAATTTAAGCCATGTTCATAACATTTGATGATTTTTTAATGTAGTAAGTACCTTCAGACAAAGTTAATGACTCTGTGTGGTGCAGCCAACATATTACAACTGCTGGATCACACATGCACACAAATCCAGATGTAAATCTTTCAATTGGTTCTTCCATTTTGAAAAATGCAGGCTTCAGTGTTTTGAGCCAAAGGAGATATTTGGTAGCTACTGATGCACCTTACCAGGTCTGCTCTTGCAGAGTTAAGTAGTTCTTTTATCAGAAACCCAAAATATTTTTGACCTTGTATTAAAACCATTCTTTTTCCTGCCATTCTGCTGATAGAGTCTGAGATAAAATCCCTTAACTAGTAAACAATCTTATTTAAGAGATTTGTAATATCTGTGTTGAAACCAGTTGCCTGTGCAGGAAACATATTTCTTCTCCTCTTCCTCTATTTGCTCATCAACATATTTGGCTCAAATAACCTGTCTCTGAAAATACCAGTGGTAAGTGGATGAGCAGAGCAGTAGAAGCAATACTGCATCTGTAGTAAGGGGAAAGGGGGAGATGCAGGAGGGAGAGAGGCAGGAAGGAGAGAGACAGGAAGGAACACTCAAAATCCGAGCTCCTCCTCACCCTTCTCCTGGCATGGCACTGAGGCAGGCTGCCTCTTTTACATGGAGAGGAGTTGAAGTGCAACCTCTCCCTAAATAATTAAATGAATACTTAACCTGCAGGTTTAAAACTTACAGCATATTATAAAACAATTATGTTTCCTTTGTATGAAAAAGCTAAATTGCCGTTCAGCTTCTTTTGTCATCTGTATGCATGAGTTTGGAGCAATTAGCATGAATATATTACAGGTGCAGTGTCTCAGGAAATTGCAAGAAGCTGTGCTGTATTTTTGTACTATAGAGAAGTGCCAGAGCTATAACTCTTGGAAGACTTGAAAACAGGGGAGATGTGAGCATCTGAAGTGTGATTTTATAATCATAACAAGCACCGATAGCCATCTATATAATAGCCATTAAACGAATGCTGTATTTTTGTAGGTTGTTCCATTACTCATTTAATTTAACTGGACACTGAAAACTATTTAATTTTAGATTTTGGATTACCTTTCTTATGTGCTCAGTTTATCTTTTTAACTGCAGATAAAGTTTTTTTTTTGAATGGTAACAGCAGTGGTATTGTGTTAGCTTTGATGTTATCTCCAGACAACCTCTTATGCCAGTGAAACACCTTTTTGCATGTTCTTTAAGATAAATTACCTAGCAATTCAAGAGCCCTGAATTTTATTTGGTACAGTTTTGTCACATTTAATTGTTCATGGAAAGCTGATTCTCTTTCCTGACTCTCACAAGCAATTTAATTTTTAAGTGCAGATTCCTCATAAATTCAGATGAGCACAGTAAGATAAATGCTTCCTAAGGCCAAATCTCAGAGTGGCATTAATGGTGACCTTTTTTTTTTATTAGAGTGATAGTGATTCACATCTGCTGAGGATCTCACCCTTAGAGTTACCTGACCTGATAATAATTTCTGCTGATGCTCCATTTATATGAGTAGAACAGAGGGACCCCAAAGACCACAGCAATTATTCATATATGGTTTGATGCCCCTTTATTCCACCACAGAGGCTCAAGGGAACCACTGTGGTAATAAGATTCATACCCACCATTTTACCTTCATGAAATCATGGATTTGATGAATGATACTGATATGGAACTTTGCCTTCTTTGCAGGTATGAAAGGAAAAATTAATCCTGGGGTCTTCAAAACAAAACCCAGTGACCTCAGTCAAAACTCTTTGTACATAGGAAAAAAAAATCCTGAAAACCAGCATCACACACAGAGAATGATGCAGGGACATGTCCACTTACTTTGACTTTTGAGAAGTGGCAAAGGAGGAGGAAATGCGAGTACCAGACCAAAAAAAGCAGTCTTCAGGTTGCCAGCATGGTGAGTCACCTGCACAGTGTTTCCACAAATATGACATCAGTGACTAGCCCTTACTTTTAGCTGCAGTGACACATTAGCATTTTGGTGGAGTGGGAGGAGGTAAAGGAGCTTACCCTGAAATGGAAATGGCAGAAGGATATCACATGAAATGAACTCTTAGAGCAAGGAAAACCTGTGACAGGATAAAGATCATGTGTTCTGTAGATGGTAATCCTAGAAACACAGTTGCTTTTCGGCTTGTTATATGAGAAAAAGATCTATATTAAAGCTCAGTGTTGTCCTGCATGATGCACCAATGTTTTAGTGCTAGTTTGAATGCTGGAGAATAGGAAACTTTCAACTCCCCTCTAAAGTTACTATGCTAACAACAACATATTTTTTTCATATTATCTTCATCTGAGAACTCCCCTCTGGGTTTTTTTTTATGGTTTACGAAGTAAGAATATTTGTGGACTCCAAGGCACCACCCCACTCCTCTGTCGCTGGGTTCTCTCTGTGGGTCTGGAGGTAAAGTGGGAGAACTTGTCCTATATTTCAAGCGTAACAGGAGGCCCTTTGAGCAAACTATCATTTAGAAAAGAGCTACAGATTGCACAGCCCCTGTGGCTCTGGGAAAATTTAATGGAGTTGTAGACTAATCCCCTCACCATTGCTCCAAAGAGCATGGAGAGCAAATTCCGGCACCTCCGAGGAAGAAGTCAAATGTTCTCAGAGGGAAACCTCAGACAATTTTTCTCTTTCCCTCCCTCTTGGGTAGAGTTTTCTATGGGAATGACTGAGGATTGACCCTATGGAAACAAGAATTTGAGAAGACTTATTATAAAATTGATTTTATTTCCTTGTCATTGCGAAGTTGTTCCCTATAGCATGTTCTCTAATGATTTATCCAGGAGTTTCAAGCGTTGTAAGTACCAGTGGTTCTGTATTTCCCTGGCCTGTCTCACTGACGGATGGCACAGAGATGGGGATTGCAAGCCACAGCAGAGATGAAAAGAGAGATAGCCAAATAAGATAAAGATGAAATTTCTTTTTTTACTGTAGGAGTAAACTGCTTGGGAAGATCAGGAGAGAGACCAGCGGCATTTGCTGTGTATATTCTGAGTGAAATAGTGAAATAGTAGTTGAGATCTAGGCTACGTTTAAAGACAATGAAATTTGCCTCAGACACAAGTCCCACCACTTTTAAAATTATCTCCCTTTAAATCTATTTCACACTTTTCTTGCAGTATGTTTGTACAAATGAAAGAAGAGCTTCTTGCTCCTCCTCTCTTCCCCCCTGCTCTCTTATTAATGCCTCCCTCCACGCAACCCTCTGCACACCTCTTGGGAGAGGGGTGTGAAGTGCTGAAGCAACACAAGGTGTGACGTTCCTGAGGAGTCTCTGATCTGCTGAGCATCTTCTTGAGAGATTTACAACTCCAAGGGATTGACCATAAATAAGTAAAGCCTTTCAACACCTCCTAGCTCCTGGGAAACAAAATCCAAAATATACTGAGTTTTGCTGACCACTTCCTATTGCCACTGTTAGTGGGATTTGGTGTCTGTTCAGTCCTGTCGTGCCACCTGCCTCTTGCATTCTATCTCCAGCAACTGCAGCAGCATCCTGTCTTTTCTTCTTCTCTCCAATATAGTTGTGCTTGGGTAATGTAATACTCGAGGATAATACCCTAGTATCTCTTCTGACTTCTACATATGAGATTTGGTGTTTGCTTCTGCTTTTTCTATTTGGTATAGACTCTGGAAATTCTTATGCAGACAGCAAATGCAGTTGTGAATTCAATCTCCAGATTTCTTTTTTTCTTAGGGCACCTCTTTTCCTTAATTGCTTTTGCTTTGTTTGTTCAAATTAAATATTTATTGCATTTTAAAGAAGAATGAACTTTTGGTACAAGATAATAAAGGATTTATCTGATGATAAAACATGTAAATCTTTCCAGAAACTTCAGGAGGATTTTAATATTAATGCAGATCAAATATGGAAATATATGCAACTTGTGAATAGTTTTATAGAAACAGGAAGAGCTGTGATGTCAGTGTAGGGGTAATCCTTATTAGGATGAATTTCTGATATTGGTTAGACAGGAATACAGGATCTCATTTTATCTCTTGCTTAAATCTCTTCATTCTTTTGTGAAAGTTCAAGAAAGAATGACATGTCCTTTTCTTTTTTTTTAATAAACTGCAGAATAAATCATTACAGAAGAAACTATAGGGAACAAGTTTGTAGTGAAAAGGAAAGAAAATCAGTTGTGTAGCAAGTCTTTTCAGTTCCTAATATCCAGGGGGTCAATCTGTTCCTATAGAAAAAATATAAATTACAGATAATTAGTATTTTGCTATTTTATTATTTTGATCAACATAGCTGTCCCCTATCATGAGGTGCCTTTAGGGTAAATTGTCCTTTCTCTTGATACGAATTTAAGTATGAGGGACTAGTACTCAATATTCCTAACTTAATAAAACATAGTTATTAAATTAATGTTTAAACTAAATTTGTTAAATCTTCCATTTACTCTTTCCAAATCATTGAAACCATAGAATGTACTTAACAGCAGAAATCACCAGAAATTTTAAGTTTGGAGAAAAGTGAGAGGAAGAAATTGAGAGGTAAGATACAGGTGACTTTTCTACACAGCAAAGTTCTCAGTATAATTTACAACTTTTAGAATTCTTTTCAAGAGTGAATCATGATATAAGTAATGAAATCTCACAATCATTAAGGAGGATCATGGAACTGGAGGATATTGACATTGCTGTTTCATGCCTAAATGGAATATTCCCCTTTGGCATTTTTTGCCGGCCATGTTTATCATCGTGAAATCCCAGTTTGATTTGGCTTTCATACATGCTCATAGTTTGTACCAATCATGAGTGGGTATGATTGGAGAGGTTTGTGGTTGTAAAATGCACAGGATCAAGGACTTTATGAAATAAGGTGGGATTTTCAGAAGGTCCTCAAAGACCTAAGTCCTTTGTGTGTGAAGTCCAGGGTTTCAATAAGCAGAAATATGCTGAGTAGAGAGAATTTCAGAGGAGTCACAAAATATTTTGAGTTGTAAGGAGCCTTAAAAGTCATTTACTTTCAACTCCCCTGACATGGGTAGGGACAACTAGATCATGTTGCCCAAAGCCCCATCCAATCTGGCCTTGAACACATCCAGGGATGGGGCATCCACAAATACTCTGAGCAGCCAGTTCCAGTGCCTTACTCCCCTCACAGTAAAGAATTTCTTCCAAATATCTAATCTAAACCTGCCCTCTTTCAGTGTAAAGCCATTTTCCCTTGTCCTATCACTACATGTCCTTGTGATTAGTCCCCTTCCTGCTTTCTTGTAGTCCCCTTTAGGTACTGCAAGGCTGCTACAAGGTCTTCTTGGAGCCTTCTCTCTTCCAGGCTGAAAAACCCTAACTCTTTCAGTCTGACTTCATAGGAGGGGTGTTGCAGCCCTCTGATCACTACAGTAGCCCTTCTCTGAACCTGTCTAACAGGTCACTGTCCTTCTTAATTTGGATGCTCTGGAGCTGGATGCAGTAATCCAGGTAGAATCTCAGGAGAGTGCAACAAAAGAAGGGTCAATCTACAGAGACTCTGCTTTTCAGTGTTATGTCTCTTTGCAGACTGCCCCAGCAGGAAATCCACCAAGATTCATTGTTGTGTTTAGGAGCATGGAATGGGTAGTGCACAGCCCAGAGATCCAGAGACCACCTTATTCTTCTAACAACCTCAGTAATGCTATCTGTTCTCAGTCTTAACATTACCATTTTGAATAAGTTTTCAAATCTGCCCAACATGATGATTTTGCAAGGCTACATATGAAACTCATTTGTGCTGCCCTCTGAAGTAATTCTGAAAACACCCTGCTCCCATTTGTCATTCAACATGCAGGTTTCTTTCACTTACTGTGTTCTAGGACGTGCTCTCAGCTAACTAGTGAAAAACCTCTGCAGGATGTTTTGCTCATTAGAGAAGTAATTTAATGTTAAAGAAAAATTTTGCTTTTTATTTTAAAATGTCTTTTTGAATAGATAGTATACAGATTTTCCTGGGATGTGCTTTGAGCTGCTTGGAAAATGAAGAACAGAGCCTTTCACTGAAATTAATGAGAAAGTTCAGTGAAATTTGGATTAGACTCTGATGATAAAGCAATCTGAAACAGAAACATCATTAAAAGATACTGGTAATGGAACTGTGAGTTTATTTGTCTGAAAAACAGCTTGCGAGGTAGTAAGTAATGAATTACTGCTAAGAAGTACATCTGTCTCTAAAGAGAAAAATGTCTGTGGAATGCACTGTACATCTGTACTGATGAAATTATTAAAATAAGTACCTTTGAGATACGAGTATGTGTTATAAAGATGACCAAGCAAACATTGGACTAGGGGGCTTTTATGCTAATTAATTGATGGACACACAGTAAAGAGACAAATTGCTAATATATGCTAAACACAGAAAATCTAGAAGACCATCTGATTCATTCTGTCAGAGACAAAACACGTCTGTTTAATTAAGGGCTGTAATATTGTATGTATGCTTGCAGGCAGTGATAAGGTAGCTAATCTCGCTTTTCCTGAGGTGCACTTTGTCTTTTTAGTGCTTAAATTTCAGCCTTAAGATTGCTCTAATGTTGCTGTTCGTATGGGATTGTTTCTCTGTTCTGGCACATAACCGATTCCCTGAGAGATAGATACACCTCCGAATAGCAACAGCTTGTCAGGGAGACAGTTTTTCATACCTGGCTTTAACGCAGACCTTTATTTTACAGACAGGTTTCTCAGAGGCTCACGCTGTCTTATTTTTAATGAATAAAAAAAAAGGGGTGAGTGGGAAATGCTGTCATGCAGGCGTTCCAGATGAGCCTGGGACAGCATCGCATTTGAATAAGCACCCGGTGGGTCCGTCAAGCCGAGCTGAGCCACGCCTGAGCAGCTCGGCTCAGAACTGAGCCTTGGAGTGAGGGCGAGAGGCAGGAGTGCCCGCAGCCTGTGTGCCTTGGCTCCCCTCTCTGCACTGCTCCTGCCTGGGAGAGCGCTGGCACTGCCAGAGCCCCGGCCTGCAGAGGAGCTTAATTGCGCCTTTGCTGAACTACGCAGGAACATATGGCTCAAAGCCTGCAGGAAAATGTCAGGGACGGAATTTTGCAGCAATAACATCAACATTATTTTGCATGAAGTAAAATCAATATTTGTTGTCTGAGCGCCTTCCCAGGGTTTGAAAGCCAAGTGTTGTTAGGTTTCACAAAGTTTGGGGTATTTTTTTCCATTTGCTTCCCAGTCTACAGTTGTTTTTACGGGGAAAATGCAATTTTTAGTGTTGTGTTCATGGACTGCCCCTGGATGTATATACAGACTGAGTAATGCAGTCCCATAAAAGGGACCTGGGGGTCCTGGTTGATGGCAAGTTGAAGATGAATCAGCGGTGCCCTGGCAGCCAGGAGGGTCAACCCTGTCCTGGGGGGGCATCAGGCACAGCATCCCCAGCCAGGCAAGGGAGGGGATTGTCCCGCTCTGCTCTGAGCTGGGGCAGCCTCACCTCGAGTGCTGGGGCAGTTTTGGGTGCCACAACACATAAAAGACATTAAGCTCTTGGGGAGCATCCAAAGGAGGGCCATGAGGATGGTGAAAGGTTGGAGGGGAAGCTGTATGAGGAGCAGCTGAGGTCACTTAGTCTGTTCAGCCTGGAGAGAGAGTTAGGGAAGCCCTCACTGCAGTTACAACTTCCTTGTTGTAAAGAGGAAGAGCAGGCACTGATCTCTTCTCTGTGGTGACCAGGAGGTTGTGTCAGGGGAGGTTTAGGTTGGTTATTAGAAAAGGGTTTATCACCCAGAGAGTGGCTGGGCACTGTAACAGGCTCCCCAGAGAAGTGGTCACAGCACCAGCCTGAGAGAGCTCAAGAAGTTTTTGGATGATGCTCTCTGGCACATGGTGTGACTCCTGGGGATGGCACTGTGCAGGGCCAGGAGTGGGGCTCGATGATCCTTGTGTTCCTTCCAACTTGGCACATTCTGTGATTCTGTGATACAGATTTTGCTTCTAATCATTGCCAATATAAAATGTTGGGCTGATGGATATCTGCCCCATGGAAATTCAAGTACCATAAATTCAAAGCAAAGCCAGCATGATGTGTACCTTCCTTACAAAGGTCTCTCAATTATTTTTTTTTGGTTGGGTAGGTCTCAGTAGGACCAAGCCAGGCTCCCACAAGCTTTGCAGTGGTAAACTTGTATTAGTAGAGACTACTGCTCTCAAAGATGTGAATAGTGAAATTGGTGCACATTGCACCAGAATTCATTTGTTACTTTCATTTTAAATGTCCAGGCCTCAAAAAGTACAAACTTCTTGGTGCAGAGCAACTTGCATGAGTGACTGAACTTCCAGGTGGGTCCCATGGAAGAGGTCGGAGAACTGTCACCAACCAAGCAGCCAAACTGACCCAATTCTCTTTGTGCTTGAGCCCTACACGTTTTCCCAAACAGATTAGCACTGATTAGCAACGAATTATCAAGTGTAAAATGAGTTTCTTGGCTTCTAGCCACTGGACACATAGAAAGAATGTATCTGCAGGAGGAGGAAAATGAGTATCCATGGACGAATAAAACAGTTGGATGTATTTGCTGTTGCAGGTTATTGCCAGCTCAGAGTAAGAGTGGTCATTGCCAGTTAAATACAACACCTCTCCCCTTACGGTAAGCATATTGCTTTCTAGAAACAGGACCTCTTGAAAAATTCTTACTGCTTATCTATTGGTTTTTGAATATATTTTTTGCTGAATAGCAGCACACTATTTCAACATTTCTGTCATGTAGAAGCAATTTGCTCTTTAGACAGTGATGCTTGCTTAAAATGCTGATGTTGATGATGTTGAAAACGTGGGGTGAGGGAAAACTCATGTCCCATCTCGAGTAGGCTTGCAGATATTTGGCTTCTTAAGAGAAGGTAAAATATGTGTTAAACACTAAGCAGCAATTTAGAGGACAAATAAACAGTTACAGTACTTTTAAGAGACACATAGATAAAAAGCCACTTGCTTCTGGCAGGTAAAAAAGAGGGAAATTTGTCCATCTGATTATGAAGAAGAAAATGAGATAGTTGTTCTGTTAGGCTGTGGCCTCTGCTCTGAAATAGAAGGATTATTGCCTTATTTCACTGAAAACAGCGTGAGGGTGTGAGGCTTCTCTTAGCCAGCAGGAGCATGCAAACTGTATCCTCAATACCTCAACCAGTTTGGCTTAGTTATTCTGAGCAGTCTGATGCTAGGCACAATATCTCCACAGTTAACAGGTGTATTATTACTTTAATTATCTTTAACTACTAGGCATGCTGTGATACTAGGCATTGAGAGATTCAAATATACAGTAGGTCTGATAAAAACTGTTTGTCTTGAATAGATTAAAGTGCTTGTTTTTCTTGCATAGAAGAGCAAATCTTTGCTACTAGTGTGTTACTCATAATCTTGGCTATACATGCTAATTAATTTGCCAGCAGTCTTATGGTTGACATCTGAAAAAAAAAGTAAAAATATAGATGGTGTCCTACATTTGTTTACCAAAAGGAGACATTGATATTTTTGAAAGAGAAAAAAAACCTCAATATTTTTAACTGTTGTATGAAACCAGAATAAAAAAATGGATAAAACCAAAATTGTGTTTTCTTATATGATGAACAGAAAAGTGAGTATTTATTTCTTATTTCTGTATCTGTCTCCAAAGAGAGTACTTGCATGCTGATGAGGCAAAGGAGGGAGAAATGGTTATTCAATACTTTACTTTTTAAAAAAGAATTTTGCTTCTCCTGTTGTCTTTTGGAAGCAGACATTATAACAGAAATCTCAGTGAATAGCCCAAATTTCTATAAAACCAAATTTGAAAATAAAATGTATATAATCTAACACACATTCTCTCATCTCTGTTTCTTCTCTTTATGCATTCATTTTCCATGGCTGTCTCCTTTTCCACTTCCCAAATATTTTCCTTCCTTGTTTTTTTATTTTGGTTTGGTTTTTTTTTTTTTCCCCTTTGGTTTGAAGCTGCTCAGAAATGTGTGTCAGGAGTATTAACTCACATCTTAGAATTCCAGCCTTCTGATGACTAGTTTTTAAAAGCAATGGACTAATGAGAAAAAGATGCATGGCTTCAGCTTTTTATTTATTCCTAGGCTCACTGTGAATCCTAAGCCATGTGATGCACCTGTGTATGCTAGCTTTGCTCTGAGATTCTCAGACAGTTACTGTACTGATATGATGTTTCCAGACAAACACATATCTTGCAGGTGCATAGCACTGTTTTCTCAGTGGTTTCTTGAATGTTATAAAGGGAGCATCCATGTTGGGCTCTGCACCAGTGTTCAGACATTTTTGAGGCATTCAGACATCAGTGGTTAGCCCTCACTTGCCTTTAAGTGAAAACATTCCAAGGAATTTGTCATCTCTCTGTTTTCTGCAATATTATAAACAGCCTTGCTCTGATCTCTTGGCATAGGAGAGTACTTGGAGCAGTGTGTTCACTGAAGATTTTTTTCACTCTTCAGCCTTGTGTGGATCTTTAACGACCTGCTATATGTTGCCTCTTTCTCTAATCTTCTGAGAGAGTCAGCAGGCACAAACTGTACTGAGAAAATGATACTATACCACATTCTGAAACTGTAGGTTTGATTCCAGCCTGTCTGGTGGGATTGCTGCTAAAAGTCAGCATCTAAAGGAGCAGCTCATTTGAATTCTGGATGTACACACAAGTTAATACGAATGTGCTCAGAGATTGAAGGCTGATGTATCAAAGACACCGTTCAACACCACCTCAGGAATGTTCCTAATAGTGCAACCATTTTTTCCTTTCACTTCTGTCAGATTTATCAATGTCTGATGTCATTCTTTCACAAAGAGGCAGCCTATTAATATGTATAAAGTAAAAATAAAAGTTCATCCCTATGCATTAACATTTACTCATGGCAATTATACGTGAGCTTATTGCATTTGTATGTCCCTCTCTTTTTCTTTCTTTCTTTCCATCCCACCCCTACAGAAAGTGGTACCAGATCTCTCTATTTTTATTAAGCTCTATGTGTATGTGTACCCCTGTATCTGTATTTATATGTGTGTTATCTATACATCTCTCTATATATACTTCAGCACTAAGGACTGAATCAATTTACCCACTTTTTGTATCTTATTGCTAGAGCATTTCCCAGGAAAACTAATGACTGCTCACCTGGAGCTAGACTGAGCTATTAGGTAGGCACATAACTGCATTGCCCCAGGAAGTATACATCAAAGGAGTTGGACCTGAGATCAGCATAGTTTGTCTTGCTTCTCCTTCCTTGTTTGTGAAATGAAAATGTAATTTGCACCTCTCCTTTTCCATGTGCCTTTTTCTGGTGCAAGCTAATTTTCCTGTGCATTGGGGCAGCATGTAAGAGAAGGAACCAAGCAGCTTTCACCTCTCACTACCTCTCTTGTGCCCACAGTCCCTCTCTCCTGAGCCCAGATCATCCTCTTAGCTTGGGGATGCCCCTGTGCTAGGCTCTGCCAGAAAAGGGACAATTTGATAAATATTATCCCTGCCTAGAGACAGCCATAAGGTTAAATGCTGCACACTTCCTGCACACTGCATGAAAAATTTGTCTAGATTGTCCCCAAGAGGATCATCTCCTTGTCCCTGACCTTTGCTGCTTCGTGCAGGGTGGGATGGGGCCACATGCCCTCCGTGCTGGGCATTTGGCTGTCCCTCTGTGGGTTTAGGACACAAGGGTGGGTGAAGGGAGAGCGTGCAGGACCTCTCAGGATGCGTGTCAGTACTCTCCCCATCTGCAGCTGGAGAATGTCGTGCCACAAGTCAGGGTTTGCACTGGTTTTGGTGGAAACCAACAGTTTAAATCACTGAATGAGGAACTTTGGTGAGAAGGCTGTGTGTAGGGTGAGATTTTGCTGCAAATTAAGGGAGCACCTCGAGGTAACTTCCCAGAAAGGGGTTGTGACTCCGATTTACATCCTTGGATTGATGAAGCCTGCAGCCACCCTCCTTCAGCTGGGCTGGCCACTTTCTGAGGGCCTGGAGCAGATGAAGTGAGAAGATGGCGGTCAAAAGATAATTTAATTTTCCACACTCCTCCTCTGGGAGGAATATTTATAATACAATTAAATTCCCCTTCATTCCCTTCCAGCTCCACACTGGGACCCAAAACTTGCAAATAAATGAATCTTTGTAAGGACTTCAGATTCAGGGATGCAACTGTTTTCTGTTCTCTGACAGGATGAGATGGAAGAGGAAAAACCACAGAAGCTAGACTTCTATTCCAAGGAGTAAGTTCAGAGCTATTGGCTCAGCCAGATCAAAAAAAAGAGCTGCTATTGCAGTAATCACTGAAAATACCTAGAGGCTATAGTCAGGATTGGAAGGATGCTCCTTTGATGTTTTCCTAAAATAAATACAAACATTTTTTACTCTTTTAAGCTGAGTCAACAAAAGAGCAGGTAACTGCTATTGTTAGCCAAAAGATCCCTGGCATTACTTTGGTCACTTTTTCTTCTGCTGTGGATTAAATCACAGTTCAAATATTATCTTCATTTGTTCTCTGAGAGATTGACTGGAAATTAGAGGCCAGAGGAGAGTAGGGAAGCAGATCCCATGGCTTTAAAAAGGACAACAGGATTTTGGTTCCTCTTGACTTGTCTTCAGTCCTCTCCTGGCCGCATCCTCCATACTTACATTTTCAGTTGCTCACAGTGTAATAAGCAACCAGCCCTCCTTGGCAGGAGGCTTCTCAGACTGTGGTGTCCCTAGACTTCACCTACCTGGGGACAGCCACATTTGTCTGACACTTTCATGCTGGTGACTCCTGTGCTGTGCCAAGTCCTGCTGGCTTTCCTGAGTCCTGACTGAGCACCCTAAGATGCTTCAATCCAGCAGCCAACTATCGTCAATAATAATTGTATTTACCATGATTAAAATTAGTTTGTTTTCTTCAAAGTAACACTTATCTATGTGTTTCTGTTCATATGACTAACAACACAATTAACTTTTATTTTGTCCACATTTACACAGCTGCTGAAGCCTCTGTGAGCTGGATGATTTATAAGCCCTTTGTGCCACTTGCCTGTCCCTCTCAGTAGGAAACTATAACCTAACCCTTTCCCTAATGGCATTAAAAAGTGCAATTAATCAATAAAAGGGGTCAGTTAATATTCTCCACACGTAAGTGCTGAACATCAGAATAATATGCTCTCTTGTGGTTGGCATCCCATCATTTTGTGGTCTAGTTAAAAAGGAAATTGGCAGGACAACCACAGTGTACACCATGGGATTGCTCCACGGATCTGGGGCAGCTGTTATAGCTGCTGCAGAGAAATGTTTTCTCTGCTGAAAGACTTTTTTAAAATAAATAGACAAGTTAGTAGGGAGCAAAATTTTCTTTTTGTGGTTTGAGAAACTTTCTTTCTTTTTACTTCAAAGACTTAAGTGGCACGAGGGAATCCCCTAGCAGCCATAGGCCCTGGGAATTAAATTTTCTCCATCTGTTCCCTACTCCCTGAGCAACATAGCACAAATCCTACTATCATATATCTCTTTAAGCAGCCTCCTGTGGAAAGAGGGAAGCTTGATTAGTGCATGTGCATATGATTGCCTGCCCACATTTAGAAAACTGGCCACTAAGAGAAATGTTGGCTTGATATTCATCACCGTCCTGAAGCTTTCTGCACTGTGTTCATGACAAGGTAACATTTCCATTGCAGGAGGCAATGTGGGAAACAAGGGCTGAGGTATTCTGAACTGAAACCAAATCAATTAATTTGCTCTACAGTTCTCAAAAACCTTCTTCTCTTAATAAAGGGCTGACCAGGCTTCAGCAAGTTTGTGGCTCTTGTGTTTGACCAGTGCTCTACAGATGACATGGAATGGTTTACTAGCAGATGCAGTCTTCCTAGGAATGCCTTCTGAATACACCATTTAAATGCTGTTTATAAAGTAGTAACTGTGATTTTTCTAACTGAAGTTGAATTGAAATTTTTTTCTTCAGCTGTTCTTTGAATTATGAATAATTTTTTTTCCAGAAAATGCCATTATAAAGTGAGTTACTTTATGCTTTCTGGTGAGTAATTAAAATAGGCTCTTCATCTATTTGTGTGTTTTCTGTCTGAAGCTCCCATGAACTTAGGGCAGGTTTTCATCTCAGGCTGTTTTGTCTGTGTCTAAATGCTAATGTTTCATTTTGTTTAACAAGCCATTGTTTTTTTCTGGAGCTGAGACCTTTCTGCAACACTCAGTTTTGAGAGGTCTGGCCTTGCTTATGCTCTAATATTGGTCATTTTGTGTCTGTCTGAGACCATTTGGTACAGTGGGAGTTTAATTTTAAGATTTTTGGTACTTGTTTAGAAACAGCTTTGCAGGATATGGCTGCATCCTCTGTTCCTTATTCACTCAACTGCTCTTTTTCATTCACCTTTGAATTCCCTATAATATGATCCATGTGTAGCCTATGTTTTATGGATGAAACGGATTGGCAAATTAAGCTACCTGGCTATGGAATCCAGTTCCTTGAAGTGCAGTTCTGCATCTTTCATTCCTGTGCAGAAAGGGGAAATTTATAACAGACATTAATTTGAGATTTGAGATATTGCAGGACAGATATTTTTTATCAGAGGTGCCCTAATAATGAAGAGATTCAAAAAGACCATTTCTGCAGAACTTCACAATTGCTGTCTGGACAGAGGTAGGCCTAGCATTTGTTTAATAGTTTGGGCTTTTTTTATGGATATGGCCTAACAACAAAAAAATTAACTTCATGAACTTCACAAACAACTGTTAGAAGTTGAGGGTCTGAAGTTTGTACAAAAGTTTTCAAGGGGTCTAGTTTGTGAATTTTTAAATTAGTAAATATCATTAATTTTGATCAAGAATGGGACTTTCAAATGGTGTAAATTAGTTATAAAAATTTTCATGTGCAACTGTCTGTACACCAAAAAAAAATTACTTGTTATATTTTATTACAGCAATTTTTATTTTTAAAGTTAATTTAAAATTAACACACTGTGGTATTCTAAGCAATACTAAATTTTAGCAATGCTAAAATTAACCAAAATGCCAGTGACTCTAATTATATGCTCCCTTTTTCTGCAAGCTGTTTAGCAGATATATGGCTGGACAACTTTCTGTAGAGAGATATTCAGAGTAGAGAAGGTGGAGAACTCACTGCAGTTACAACTTCCTCAGGAGGGGAAGAGAAGGGGCAGACACTGATCTCTTCTCTGGTGACCAATGACAGGACCTGAGGGGATGGCCTGAAGTTGAGTCAGGGGAGGTTTAGGTTGGACATTAGATAAAGGTTTTTCAGCCAGAGGGTAGTTGGGCACTGACCAGGCTCCCCAGGGCAGTGGTCACAGCCCCAAGGCTGACAGAGGTCAAGAAGCATCTGAACAATACTCTGAGGCACATGGTGTGATTCTTGTCTTGTGCAGAGCCAGAAGTTGGGCTTTAAAGATCTTTGTGTGTTCCTTCCAACTCAGCATATTCTATATTTTATGATCCCATTACATTTTTCTGTCTTTTTTTCCATCTGTTACTTCTCTTAATGACAACCTAGCAACCTTTTCCTGAGTGAAAATCAACATATCCATACTCATCATAATTAGTAGCAGAACTGTAGTGTCTTTGATCTCTAAGAGCTGAAGAGCAGCCCATTGTGCTAAACACTATAAAAATATTGCACCCACCTGTGCAAATGTAGCTCTAAAAGGAGCATCCTCACTTGCTCCAAACAAGTTAAGATTCAGGACCCTGGCAACAATAAAATGGCTAAACCATCATCAGTGTCTCATTTTTCAATAAAGTGAACATGGCTGTCACAAAGATTCTTTGTGACTCAGCTGCCCAGTTCTACAGTGTTCCTGAGGGGCAGCACTGGACCTCACCCAGGTCATTGGTGGCAGCTGCACTGGCCTTGAAGTCATCAGCAAAAATATGTGCATTCCATATGAAACTAGCTCTTTCTTGATTTTCTAGCCTCTTTCCCTCAAAATTTTCAATGAGTTTGTAAAAGAAGATGGCAATAAAAAAATCCTCGTATGGATTGTTCTAGTAATAGCTTGTAATATATTTAATGATTCTTTTCATTTACTGAATATCATTTAATGTAAAATCTCATTCCAGACATTCACAATTCTGCTCTTAGTGCCATTTCTATTTTACAGCAACTTCTTCTTGTAACAAGATCTATTTTTTGAGAGTATCTTCATAAGAGAAGTTACTTTTCATTTGCAGTTTGTTAAATTATAGTAGTTTCTGTATCTAACTGCTAAGGAATAGGAGCCTTTTATTTGGCTACAGTTTTAGGTAAATACATTTTTTATGAAAATAAGCATTTCTTCTTATAATGTATCAGGAAATAGTTTGCATAATCCCCAGCTTCTTGCAGAAATCCAAATATGATTAATTTCCTTTTCACAGGTTTTGATGGTGTAAGAACATAGGAAAGCTGATTCAAAATACACACTCTGAGGCCAAACTTGACCTCTTCTCAAACACTTCTGCTTTGCTCAAAGAGGCTGATCCACAGGGATCGATGTCAAAGGAAGGTGCTCAGGGTCCAGGATCTGGGATGCTGAATATGGCACTTTTTCAAGGTGAAATAGCAACACAGAAGGAAGATATTTTTATAAGTAAAAGTACTTGCCTGATTCTCCTGTCACTGCTCAATGACATGCATTTATGTATACTATTTAAAGCTGCTTTAAATGCATAAATATGTGTAATCTGTGACACTCAGCTCAACAGATATTAAAAGATCCCAGTCTGTGGCAGTCATTTACCTTGCTCTTTAAGACTTTTGCGACTGTTTCACATTTTCTGTGCCTTTTAGTGTGAGATGAAAGCTGCATTGTGGTGATAGCTCAGAGAGCTATCCTTTTTTTCCTCTTCCCTTTCCCCTTCTTCCTCCCCTTACCTTCCTCTTCCCCATACCCCTTCCCTCCACTTCCCTTCTCTTCCCACTTTTTTAAAGAAAGCAGGACTGGTTATTTTCATTATTATTTTATACCAACACTGAGTTGAAAACATTTGTAGTTGTTTAAGTGCTTAAGGAGGATCTGCTTCTTACCTCCGGGTAAGACAGTAAATTCTTCCATATGTTGATTTCATCTGTTATCCCTACCCGTTTTCCACATGCCTGAGGGATATTTACTCAGACAGACTCTCTCTGTGCTGGAGAAATCTCCAGTGAAGGTCAGCCAAACAAGCAGCACTCACTCAGGAACGATGTGATGGGTGTGTGGGGCAGGTCAGTGGCATGTGCTGAGGAAAGAAAGTGAGCACCCCTTTCCTTTTCAGCTCCTTTGTAAGAGCAACCCTGGCTTCAGAGCTGAAGGGCCCTCCTTGCTCTGCCATCTGCACTCCAAGCAGCAGTGAGAGTGAGCTCCTTCCCATTTGAGGTGTTCATTCTCCAAACTTCTGAGACCCTAGTTTTTGCTAATTTTAGTAGTGAACACTGGGCCAAATCAATGCAGGGGAGGCATGACCTATCTGGTGGGTTCACTCAAACTTTATGGTGCAGACTTAGAGTTTGGCATCCAGTAAGGGGTCTACAGACTGAGGGCCCTTGAGGGTTGCATCTGCATTTCACTCCTCTCCTAATGTTTGCCTTTCCTCCCTGAACCAGAGAGGAATCAAATTCAGCTGGCAAGTGCACATGAACCCCTAAAAACCTGCATCTGATATGTACAGTGACAAGATGGAGGGGCAGGCTGCAAGGTGAACACATGAGCCTGTTTTTATGGGAGGAGGGAACCTGACATAGGGAGAAATAGTGCAAATCACAAAAGTCACATTGAACAAATGAGATTTGCCTTCCCCCATGGCCTCTGAGTGCTAGGAAAGCTCTCCCTAACCACAAAGCTCAATATTCAAATGTCAGTCGTTCCCTTACAACTAATTCACCTTAACAGGGTTATATATGTGGATAGCCTCCCTGGGATCAGAGGAGTTACTTACCTGCATGCAGTGTCAGGCACACACATTTGCAGGATCAGGCCCTCCAGGCACACAGCAGCTTTCATTGCCCTGCATGTTGCCAAGTCACAATCTGATGTCAATTAAGGAGAGTGAAGAGAAGCATATGCTTACATGGCACGAGTGCTGCAGAATGGTTTGAAGTGTTAAAGGTTTAAATCACACCAAGGCTATAAAACTCAGCTTTGTTTATGGACCGGTGCAGAGACCTATTGTACTTCATATCGATCAATCCATCGAACACCTGGTTCAAAATGTTCAATTGAAAGCTGGGGAAAAGTGCTAAATTGAACAATCTAAGTAACCTGTGAACCTGACAGCCATGAATCAATGGAGATGTTACACACAGTTAACCCTAACCAGTTAGCAAGCTGTATCAATTACCTGGTTAGGAGCTAGTTCACTGTTTCAGAATTGTACTAATACAGAAAACATCTTTGTGGTGAATGATCCTCAGTAAACAGTACCAGATTCACTGAAGACTTTCCCTCCTGCTTCTGAGCCAGAAAAACCTTGCTTGAATATCAGTTTGGAAAAGAGGACATTTGAAATTAAGAGATGGGTTTACAAAAACTTCTAGCTTTGAGTGACTTAAAAAATGTGTCTTCACAAGATGAAGGATCTGCTTTTCCAAGGGGCTTTATTCTATGTGGAAGGTTATTCAGATCTGTATGGGCTCTAACAGACACTGAATTTTCTGATTCCAGTGCCGTTTGTTACTTTGGTTCACAGGTTCTTTGCAGAATTGGAAGGACTTTAGTTTGTTGGCCCACCTTGTCTTTTATATGCCTGGCAACATTTGCCTTTCTTTGCTTCCTAAGGCCAGTAAACATGCTGAGTTTTTCAGGAAGGCTTACAAGAACTTCTTGTTTCTGCTAAACCATTTTGCTTAGGGTTAATTGCATACACACCTCTAGCCCTCTATTAGCTTTTACATTATTTTATCCTTTCAGCTCAGGCTGAAAGGGCTTCCATCACCTGGGCTACACATATAACTTAAAAAAATATAGTGAGATATTGGCTTTTTTTTTCCCCCCTGTCCTTCTTGGAACTTCTCCAGTGTTCTCAGACTTAACAAAAAGCAATATTCATGGTTTGGAATTTTCTTCAGCCAGCTTTTTTAAATCTCTTGGTTGTAAATCATGCACGTCTGGTTTTTAAAATTGCTATTTAACATTCTCCTGATTTACTGGAATGAACAGCATTGCATTGTCTTCTTATGGCAGAACTGATTTTTTCTTCAAACAGAGATCAGATTTATTTACAGAATATACTGATTTTTGCATATATTATTACTATGGCTACAGTTGTGTGTAGTAAAGACCACAAATCTTTCTTGTTATCCTTACCTCTGATGAAAAACCCTACTTCTTGCTTCCATCTTTATTAATTTTCTGTAGTCCTTATCTTCTGTCTAATTTGCAAGACTTCTAATAAATGCCTTTTTTCTGGTGCAATTATTTTGATTTACATAGCTGTTTCACTTATATGAAAGTCAACATTTAGTCCAGCTTTCATTCTTTTTTTTAAACCTCTGGTAAAATGTTTTTAAACACTTTCCAGTTATTATCCACATTTCCTGTCTAATTTCTTTCTCCCAAATGATTTAGCTCATAATTGTTTTCAGCTTTGCAAAATTGGCTCTTGTAATCCATCAAATATACATATTACTGGTCTGGACTTAATTCTGATTATATATAACAAACAGAAGCAAATCATGATCACTTTTATCTAAACTACTGCTGATTTCTTGAGTTTACTTCCATGATATTTTATTTTCGTCTATAAGGATAAAATAATGTGATACAGCATTCCAAAAGTGTTGGATGCAGCACTTTTTAAGGAACTTATAATTTATGGCTTATTCCAAGGATATATTAATTTGGTGGCAAGAAAACTCCAAACCATGCTATTCATGTTGAAGTGCTGACATTGCATGGTTTATTTTTCTCCTTGTTTTATGGATACTTACTTAAGGAGATAGTTTTCCTCTTCTTCTGATAATTACTTGCAGAAGGCAACACACATAAAACTCATGCTTGTTTGTACCTCTTTTGTTACACACCAATCTACAGATAAAGAATTACTTATGTCTTTGAGCCTATTTCCTAGTTTTATCATATTTCTTCTACCTCATTTTCATGACTAAGTGGAATTTAGAAGGAGAGAACTAGATCCCCAAAGAATCTTTCCCAAGAAAAAGGGATGGATGACAAGTGGAACATGTTTAACAGCTCCACCCCTACTGATATTTAAAAAGAGCATAGTGCCTATCTCATCTTTTTATGCTTTCTTGATGCTCTCATCAGTAGATTGCCAGATGGTAAGGTGGATTAGAGAGTCAGGCCTCAGTATCACATGTACCCCAGATACCAGGAAACTGCTTCTTGAGTGGGAGACACTGCTAATTTCGGTGGATCTAGGATCTGATGCTGCATTGTTACTGTTAACAGACAAAGTTAGAAATGACAGCCAGTTTTGTGCCCAGAGATAGGGAAGATGATCTCATTTGGAGTGTGTTCTTTGTATTTGTTTCCTGGTTTTTAGAACAGGCTATTTTAGAACACTTTGAAGCTACCTCACTTATGATTCTGGTCATTTTTGGTTTGTTTTTGTTAAACACTTAGAATACACTTGTATATTTTTAAATTTGAAACTCTATTATATTTTTTGTGCAGTTATGATTTCATCTTTCAAATTAGATTAATGTTCAACAGAATTATTTAATTTACATTGTCAAAAATCTATTTCTCTTCAAACTCTCTGCTTTTCATAAAATGACCTTTTTCCGTTAGGACTGTCACTATAATTAATAACAATAATAAATATTTTTCTGTGGCCCCTAAATGCTCAGGCAAATGCACCTCTTGGAAAATGGAGATTTGCAAAATTACTTTTTTGATGACAAATGTAGGCTCTCTAGTGCCAAACGTTTCATGAATATATGTCAGTCTTTGCCACAGTTTATTTGTGTTTCTTTCAAAAAGCTGGATATAAACTGTCCTGCTCCTTCCAAAATAACAGGCTTCTATTTATCTGTTTGAAGAAAACTCTTCTCCTTGAAAAATTTTTGTACCATCTCTTCCCTTAGAAGAGTAGTGTGCTTAGCATGGCCAACTGGATTAACTGATGAGATAGTAATGTGACACTCTCCTGCTTTCACAAGCATCTGGCCAAATGTGAACTGGGCAGACATGATTTTCACGGTGACAATATTGTGGTGTCAGTAGGCATGGAGGGAAGGACCAGTGGTAGGTGAAAAGATAAAGCAGAGACCATCAGAGAGATGACACAACCACAGGTAACTTGTAGGCAATTGGGCCTGAAAAGCTTTGATGGCCCCCACAATGCTTGGCGAGGTTGTGCTCCAAAGGGAGGATGAGAATTTCATACACATTGCCCTCCTCATATCAAAGGACTGCAACAGGTTTCAAAAGCTAAGGCAACAGCACTATTAAGTGTGTCACTCTGAGGGGCTGCCCTCTGTGCTCAAAGAGGTTTGTAGGAAGCCCTGGGCTGTAGCTGCCTGACCAAGGAACTGTCTCTATTCACTGCAAAATGATGATGATTAAACTGCAGTTTTAGATGTAGGGCTTCCTCTGGTGATGCAAGGAATCGCACTGACTGGATGGCAGACACTGACCTGTGGATCAGGAAGGTTCATGGAAACAGTCTTTCTGTGGGACAGATCACTGAACACAGCCCTCTCCAGCTTCCACACTCCTGTGGGAGAAAACAACTATGGTTCAAATATTAGCAGAGCAGCCAAAATAAATTTCTAAGGATTATTTCCAGTTCAAACTTTGCATGATCCTTTTCCTGTGAATGTTTGCCTATCCCCCTGTAGCAGTACTGTGGAAAGCAGGGCTTACAGAAATGAAGCTCTGGTGGATCACACTGGGAATAATGACAGTGTATGGGGAGGAGGCCACAAGCTCATTCTTCCTGCACTCATCCGTCCCTCTGTATGAGATTTCTGGTTGTGCTGCTCACATACCAAACCAAAACATATTAATCCTCAGAAAATATGCTAATGCAGTGAGAGATTAATCAGGTGTACTGGGTCTGGGTGAGATGGAGTAAATTTCCCCCTCAGCAGCCATCACAGTTCTGTGCTTTGTATTGGTAGCTAGAAAGGTGTTGACAATAGACACCAGCATCAAGTCTATCCAACATTCTTCCCTGACCAGTAAATTAGGGGTGGGAAAGCTTTCAGGAGGGGACACAGCCAGGACAGCTGACCCAAACTGACCAGAGGGATATTTCATACCATATGATGCCTGCTCAGCAACAAAAGCTAAGAGAAAAGAGGAGAGGGAGCATTTGTTATTACATTTGTCTTCCAAAGAAAACACTATGTATGCTGAAGTGCTACTTCCCAGGAAGTGGCTGGTCATTGCTTGCTCATGGGAAATAGAGAATAAGTCTTTTGTTTTCCTTTGTTTCTGCACATGGCATTTGCTTTATTAAGCTGCCGTTGTCTTGATCTAGGAAGTCATTTTTCATCTTATTGTCTTTCCCCGTGTCCTGCTGAAAAGGGGAGTGGCTTGGTGGGCACCTGACATCCAACCAGGGTCAGCTCACCACACCACATCTGCTTGAAACCTGCTAAAACACAGTCATTGAGCTATTTTTGAGCTGTCGTTTCCAACTTTGTCTGGTAACAGTAACAATGCAGCATCAGATCCTAGGTCGACCAAAATTAGCAGTGTCTCCCACTCAAGAAGCAGTTTCCTGGTATCTGGGGTACATGTGATACTGAGGCCTGACTCTCTAATCCACCTTACTGTCTGGCAATCTACTGATGAGAGCATCAAGAAAGCATAAAAAGATGAGATAGGCACTATGCTCTTTTTAAATATCAGTAGGGGTGGAGCTGTTAAACATGTTCCACTTGTCATCCATTCCTTTTGTTTGCATCACTGCAACTAAAGGTTTAACCAAATCACCTTCCAATGGCTGACCCTGCTGGCTGCTATCTAATTTACTTTCCCGTGTTTCACTTGCCATTGGAGTTAGGACAAGCAGCAATAGAGAGCACTGTAAAATCAGAGAATAATGTGATTTCAGAATGCAAAAGATATTCTATAAATAATCTGGCTTGTGTAAGAGTCACTCTTGCTATGGGAGTTAATTAACAATCAAGTCATGTCTGTGCTTATTCCTGATGCCTGCAGTAATCTTCTTGCTTGGTCCAAAGATCTGAACATAAATGAGATTGTAAGTAAGTGTATGGTGCGAAGGAGAACTTGGCATTTGGGAAAACAAATTTAAAGCAACCCCAGAAGTACCACTGTGAATTTTCCCTTTGCAAATGCTGTCACAGTTGGCAGAAAGGAATCAAGGGACATATTTATAATGTAAATGCAAGCTTGGCCATTGAGGACACTTTTTTCAGAGAGACGTGGATCAAACATGTCCACTGGGTTACAATGCTGAGACCACCCAGGCTTTTGCTAATGCTGGTGTTTACACAAAGAGTTAGAAACAAGCTTCTCTCCAATTTGAAAGCCAATATCTAACTAGACACTAACTTTTTATATACCCTGTAGTCTAAATGTTAATAGCTTTGACCTCCTTCAGTTTAATCTTAATCTCTTTGACAGAGTAAGTGAACTTTGGGTTGTATTTTACCAAATTGTTCCCTTTGTTGTATTTCCCCCCCCCCCCCCTTATATTTCCAACAGTGACTATGTCACATATTGCAGACCCAAATGAAAGCCTGTCTTCTTTTTCAATCAGTCATATCGCTAAGTATATGAGCAGGAAAACCCTTGTGATTGACACTGCTTCAACAAAAGCAGATTCAGTTTGCAGACGATAAGAGGAAAAGTCATACAAGCAGTGTTTACAAAGCAGTGAAGGAGAGAAAAAAAATTAATGATAAAAGGACTAATCTTATTGTTTTACTAGATGAGAGAATGGTTCTTTGTGTTTACTCTAGCAAAAGCCGACAGATTGTCTCCCACCTCCCTTGTACACTTTTGGCAGCAAAATAATTTCCAGATTCTGTATCAAATGCTGTCTGGTGGATAAAAAAAGGGCTCGGGAAAGTCTGGGAAGCCTCAGGAAGCAGAGAAGTGCCTGCACACGATGGTGTGGGCATGCACTACCTACAGAAATATTGTATAATTGAATATCACCTCCCTTATGAAGGGGGAATGAGGTGTGAGAGCAACAGAAGCAAGTGCCTTTAAAGGAAAAAGAAACAAAGCTGTGTGAAAACAGTGAACTGGCTGATCTGATTTGTTTTCTGTAGCATGGCAATCTCTGCTATCAGAAATATTCCTCATGATTTCTTCCCTCTAAGGGAGACCAGATCCATGTCAGCTCTAATCGAAAGGAATCCTGTATTTCAACCCATGCTCCTGGTGCTGGAGTACTTTTGGTAATATGGCCAGCACAGGTCAACGAAGCACCACTTCCATTTCTTGGTGCCAAATGCTGGTGGGGAATGCCTGGAACAGATTCACAGATTGCTGGACTAGTTTATGTTGGAAGGGACTTCTGGACAGGACATGGCCTGAGCACTGCCCAAAGAGAAGCTGACTTCAAACCTAGATTGCCCAGAGCACTTCTGGTATTCAGTGCTGTAAGACAGCAGGGTGGACCACTGTGTCTTTTCTCAGGACAGCACATCTGTACAGAAATCTCTTTTAACCATGGGTAATGGCTGCTATTGACTGCACAGGGGGCAGGACAGAGAATTAAAACCCAGGACAATCTCAACAGGAGAAGGACAGGATAACCTTGTTTTCCAGCTCCTCTGCTGTTCATTAGTTTCATGGCTTAATTCCTATCTCTTGCTAGCAGGGCCCGGCAGCTTTGTCCTTTCAGCAGCTGTAGTCACGCTGCCTCACCACCGTTCACCAAAGGTGGCTGAACAAGTGTTGCCAATTTCTTTCTCTTCAAGATGAAGCCTGCCAGCTCAGCTATGTCCTTCAGACAGCATGAATATCTAGCTGTGCAATAATGAGTCGTTGTAGGCTCTGCTGAGGTGGGATATGTTGCTCAGAGAATAGGTGAAGCAATACAAGGCAAGACAAAATTGTTTTGATGATTCTCCCCCAAGAGTCTCTATGGAGTATGTTCAGTGTGTTTGTCTAATCTAGCTGTCCCCATAGGCAGGCAATATGAGAAGCAGCACCAGCACTTAGGGAACAGCACACACCTCAGGTTTCATTGAAACATTTAATTTCATCCGATTCTGCCCCACTAAAAAGACATTGACACTTTTAAAGAACATTACTTGAGTTAAGGAAGGCACTCTGCTGGGAGAAAAAACCCTGACTTACCAAGTGATGAAACACATGAGATTTTAATGTTATCCAGAACAATTGCAAATAATGGCAAATAGTATAGAGAGTTTCAAAGTGAGAAAATCCAAAAAAAGCATTCTTGCATGTATTTCTGAGTTGTGTTCAAATTACTGGTGCTTACCCAGTTACCAAACATCAGTAGAGACACAGGAAATATATTTATATATGCCTTTAGCTTATGGGAAATGTGAATGTATTTGGTTCATAGTAGAAGTGTCTTTCACTGTGTGCTAAGGTAAATGAACATTTTAACTATATATTTATTTGTTGCTAGTAAATGCTTGCATATTGGATGCATTTAACATACCCACCACTGTTCAGAAGAAGCACAGTAATTTGTGAATTTGTGGTAAAGTGATCAGGTGGCTGAGCTCTCTCTCACATTTGTGCTGCTTCACACTCATGACTTATTCTTGCAAATGTCCATGAATTAATAAATAAGGATCCTGGCAAACTAGCCCTCAATGATTTTTCCATGGCATCTGCATTGAAAAATAAAGCTGTGAAACATTTTGAATTGTCAATTGCTAACAGTTACGATGCTCCTCTGGTACATTAGTTAGACTAATTTGGGGTTTAGAACAAAAATGAGTTTCTATAACACAGACACACAAAATGAATATCAGGGAAATCAATCAAAGTGTAATAAACTTTTATTAAAAAAAAGACATCACTCTCTGGCAATTCATAAAACAAGTCTCCAAATCTGTATAGACAGTACAAATAAAACATAAAATGATTCTTTAAGGGCATAATGAAGGGTTCTGTCAACAACAATAAGAAAACAAAGCATAGATGTATGTTTGTGAAAGAAATTGCACATTTTCTGTTTTTCAGAAAGCCTTTGGCATTTCTTTTTGATGAAAAAAGAGTACAAGATGCAAGAAATGAGTTCCCCACCTGATCAATGTCTTTTTAGTTTCTTCTTTCTATTCTACCAAATTTATCATTGATAATTTGAGTGGGTCTTTGTACTCTATGAGGATTTTTGAACTTGCTGGAGTACTTTAAGCTAATCCTAAATGTCTGGGACTTGGCCATATATCTAAGTTCAGCGAAGTTCCATTCTGTTCCTAGAGCACTATTTCTGTAAGACAGAAGCCTCCTTTTCTCTTAAACAATATATTTCAAGCTAAACCTTTTCCAAAAATTACAATTTTTAATTCTATGAAATCTTGCTGGTATAATGTATGTTATTAAAATCACTGTTCTTTATTTTGTTTTCTTTTTAAGTTCATTTTAAGTATAAAGTTACCAAAGCCCTACATCATATTTGGGTCAAAAGATAATCAGTTGAAAAGGGATGTTTATTTAATAATTATCCTTGAAAAATGAATATGAGGTCAGAAGGGTGAATTGCAGGTCACTTAATCAGAATTTGAGCCTTATATTAATTGAACACTTGGATTTAACTCCTAACTTGCAAAAGACTTCAACTTTTGAACTGGTAGTACCTAAAATTAAATGGAGTCTATGTTTTTATCCTAGGAGATATTTATTTTAGAACACATTTGAGGAGTAGGGAGAAAAATGCCCTCCATAATTGAAGAAAAATGAGCTATACCTGAATGTTTTCTGAAAAAAAAAAGGAAAAAACAAGGCTCAGAGCCCAGCAATACAAAGGTCTTCATAGATCTTCCGTCTGAACCACACTGGACTCTGCACTGCTGAAAAGACCTACCTGGGCATCACCTCAGTCCCTCTCAGATACATGTATTTTCTTACACTCTCTCCCTCTCATTCTCCTTCAATCCTTCTTTCTTTCTTCTTTTCCTGTCTTTCTTCCATTATCCTGAATACCTTAATTCCCTTCTTTGTCAGGATTCAGACAAGATGGCAATTAAAAGACATTTCCAATGAAAAAGAAAACAAAAGACTTTTTCTTCAAACTTGTCTCAGTTGCCTACTCAACTTTTTGTTCTCATCTGTTGTTCCTAGTAACAGCTCTCTGGGTAACTTCAGGCAATTTATTTTCCTTCCCTGTGCTGAAACCCTTGAGAATTTCCCCCCAGTAGCTACATAAGAGTTTCATTAGCTCCCAAATGGTTTCAAATTTTTGTCCACATCCTTGTGTTCAGGTACAAATCATCCACATGATGAATCCCTGTCTGCATCAGACACCTGAAAGTGCAACCTTACTGCTTCAATGGTTATTGTGAGGCCACGACATCAGTGCTCTGTAGTTTATTGAGAAGATTGTTTCTTGCTTGCAACAAAGGAATAAAAACATTATGCAACAGAAAAATTGTGGTCTGCGTTTTCAAATCTGAGTTTGAAAACACTGAGTGAAAAATAACTGTTAAATATGTAAACATTAATGTGATTGACAAATCTTGAAATGTAAAAGATAAAGTACATAAATGTACTTTATACATAAATGAACTCACATGTCTGCATGTTTGTATGGCAACTCAGCTGTTAATAAACCTGGCTTTCTTTCAGTAGGAAATTTTGTATTTCTTGTGAGACCTAAACACTGGTAACTTTTCAATAGCTGGTTGGGCCATTCTCCTCCTGGTTTGTTTGTCTGTTTGTTTGTTTTTCTTTTAAAATACCACACCCTCAGTTCCTTTTAATGTTGTTATTATTGATATTATTATAAGGGTAAAATTAGGGTTATTATTGAGCACAATGCAGACATATGCACAAACATATATAAAAGGTTGTCTTTCCTTCAAGGACAGGCCCAGAGACCTGAAAAAAATTAGGAATTCACGCAATCTTCTAAATCTGAATGTTATTTGACATTCATCAGAGCCAAGAGGTACTCAGTACATTTAAAGTCAAGGTGCCTAAATAAAGAATTAATAGCTCAGTATGAGGCACCTCTTTTGAACACCTGAAGGTTATAAGAAATGAGGACATGGATCTAGAATGCAAATTGTTATGCGGCTGTTGCTGCTGCTGTAATAAGCTAACTTTGTTATTATGTTTGCCAGGTAACTGCAATCTTTACAGAGACCAAACATATCCAAGGTTTAGTTTGTTGAGTTTATAGTATTAGGAATTTATGGAAAATGAGTTAGGATATAGCACTTGGAGCACTGGTAGGACTGTATGTGGGAGACTTTGGAAGCTGATGAATTGGAACTCCCACACTAGAGTTTGCAGAGATCATCTGTGATTTTGGGACTCAAACTTGCCTTTGTCCATTAAAAGGAGAGTGGAAGCTCAGATCTCCAGCTGTTTTCTGGAAACTGCACAAGTACTCCCTCCAAGCCATGGCCAGTGACAAGAGCCCAAGAAGACTCATGGCCAAACATTGCATGATCCTCTGCATTGCTTCCCTTGTGAATTCTGTTCTTGGCTTCTTTTGGGGGCACATAATTGTCTGTCACCTGGTCCTGGGACAAACCCTTAGCTCTGCCCTGCACTGCTGCAGTTCAACCTCATGCTGGTCAGACCTGGGGACCTCTACTCATGAGACAGCAATGGACAGAACTTTGCAAAATTGTGAGATCCTGCTGGACAAAAAGAGGGATCTGATTTCCTTTCCCCTGTTTACATATTCCTTTGTGCCAAAATGGGCCTTGGTGTCAGCAGCACAAATTTGTTCAGAAAAAGTATTTACCTTATCAGTACTGAGTTTTCACATGCTAATTACAGTTTGGATACTGAAGTTTCAGCAATGTGCTTAAAAAGCAGAACAAGCACCTCAAAGGATTGCACTGAGAGAGCTGAGGGGAGAGATATCAAGCACAGGAAGCAGAGCTGGTGACACATGGTTGGTCCTTTCCTTGTGGCTGAGGATGGTTGGGTAGGTTACTTAAGCTTCAGATGTGTCTGGAAAAAACACACATTATTTTGCACCATGACACCTTGACTGCAACAAATTCTTGCTGTTTATTACAAATTGATATTCAGAATACCTTCTCAGGGGTGACTTTAGAAAACAATGAAGTCAGATGTTGATAAATGAACACGGGAGCCAGGCAAAAGAGGTTTAAATCTCTCTTGGGATGTGCTGCATCATGTGAAAGGTGAGAAAAACATACTCCATCTGTGAGGTGAGGAAATAAACATGGCACTGAGCTGCTACTGTGAGTCTGTGCATGTGAGAAGTATATTAAAATCTTGTCAAGCAAGGGACCTGGTCTGTGTAAGGATGTTCTATTTTGTCTCCTTGCATAAAATATCTGTAATCATAGTCCCTATTTGAGAAACACTGATCCATTTGTCAGCGTTTGAAATCTACAAGGATGTGATAAAATCAGAGATGAGACACAAAATTTTATTTTTAGTTTATATTAATTATTTTTTATAGTTGTAATTTTATTAATTAGCAAACCTATAAATGTACAGGAACTTTCATATAATGCATTTCATTGCTGTTGATCATTTCTGTCTCAAGCCTACTCATTCTTTGAAAAGTGTATAAAACATTTGGGGGATATATGGTCAACTATTTCCTAAATTATGGCATTATTTACTTGTAATTTAGCTTATAGTTCACTAGAAGGTCCTGTAAAATGAGTTTAATAAGCACCCCATCTCATTTAGAAATAGTGTCAGAGGATAGCACAAAGTAAGTAGCGAATTTAATTATATCTTTAGAAGTTTAAACCCTCATAGAATGAGGAACTGATTAGAACTCACATAAATCAGTGGAAAGGCATGGAATGACAATCCATATCTGTGGGCTCTGGGGCACACTCTCTGAAAGGGAACGATTGAAATGTCACTGAAAATGCATTAGACCCTCATTAAGTATGAAAGTGTTTTGAAAATTGTTGATCTAGATCACACTCGTTTGTATCAGCAATGTCAAACGATGTGTGTATGCACATTTCTGCATTTATGTTCTTGTCCCTTGTAGCACTTTTTTCTTTTTTCTTTTTTCTTTTTTTTATATTAAAGCTTGTAACCTATAGAAGAGAGACACTTCATGGGGACTGTTGCATTCCCTTCTTCATCCATACAATGGATTTTATAAGGTCTAAGCAGAGCTTTGCTGTTCCTTACACTCATGTGCCCACAGCTTCATTTTCTAGGGCAGAGGGAGTTAAAAAAAATGGTACCAGGAATATGTTCTGCATAGTAGAGAGAAACCTGGAGGCACATCTGCCTTCCATAGCAGTGAGCTGCTCTCCTGCTCGCTTGTGGCAAAGCCATTACTGAGCCCTGAACCAGCCATAGCCTTCAGGCCCTTAAAGCCCAGGTCTGAATCAAAAGAAATATCAAAATCCCGTCAGACAGTGCTTCAGTGTGAGTATCAGATGGTCAGCCTAAAATCCTTTGAAGAGCCCTTGCACATTCCAAGGTCGTGGTGCAGCCTAATAACAGTGCCAGAGATGAAAGGTTTGGGAGGTTTGATCCAGCAGCTGGAAAACAAGTTGTACTGTGGGAGGCTTAAAGAGTTCAATCTCTGCAGCTTATCTGAGAGGAGACAGAGGTGGATTGATCATGTCTAGGTGCTTACACATGGAAAAGAGATCCAATAGCAGGGTGTTTTTGAGCTTGTTGACAAAGACCTGACAAGATCTATTGCAAAGACTTAGACAAATTAGGCCTTGAAGTAAGTCATAGCTTTCTAGCAGAGAGGATAATTAAACTAAGTAACAGTCTCCTAAAAGGGCTGGAGTGGGGGACAGGACACGGACAACTCAACACGGATTTAGACCTTTAAAGATATACATAATTAAATCTTTCTGTGAGATATAATTTAATCTATCTCTGGGCCAAATTCTGTGTCCAGTAGGTCCAGGGACTTAGATGGAATAGTTATTATGGTACTTTTTGACCTTAATGTTTATAAATGTATGAATCCTTTATTCATGTCCTCTTTCTGTGGACCAGGGAAAGGATAATAAATTATGCACAACCCCAAGTGTGCCCATAACACCTGGAACTCTGTGTTAAGGCAACCACTGCAACCAAAATTTATCAAGACTTCAGGGGATCAGTGAAGAGAAAAGATTTCCTTTATGCACTGGGCAGATGTATTCTCAGAGCTCATGTCTTCATTTGCCTTTGTTTTCTTTTCATGTCATTCAGAAGCATCAGAGGTGGCTGCAGCTGGAGACAGGGCAACAGATGGATAGACTGCAGATGCAGGATTCTATTTTTCATTTATTTACTCAACAGATTTCCAATTTTTATTTTCTCAGTTAAATCAGAAAACACCTTGGTTTATATTGCTTTCATTTTTGGAGTTAATCTGAAAAACTTTACAGATTCCTTTCACCCATTTCTTGTCCAAAAGTGCTTGCTTATGTGAAGTATTTTTTATTCTTTTTCTGTCCTCAAACTAAGAGGCATGACTCAGTTAATTAATGAGCCCTTTCACTCTATGTAGAGAAAATTTATGAAAGTCTGCATACCTGTAAGAATAGATTACTTGATAAGGTGAGAAAATACTGCCAGCACGGCAGAGTCTATCAGAAAAAAAAAAAAAGAAAATAAAGCAGAACCACCCTCTAGTTTCCCATTTTCATTTCCAGATAGCTGAGCCAGTGCATAGCAGAAAGGAAAAATAAACCACCCAAATATCTGAATCCAAAATGACATTGCTCTTTGAGAAATAATTTTCAGAAATGCAAATTGATTCTTAATTTTACCTTTTACAGTTTCATTCTGGAAGAGGCAAACGTGGTATCTGTAGTTGTGCTGGCTTTGGGAAACAACACTTTGTACCTAGTTTACAGGGAGAGACCAGGGCTGCAGTTTGTTCAGCTGAAAGGAGTCAAGGGACCCCAAAGGGAATCACACTTTGAAGCAAATCAAAGCAAACAAGCATAGAAACACACAACTGAAATCGCTGAACCTAAATCCACAAATTAAGGAAATAGAACACTCCAGTGCTGTCCCACTCAGCGAGCAAATCCAAAATTCATGCAAGTGGAAATTCAGGGTCAGTGGCTGCCTGAAAAGAAATAAATTATGTCCAAAAAATGAATAATTTCTGCTGCTAGAATTCAATACTCCACTAATGCTTTAATAAGCGGCGAGCTGCTGCGCAGTTCTGGCTTGCTATGAGTTGCTACTCAGGAGCCCTAAACCTGCTAAGGTTTCAGGATGTCCCAGATTCCCATCACAATTTCCTTTCTCATCAAGGGGAATGCATTCCAGTCTGTGAGGAAAAAGGCCATCCATTTTTCATTTAACAAACTTTTATCTACCTTGCCTCTTAAGTGTCTAAAGTCACACGCTCAGGTAAGGTCACTAACCTTGTCTCGTCTTTTGAAAGTCACCCCAAGATGAGAGTCAGTTCTGTCATCATGCTCCTCTGGGAAATCAAACAGTGGTGTTAGGCAGCAATAGTTAATAGTGTCTTATTTATTATGTATGAAGAACAAAATTTTAAAGAGAAATCGCTAGCATTAAGTGCAAACATTTTTCTTAATTTAATTGACATTTTGACAGCAAAATCTTTTAGGCTCCTTAAGGAAATTCAGCCTATAATAATAAATAATGAGCAAAAATACTGCTGGAAGATGAAACTTAATAGCCTATTTCTTAAAGACTCAGATTTTATTATAGGAATGTAGATGCAGATTGCCACATATTCTAGACTAATTTTTCTCTTTGATTCTTTTCCTAATCCCTGCAGACTAAGAATAAAGTGGTAAAATTGGAAAAAATATGCCACAGATTTGGAATGCTGCAGCAGACGTGCCTGTATGTGTGCATTGTAGGAATCTATGTGCACTTTCCTAGCCAATATTTAAAAGGATTATCTGGTCTGTTGGCTGATTGCTCTTTGAAAATTAAAATTCCTTATAAAAGATTTAGTAAAAGTAGAGGGAATGGAGGATCTGGGATTCCTGTGATCCTGGAATCATTGGAGAATTAGGGAGTTTTATTTCTGCCAATAAAATAAAGACTGAAGACTCCTATCAAAGGCACAATATTGGATTATGGACTGCTAAGGAAGCCAGCTAAGGATGACTAGCTGATAACTCCCCTAAAAAGCACTCTTAAATCCTCCTTAGTCAACTTAGCAGGATTTGGTGTCCATGAGACATTTGATTTGGCTCCATTTGCAGAGAGTTCAGCCTGAGAACCAGCACAGGATCTAGAGAACTTGATTAGCTTCACTTGCTTTCTTACATAGTAAACACCCAAAGACAAAAGAAACATGCATGCATGTGCACACACATGTGCACTCTTTAAAAAAAGTAATCATCAGAGTTACCTGGTGTTATAAAAGCATAAATTTACATCAGGTTTGTCAATCTTCTGGGTCACTCTCCAGTCGCAGTGCATGTTCCACAGAGGAGGAGGAGGCCTCTGTGATGACATAATTTAGAAAAAAGGGGAGGAAAGCACCTGTAGGAAATGCTGCATCCCAGAGGGCTGTACTGTCCTTCAGACAAAATGGCTAGGTTGGGATAACCATGTGTTTTCAGTGCAAGGAGATGAAGAGTCATAATTAATTTGACATAGGTGCAAAAACCTTGGTAACTCTATTTTATCACAGAATAATTTTGTAAAAAGCCAGCATCTCATGCCAATATAAGGAGGCTCAATGCTGACAAACATGTGAATTAAATTAAGGAAAAGGTTGAGTGATAATATGGAAGTCACTAATTTCTACTCCCAAGGCACTTAGATAAAATAAATGCTAATATAAGACTTTTACTTTATTCAAGCATTCATTAGAGTTTTCAAAGATATGCTGAAAATGCCAGAATGAATCAGTTATTTGGCTTCAAGGGCTCTGAGAATGTTTAAACCACAGTTTTTTGAACTTATGTTCAAAAAAGAGTGTATTTCTTAAGGATAATCATTAGTCCATCTCCAAAAGGGGAAATTCTCTCATGAGGAAAATCAAGGCAGATTTGGTTGGATAGGTTAAAAATCTTAGACCCAACTCTCATGGCAATTAGATTTTTTTATATCTATATATCTATATATCTATATATCTATAACAAACATAGATAACACATAATATGCCCATTACTCACATGCTCTAATTTTTCTGTAACAAAATATTGAAACCTCTTTTTTCCACTTGGAAGAATAATGGCAATTAGTTGCTACCTGACTGGAAGTACATAAAATATGAAAATGTGCTATATCACCTTTTTTGCAACTGTGTTTACCAATTACACAGGACACAGCTACCTTTATTCAGGAGAGTCAGTGTTGATCACACAGCACAGGGCAGAGGTACTGGTTCAAAGGCATAGGTCAGCCAAGTCTCTGATAACTCTGTGAGTTGGACTGTCCTGCATTTTAGCTTTCTGAGAACTCTTAACTTCAGTGCCTCAGCAGCATGCATTGTGATCCACTGCACCATGAAGAAATGCCCAAAGGCAGGGATCAGCTATCTCATGCTGAGGCACCAAAGCCTTGCTGAAGGCAGATGTCAAATGGCACTCTGCAGGCCTGGGAACTGAGAGATGCTTTATCTTGAGAGTGTCACCTGTAAATGTTATCCAGCTCTTGGCTCCTACTGTGTTTTACACTCAGACAGATGCAAGAACCTCTTTCTTACCTGCTGCTTCTCTTCCAGTCTTATCACAGAGTACTCAGCAGTTCCCCCATCAAACAATGGTAGCTGTAGTGGTGGGAATGGGCCATCACAGGGGAGCTCTCTGCCAACTTTTGGGCCTCCAGAAAACACCTGGATCTGCCTCATGTATCATATGAGAGCACATATTGTATAGGGGCTACCCTCTTCTTGGCCATCTGCCCTTGGCAGAGACTCAATTTGAGGTCATTTGTGAATCTGGAAGGTGTTCTGCAGCCAGGACACTCCAAATTTCCCATCTCCAAATGGTGGTTCTGGACAAAGTGAATAGCACTTTATGGAGAACTTTAAAAGTTGCTAGAAATATGAATGTTTCAGCTAAAATTGGCAGTGTCTTCTGTGTTTTGTGAGCCAGCATGACCAACACCAAAGTATGGGCGTGTGACCACAGGTGTGCTGTCAGCATGTATTGGTCAGGCCTCTGTTCTGAATGCAATGGCATCACCTTTCCTTGCCTGCACCACTGGTGGTGATTGCTGATGATGCATGCTAAAGCTCAGAGTGCTTTTAAGTGACCTCTTAATGGATACCACCGAAGGCAGGATTTTTAGACTTTGGCAGATTGTGCCTGGATTTTTATGTCATGAAGGATAGTGAAGTGTGAGCTGATAATTTTCAGTAGAGTTGGCCAGAAGAAAAACATCCAAAGGGAAATGGAAAATATACAAATGGATGTATCTGCACACAAATCCATTAAGTGCCTGACTGAAGTCCTTTAAGGACTGTCATATGTAACTTCTTACCTGAAAGGAAGAAGAGAACAAATCTGCCACCTCACCATTTTGTCAGATTTAACTGTGTACATGTGGTAGGATAATTTTAAAAAAAAGGTTCCCTTATTTTTCCTAGATGCAACCGATTCCATTCAAATAATGTAGAAAGTATTTTATGATCATTTTGCATGCAAATGCCACCAAATTCAGTAATTTGTTTTCAATAGGCTTTGTTTGAAGCTGTAAAGAACCCAAAAGGTGAACATATATTTTAGTCTAATTTACACCTTATCACCTTATTATGATTTGTTTTATTCCTGAGGGTGCAATTATGCATAAAGTGCCTAAATTTTACCTCTTATAAATCAGTTTTGGATTTGACCCAGAATTGTAATGTTCTCAAATTATGTGTGTTGTGTTAAATGTCAGAATGTGATTATAGTATAACCCTCGAAAACTGGTCCTAGTGGGATGGTTGTGTCTTCTGCCTGGGTTATTTATGCTAGTAATAATTTAAAAGATAAGAAAAATTACAGAATTTGAACTGAAGAAAAGCAAATTAGGAATGGTATTGCAAATCATTTAATGTGTAAGATAAATTTTAAATCTATTCTTGATATCCACCTTGATATCAGACTTTTTTTCATTTTCTAGGTTTTGGAAGCATTATTTCCTGTCAGTGGTGTCCAGTTTGTTACATTTGTCATGTAACAGAGACATAAAGACCACTAAATAGTGGACACACTGTTCAGAGTGTTGTATTTTGATATAGATAGGATCTCTTTTCTGACAGAACTTTTATTCACTGAAGACAAGTAGCACATTAGAAGCAGCGAGGAAAGATTCACAGTAATGTGCACATATGTGTGTTGATAATTTTCTTCTTATTTCTATTAATAAATACATGTAAATGTTAACTTTTTTTGTATCTTCATTTCTTGGAGATATCACTGTTAAAAAGTCCTTGAACATCTCTCCCGTTTCTTCAAAAAATGAGGTACTCCCTAGTTTTATGCAGGCATGTATACATGTGTTTCATGGGATTTGAGACAGTAAGAATGTTTCCATTTATTGTTAGCATGTTATTTTATTTTCTTTATACGCATTTCAGCATAAGAATTGTAGCTTATTTAAAAAAAAAATCTTTGAAAGCTGTTGTTCAACTACACTCTATTCTTCTTTAGTCCTAAAACTTCAGCATTCTCAATTGTTGAAACATCATATAATCAGAATTTTTACAAAAAGAAGGAAAAAAAAGTCAAAGCAGTAACAGCTATAACTCCACATTCTGACAATAAATGCAGATGATAATGAAGGCACTAAATTAAGCAGTCATGGCCAGACTTAGGGGAGTCTGGGGCCATGGTTTGCAGTATCACTCTCAGCAGGTGACACTTGCTAGGCAGACAGTTCTTCCTGTGGAGCTCTGATTTGCCAGATGCACAGACTGAAGCTTCACATTCCCACAGCTCACATTTCATCCTGTGCAATGTCATCAGCCATCTCAATAAAGCCATGCCAATCCTACAACTGGAGAAAAATTCTAATGGAGATGTGGGCCTGAGTTAATTCTGGGGAAGCACCACATTGAGCCCTTTGGTATAAAGGGGCAGAAAGTGTTGCCAGGCTTCTTTTCTGTGTGTTTTGCTCTGCAGCTCAACCTTGATTTGAAGACTCTATGTTCAATGGTCACTTACTCCCTAATATTTTGGAAGCAGGCAGAACATTGTAAGTGAAATTGAATGGAGTAAAGCACTGAAGGGGAAAGGCTGTCAGGAGCAATTTCTTAAAACTAGAAGAATAGACTACTTAAAATAAGATCTTGAAGCTAGAACATAAGGTAGTTATTTAATTTTTGGCTTACAGTATCAAACTTGTCATTACCCTTTTAGGAAAGTCTAAGAAAATTGTTGAGTACATGAAGGTAGCAAAAGTAATTTCATTTGATAGGGGAGGTTGGCGTTGGTAAACAGATACATTAATTCAACGCATCATTAGCCCCAGAAAAGAATGATTGGATTCTGGCCAAAACAGAAGAAAATTCTACTAGGAAAGGCAACTGATCACGGCTAGATGAATTAGATCTATTGTCTAAGAAATGTGAGCCTGTCAATTGTGAAAAGTTTTCATTTAAGATGTTGGTGAGCCTTCTAGGAGATGTTTGTGTATATGGCAATGCAAAGATAATCACATAGCCACTGGGTCCAGCAATGGATATCTGTGTCACAAGTGACAGCTCATAGAGGTGATGAGATGCATTCTGCCCTGTGGTGCACCCAAGAGAAATTGAAGAGAATGAGAAAAGAAGTCAGGCCAGTGGCTTGCCAAGGTTTAGATGCCTGTTCTCCCACAGGAAGGCTGTTTTCTGGAGAGCAGGTCTCCTGAGTATCGACAGAGGTTTACGGTGGGCAGAAATTGCACCCTACCAAAAAATTTGTATGAAAAAGGGGGATCCTGGGCAATGCATCAGCGTGTTTGTGAAGCACTGAGCAATAGTGGTGCAGAGTGTAAGGAGAGAAGCCAGGCATGCAAAAAGAAGAGAGATGGAGACAATTCCTGAGAAGTTATAAGCCAGCATAGAGCCAGCTACTTGAGACAGTAACAAATTCAACCTAATTTTCAAAAGGAGCAACAAAAGAGTGGATCAGCTTTTGATAAAGCACAGCAGGGAAAGCATATAAGTCATCTGCAATCGATAATTTTGCCATAAGGCTAAGCTACTTCCGTGATAAAGAGCTGGCTTTGATGTCAAAAGGAGCAGGTGCCTGTGGGAGGTCAAAGTTTGAAATGAGATTACTCACAAGGATCAGAAAGATAATCAAATCTGCCCAGTTCTGTGGCAGTGACATATCAGTACAAAAGACTCAAGTTCTAAATAGCCACAGTTAGGACTGAAAAAGGATAACTGCAAAATCCTGATGAGAGGACAAAAGGGAAGAATGGTTTCTGAGGGCAACTCATTTCCGACTGACTTGAAAGGACCAAGCTCACTGGTCTGTTAAATGGCTTTTGCTGTTTAGTTGAGAGGTAACTGGAAGCAAGGACAGTCAGACCCAAATGCACAAAGAAGCATGGGCCTTGCAGGGTTAGCAAGTCTTGCAGTTTTAGGAGTGGAGTACACAGAGCCAAAAGCACCCATGGCCCTGTGCAACAAATGGAGAAAGTGGATACAGTGACTGGGAGGAAGCCAAAGCTAGTCAGAAGTGAACATTCAGAAAGGAGAATGGTATCTTAAATCCCACTTTTCTGATAAAATTACCCACATCCCAGAATTTAGCACTTATCTAACACAAAATCATCCTCCTCCTCTGTGGTACTAACTCATCACTTCGTGGTGGTTCACTAGCTCCTTTCCTCTCTTCAGAGACCCAAATAGAGTAAGAGCTGTGCATTTTCTACACAGCACCTGCCCAGCAAGTGTGACATCTGAGTCTGAGTTTAAAACTACATATCCTGCACTCTTAAGAGTATCCTGGTCTTTCACAGGGGTGAAATTAGTGTAGGGTTACTGGAGTCAGAAAAGAGGGTAAAGAAAAAGTACTCTGATCTGATGCTGAGTATGTACTCCTGGGGACCACAGTCCTGATTGGAAAGCCCATCTTGGGAAGAATGGACCAAGCAGCTTCACCAAAAACATGGCTCAATTTCACCACACTGAAGTGCTTTATAGATGTTGATATTTGGATACCTGATTTCAGAGGCACTGCTTCACTATGCAGCCAGCTCAATACAGTGCTGGATTCAGAGTTGTAACAAAATCATTCTTCGTTCCAATCCTCTGGCAATGGTGACCAAAGGAGCTCAAGGGCTTACAGCAAGGTCTTGAGGAGTGTCTGCCTCACAGCCTCTGGTTTGCAGGCAGCATGTGGCACCCAGCCTGTAGCTCTCCAGATCAGATGCCTCAACCAGTCTCTTTGTCTCTGCCTGTGCTAGTAAGCTGAACCAGACCAGGTACAGCCAGGGTGTTGCTGGCACAGCAGCAGCAGTGGTGTGGCAGGACTCTCTCTGGCCAGGGTCAGCTAGTGCTCTCAGAAGCAATATCTGGAGATAGCTGAAGGGATAGCACAGGCCTGTTTTTAGGGACTGTCCCTAGAAAGCAGTACAGGGGCGCTCACCTCATTGTGGGGAGAAAAGGAATATGTACTTGCACTGTGTCTTGCCATTTATCAGCAACCTGTTTAACCTAGTGGTATAAAAGCAGCACCAGTGTTCCTGAAAGGCTTGGCCTCATCTCTGCATCCTGGCTGAGCACAAGCCCCTGCTCACAGGGGAGATTTCAGAGGAGGTGTAGAGTGGGTGCTGAATATGTTACAGCATTGCAACAGGGTTTGTCCCATGCTTATGCTGAGATGCCTGTAAGTGGGCCAATACCCCTTCTACCCTTTCATGGCATCCCAAAGGCAAGAAAAAGTGATCTGGAGAAGTCTGACTGAGCAAGGACAGTACCCTGGTCAGCCTACTCAGATGATAACAGCAAGATAAAGTTCAGGATAAGAGCATCCCAGCTGTCTTTGGCAGCCCAGAATGGTCTGTTTGTAACTTGACAGCTGCCATGAAGCCTGAGAACATCAATAAAAGCTGTATTTCCTTCACCTTTGTGTGTCTTTTTTCCCTTTTGTAACCATGTCTGCCTATTTTTTCAAAGACAGGAAAAGAAACTATCATTCACAGCTCATACCTGAACAACAGAACTAACTCTTTCATCCTGATGAGGAAAGATTACTAGACAGAATCAGAGAGTGTATCCAAAATCCTGTCTCTGAAAAAAGCATCTTGATACAGTTTGATTATTCTCTTTCCTTCGTGCAGAAACTCTATTTTAGTTTCAGAAGACTCTTTATTTTGTTTTGATTCTTTTCCCTTTGAGTATCTGAGTCAATAAATGTCCAGACTTGGGCACTGATTTCTCACTTTGTCATGGCAACTGAGTAGTCCTTATTCTTCAGACCCTGAGCCTTGTTTCAGTATTTGATGCCATCTAGTAATGTAAAGACCTTAATTTGGGCTTAAATATTAAATAAAAATTAATACTACATAGTTTTATTAACAGTTGTACAAAATGAATAGTCAACAATATTAATATAACTCCAGGTTACAGATTTGATATCCCTTGTTTCAGCACAGCTGACCTCTAATGAAAAAAAAAAAATCTCTTTATCATCTTCATTTTTATACTTATGTATAGGGAATATGTCTAACAAAATATTGGTTTGAATTTTAAAAAATCTGTTGATTTCAGGTGTTTGCTTTGACTGTCTGTTCTTTATTCTGAAATTTTAATGAGAAATGTATATGTTGCAATATCTAACATGTGCTCCTAAGTAGCTCTGGTATTATCCCTGTCTTCTGAAGGAGTTTAGGCTAGTGAGCCAGGCCTGCAAATCAGTTATAAATTCAGCAGCTAGAGCCATGCTGTTTTCTGTCCCACCACTCAGTGCCTTTGTGGAGTTTCCCAGGCAGTGAGTCAAGGCTGTGTACTCCTGTGTGGTCCTGTTACAGCCTGCCCCCATTCTCCTCATGTCTTCTGCATAAGCACAGCTGTTCCCTTGCCTTTGAAGACTTCTGTTCTCAGCCAGTGCACACTTTGTTCTCTAAAACCTTACCCAGTTTGTAAGAAAACTACTTCCAGTAAATGATCTCATAGTACAGTTTTGCCCCAGTTTCTTAAGTCCTTCTGTAACCTTTCTAGATGCCTTCAGTGTCTTCAATGTTTGTATGCTCCTCACTGAGATTTTCTGCTACCTTGATTCTTTGTGCTTGGCACACATGCAGATATCTATTTAAAACTACATTTTTAGCACAGGGATCTAGCCATCTGATTCCTATTAACAGTAATGGGAACTGCATGGCTAAGTTAATTACCATGCACTGTGCTGAGCATTTAGCACTTAGTATTTTCCCTTTGTTTTCCCTTTAAGGTGTTCTCTACCCTTTCTGAAATTAATGCACTGATCTGGAGTAGTGAAGCTGGATTTGGATCACTGAAAATCCCGATTATCTTGATGTGTATTTGTTGCTGGGTCCAGCGACAGAAGTGAAAAACCTTTCCTGGTATCGCATGGCTTCAGCAATTGACATTTTGATGCTGCTGCAGATTCATTCACAAAGAAAAAGAAGAACAGAGAGAGTTGAACCGAGGGTACCACCACAGGACTCTCGCTGAGAGAACCATGACACCTCAAGTTCAAGTGCCCATTAAGCGCCTAACTGAGAATATAAATGAGCCTGAGCTCAACTCTGATATAGATGACACAAACAATTTCCTTCTGTCTGCTACTGTTTTTCTCACTGACAAGTACAAATAAAGGTGGGAAGGAGTGAATTCAAGAGGGTAAAGCCAAGTTTAGCAGTGATAGGAATAACTGGCACAGGCCACAGACATTTGGGAAGATCAATACCACAGCACTAGTTAAGCTGTGTGTGGTCTTGACATCTCAACACATGCATTTTTGCTTGGAGAGGTGGTGCTTTTTTGCCAAAAGTGCTTTTGTCTTTTTTGTATCACAGAGGCATTGTCATTTCCATTTAGATAAGGACCTACTTAGTATGACCTATATTTTCATTTTTTCGCTGTAAAGAGAGAACACAATTTCTGTCAGAACAGATAAAGGAGACAAAGAAAAGATATGCCAAACCCTCTGTTTTATTTTAATTTCAAAACCAAGAAGTTTTTATATTTTTCTTTGAGAACTATTTTTGCAAATTAAAAAAATGAAAAAAAGTAAAGATGTTTATCATCTTTTTCAGAAATTATTTTATTTTATTACGTCTGGTTCAAAGCTTCCCAGATATGTAAGTAAAACTGTATGATGGTAAGATAACCTAATTAAAATGAAGAGCTGAGAGTAAAATACTAGGTGGGTGAAGAGAGGGGGCAAGAACCCCTTCTGTCTCAGTGAAGCAGCTGACATCTTCCTCAGCAGGAGCAGCAGCAATGAGAGGAGAGGGCTGTATGGATCAAACATAATATTATCTTTCCTTTAGATGTGGTTTGAGCAGCTCACCCTTGGATATTATATGCAAAACAGGTGATCTCTTACTCCAGCTCCAACATATTCTCTTGTCTGTGCCTAAATGTGGACTGTCAGAAGTTCAGCACCAAAAAGGATATTTAGCAGCACAGTTATTCACCTCCCCCAGATACATTTGTCTCCCAAACATATTTGCTTATCAAGGAAATTTAGAAATAACATAAAACAACTGGCCTCCTGCTGAGATTAATATTCTGTGGTTAGCTTCAAACTAGCATCTAACAGCATTACAACTTATCTGTCTGGTTCTGTTGAACTTCAGATGTCTCTAAACAAGATACACACATAAAAAGTTGTAAAGGCCCGAATAATAATTACATTTAAAATAGTTATAGTCAGCACAACTGATAATTTCATGCAGGAGAGCTTTCCTGTGCTGCAGTTTAAATAGTGCGAAGCATTCAAAGATGTTCAATGAAAGATTTTGGATTTGGAAAACATATTTCATACTGAGAAATTTAAGAAGATTCATCTACTTATTTTGCTGAAAAGAAGGCTAAGGGATGTTTCGATCTTGGTCTGTGAGTACCTACCTGAGCAACAGATTTCTCATAGCCAGTTCTCTAATCTATCAGTAAAAAAACATAATGAGATTCAGCAGTTGGAAGCTGAGACAAGACAAATTTAGATTTGAAGCACGGAACTGATTTTTAACACTGATGGTAGTTAAACATAGACATAACTTACCTAGGAATGTGATTGATTCTCCACCATGTGGACTCTTTATTTTGGGATTGAGTGTCCCTCTGAAACATATACCACAGTTCAAACAGAACTTTCTGAGAGGTTTCTGTGGTGATGTCCTGCTGAAAGTAAAACATAATAATCTTTTGGCTTTCTGGTAGCTTTCCAACTTAAATTTTATGTTAAAATTCTTTTAATGAGTGTAAAAATATGAACTGGGTATTAACTGCTCTAACCTGAGACCTCAGAAAATATGAAACTTTAGAACTGAAATGCAAACAGCAAATTTTTTAAAGGAGTGATGATTCATGTGTTCATAACTGGGGAAATGTCAGTTCTTCACTCCCTATCAAAACAAAAAAGATGTATCAAGAATATTCATATTATAACTCTTTAAAATCTAGTTCAAGCAGTGGGTCATTAAAGTCCCATCCAAGTACAGGTTTGAGAACTCAGTGCCAACCCTGTGCAAATGGGGATAAAAATCCTTTCAGCATGCCTTCTAGACAAAACTCCTGCAATCCTAGTTCTAATATCTAAATTACACCAGTTGGGGTTTTTTATTTGTTTAGTTGGTTTGTTGGTTGGTTTTCTTCCCTCCAGCCACCTGGCCTATTGGTTGTGTGTTTCCTATTGAATCCCTGTGTCTTTGACAGCCAGGCCAGATGCTTGTTTACTCTGGAACTGATGTGAGGATGAAAAGCTCTTTGACAGAAGTCTGTACCAGTGCTTGACATTGCCAAAAAATCAATGCCAATAAAGCTTTATTTGTTTAATCACAGAATCCTAGGATTAAAGATCATCTAGTTCCAACCCCTATGCCATAGGCAGGACCATTTTCCACTAGATTAGGTTGTTCAGGGATGCACTGAACTTGGCCTTGAGCTGTCCCAGGGATGAGGCATCCACAGCTTCACTGAGCAACCTGTTCCAGAATCTCACCACCCTCTGAGGAAGGTATTTCATGGCATCTAATCTGAATCTCCTCTTTTAAACCAAATAAACATGTTAATCTCACTGAAGGACTTGACTTCTTTGGGGTAAGAAAATGACATAGAGGTTATATCTTTAAAATAGAATAAATGATATTATTATTGGCCTTAGTTTTGAATGGAAGTGGAAATTTCATACTGCTCAAGTTAGTTGTAGATGTTAAAAGATTTTCTTCCTCACTGGTCCATTTTTTGGCAAATCACTTCCACTTCTTATTCACCTTGCCATTGCTTTCTACAACCAGTAATGGAACTCTCTCCCACAAGACATAATGGGATCACTTGGCATGTAATTTAATTGGTGTTAAACCTGGAGGGAAAGGCACTTACACCTGAAGGCAGATTTTTCTTCAGTTTAACTTTTATACAGTGTGGCAACACTAGGATGAATAAAGCAAAGAAAGAAAGGAAATGGAGAAGAGCTGGTAAAGAGAGGTGACAGAAGGTAAAGGTAATTTGTAATTTGTATTTTATGGATGTAGTTAAAAGAAAATATTGTGGAAACAGAAAGCGTGTTTAGTATGAACTGAGCCTGTGTTTGGGCGATAGCTGAGAGATAAATATAATGTGGAATTTGGCACGGATACACAGACGCCTGAGCAGCTTCTGGAATCACTTCTCTTTCAGTATTCATCACATACATCACAATGGAGCTGTTTTAGGGGCATAAATAAAAGTGACTCATAAATTTATCTGTGTTAGCCTAAGAAGTTGTACTAAACTAAATAAAAGAAGGAGAGAAACCTGTTAAACACAGAGTGCAGAAGTTTTACACAAGAAATGAAATATGATTCACATCCCCAGCTGGAAGAGCACTCCTGGCTTATCTTCACAGGTTATTTGGGAACAGGTATGAGAGCTTAGAGCAGGCATCTGCTAAGCAGGTATAAATCACTGCAAAACTGAGTAGTGTAGCTGTATTTCTGAAACAAACAACCAAGACACAGTTCCATTATATTTTCCCTGGTCTCCCTTCTCTGGTTTAGTTTCTTAATTTTTAAAGGAGGCAGAACCCAAAGCTTTGACCTGGCTGTGGGAAAGTTCAGCTTCAGGTTCAAACTGTGTCCAGCTCTACAAATTTGAGCACATTGTTTTGTTTCTCTTTTCCTCTCTTCTCACTTAGCCTCTGTCTTTACACATTTTATTCTTACAAGTAATTGGATAAATTGTACCAACTGCAACTGGAAATGTGACCAAAATGTAGGAATCCCACAGTTTTGTTGCTGGGTGATGGGAGAACTGTAATGCATAAATAGGCTGATTTATGTGGGTATGATCTGGTATGAGAAGAGGGCCTTGGGTTGTTCTCCTTCTCAGAAGCTACATCACAGCTTAGGAAGCAGGTTGTGAACTGCTTTAAATCACAGAGATAGTCACTTGTAGAGGATGAAAATCACAGGTCACAGTGATGGTCATCCAGATGTGGTGGTCTTTGCAGAAGCTCAGACAGTGCTGGGCCAGGACTGAGGGCTACTGGAGGAGCAGAGTGCTTTGCTTTGCTCCCACCCACTGTACCCTGCCTGTTCTGGCAAGTGAAAGAGCCTGCATTCCCGAGGGTGTGGAGCAGTCCTATCGCTTGCTTGCATGAGATAATTGAAGGCCTTTCCCTGATAATTGAACTGACCTGCTCTGTTGTGCTTTGCAGCGAACTTGAGCTTAAACAAGATATGTTCATTCTAACATTGTGTGCTGAACTGTGTGTGGGAAACTGCTTAGACAATTGTCCAGGGAATGTTTTTGATTTTTTGTGTGTGTGTGTGTATCTAGACATTACCACTTGAACACATTATAGGTACCTAGGGTCATTGTTTCTCCTATAGAAATCTACTCTTGGAGAGATAATTTCTTGGAATTTTCATTTCTTGATCTTTGAGGAGATTCACTTCATTTACTGGGATTTACAAATGTCTTAGTCTTTAGCTTCAGCTCAAACCACCATTTTAAGTTAGTAGAAGCTTAAAATGATTTGTACCTCCAGCCATGCACTCTGTCTTCACGGAAGAATTATATTAAGATCTGCTTTGTGAAAAGCCAGTAACTTTTGTATCAGTCCTGCAAAGCCTCTGCTTCTGCCTCTGCCTAACTGTGGAAAAGAAAGTAAATCTGAAACGTTTCTGTTGGTTCTAGTGAAAATTTGGCTTGAATAACCACTGTGGACTTTGGCCCATGAGGAAAAATAAAAGATCTCACCCTTGAATATTTTACATATTGCAGGGAAAAGCCTTGTTGTTGGAAGCTTTTTTTTTTTTCTTTTCTTTGAAATAGCACCAAAGCATAGTTAATTTTTTATTGATCTGACACTCAAAGTATATGATTTTGTCTTTTTACCCTTAACCCTTATTGTGATGATGTTTATGGTTTTGCCTGGTTATTATTTTGACTCTTTGTTATTATTTTGCCTATTCCACTCAGAATCCTTTTTAACAGCAGTGTCTTCATAATGCATAAGCTGATGTACCCAGCAACATATTTCAGGATCTACTGTACTATGCCTTATTTAAATTACCTACAGAAGTCTTTTGCAGGTATTTCAGTCAAAAAGCCCTGGTCATCAGATGAGGGAGAGTAGCAATATCACTAGTCATTTTCTGACCATCTTCTCTTAGTAATTTGTGATGAAAAGGGATTGAAAATGAAATTAAAATTCTTTTGTAATTTCATTATCTTGGAAGTGATTTTATAGCCTGCTGAGAATTAAATGTTGAAGTACAGCACAGTGTACAAAATAATTTCTCTTTTAATACATTTTTATGGCACTCAGATGAGCAGAAGCACAGCTCAGCTCAGAATTAGCCTGTGTATTACTCAGCTTTCCAGGTCTTTAATTCAAAAAGAAAATTAAACAATACTCTTTTTACCAGAGTAGTTCATCCAAAACCAGCTACGACAATAATTTTTCATTTTGAAGGGTTCTTACTCAAGCCCTTTTAAGGTGATTTTTAAAACTGTTTAATCCCAAAATTGAAACCCCACAATCCTCTGTAATAAAAGATGTGGAACCCCTTTGCATTAATTGCATTGCCTGCCTATTACAGCTAATATGCACTAGTTAAAAAGCTATGATGCTGCATTTAAAAGCATAACACCTGAAATAAAATTCACATGGTATCCAAACCTAACAAATTTTTCAGGAGGTTCTTTTAGACTTTAAGGTATCTGTATAAATAAAACATTAGTATTTTAGGATTATTTTGATAATTCCACCAGTAAATCCTAATGAATCGTAGAAATTGCATGTTTTGTTAACCAAGTTTCTGACCTCTGCAGCAGATGTTAGACCAGACAGCAGCAGACTTGGTGCTGAGATCACTACAGATGGCAAGAAACCAGTTAGAAAGGGACAGTTCAGCTGAAACATGAGAAGCAGAGAGCTGCCTAATTTATTTCACAGGATTTTTTCTTATGCTCTGTAATGAATCCAGAGCAGAAATAAGATGGGTTCTTTCCCTAGTTAATCCGTGAGCCTGCCTATGACTTCCTTCTCAGCAGCCCACCTCACATCCTCGTAGCCCCTTGCCAGTGGCACAGTGGAGATCCCTGTGCCTGTGATGGCTTTGCCTCTGATTCCTCCAGCACTGTGACCCTCCAGTGCCCTCTGGGACACACTTTTGGCTTCTCTGCCCTCGCTCTGCAGCTTGTGGCAGCAGCAGGGCCAAGGGTTAGGAGCCAGCTTGAATGTGATGCACGCGGGTAGATCCGCCTAAGAAATAGTTGCCGACTGATCGCACTCCGCCTTCCCAGCTTGAGAAAACCACAGAGAGAGCCATAACTAATGTCCTGTCTCCTTAGTGTGTGCTGCATGCAGCAGAAAACTCAACTGGTTTGCCTCATGCCAATTCCTTTCTCCTTCTGTGATTTTTCCCTCTTCTCTTCTTGTTTGTTTCCTTGTTTCAGATATTCCTTTTAATTCATTTGAAATGAATAAAAGCCACCATTCTTTTGAAACAAATGAAGATCTTCCATGATCCATAACATTTGCGTTCTCTGCTGAATCCAGCATTTTCAGTGTCAGCCCCAGCAGCAGTATCAGCTGCCTTTGAAGTCTTTGAAGTCTCCATAGCTCAGGCTAAAGGCATTCAAAAGGGAAAAGTAACAGGTTGCAGAGGCAAGGGGAAGAAGAAGGTTTTTTCTTTACCTATGGCCGCTCTTTACACTGTGAATGGTAGAATTAGAACACTTAAAAAAATAAAGCAACCCATTGATTTTTCCTTCAAAAGAAGCTTCAGCCTATGCCGGGGTTATTTGAAAGCCTTCTTAGGTAACAGACAAAGTGTGACCTGATGAGTTGGAACCCCAAGTGTCCATTTTAGGAGTAAAGAGGAAAGAGAAGGGATTTTCTATAGACCTTAGTTCCAGTGTTTTAAAATATCCTGGATAGGAATCAGAATGAATCTATATTTTAGGGGAAAACCATGAGCAGAAAGGCACTATTAAAACATTGCTATTTGCACATCATTATACTGCAATTTTTTCCTTGCTATTCAATTCCTTGAGAAAAAGAGGGGCGTTGTTAACTCAAAAAGCCCCAGCTGCACAAGGGGCTACTGAGCAGCCTTACTATGAAAATGGACTTTTTTTCAGAACCATGGTTGAGGTGAGAGGTTTGATAGAGCAGGCTTGTGAAAGGCAATGAATGGAAGCTATGAAGAGTTCAGCTAATGCCACATATATTGCAACCAAAGGGTAGGCATGGTGTAAGAGGAATATAGGAGGGCAAACTCTCATTGTCTCTGGCCATATTTTCTCTGAAATCAGAGGCAGGGTGCATATGACATGGAACTTCTTCAACTAATAGACCCAACAGAGAGGATTATCTCCTCAGATGTGGCACTGTGCTGATGTGGTCACACTGCTTCTGGTCCTTTCATACTCCAGGAGATGTGCATAACATACCAAGTTCATGAACAGTTCTCAGCTTGTCAATGCAAGAGACTTGACAATTGTTAAAAAATATTTGGGGCAATATTCTTGAAATAAATTCTGAGAGACTGGAGACCTACTGATTTATTTAAAATATCAGCTTGACAGCTTGAGTTAGAGAAGGACTAGAAAGATTTTTAATATTGGCACTGTCTCATTTGGAACTGAAAAACTGATATTTTGCAAGAGTGAACTGAAAATTCAGTGGGGAGGAACATCAGATTGGGTCTGTCAAAATGTTTCATTTAGCTCAGTTCAAGAGCTTTTGTGTGATGCTTCTCATTTGGAAACATAATTGTCTGTTAATTCTGTTATCTCCTAAAAGACATTTTGACCAAGAAAAGACACCTTCATGATTTTGAAAATCTCTAAACTGGATTTAGTGAAAATTCTGAGCCTTTAAAAATGTTAATGAAAAATGGTAATTTCTGAGGAATTATGTGAGGAAATACTGGGGTTAGCTTTACTGGTGCTTTCTAAGAATTCCTTTGTTTCTGGGAAAAATGCAATGTGCTGTAGGCAGAGTAAAATTGAAAGCAAGCTGTCAGCTAGAAGGAAGACTGGAATGGGGTCCTTAAGTCAGTGAAGGAGCATGCCTTAAAATTAGAGTGTAGCCTATGTTACTTATCACCATGAGTAATTGCATTCATCAAGAAAAAGGTAATATGATCCAAAGAAATTGATTGTTGGATAGACCCTCAGGCAGAATGAGATTTTGGTTACTGAGGGCAAAAATAAGAACAGATTAACTGTCTTTATTACAAACAAGGATGTCAAATTGAGCTCAGAAAATTTGCCTAACAAGTATACAGGAGGTCGCTCTAATATGCTCAGTCATATTTCTTTTCAGTATTAGTGACATATAACAGGAAGCAGAGAAACCTTTACACACATTATCTCTGGACCAATATCCCATTAATAAGAAAAGACCAAAGCATCTCAGAATTCTTTACCTTGTGTTACAGTGTGTGATAATGTATGCAGTATTGTTGGATGTGTGTTACTCCTTTGGAAGAAAATACAGCAATGAATAATAAAAGTTATGCTGTGTCTGTGCAATAAAAGTGTTTTTCACCAAGCTGAACTTCATGCTTATAAAATACAGTATCTCAGTTTTTAAAACTAGAATCATAATGAATATAGGGGATATTTCTTAACACTGCAGTTAAGAAACCACACCCTTTTCTTTACCAAGGAAAATTAATCCTCCTATGTGTATTTGCTTGTGCTTTTCTTTTATCATGGTTGAAGACTGGATGTAATGGACCTTTTACGTCTTCATTTGAAAACTGCTTTGCAGTTGAATAAGTCTTACTGTCACCCTACTTGGAAGCCTCTTGTATACATTTTTTTTTCTTAATCTTACCCAATCCTTTGCATCTTTAATCCCTTAAATAATCAAGTAATTAATTTCACCCCGTAAGTTTTTTACTCTTGCTCATATGCTATATATATATGCTCTCTCCTTTTTTTTTTTTATTCACAGCTTTTACTAACTGGAATCTTCTGTCATCTAATTCCCCTAATTCCCTAAGTATATCTTTCATTGTAATATGATAGCAATGCTGCAGATTTAACTGTTTCAAAGGCACAGTGAGAAAATAGGAAGAACCCCACAGATCCATGGGTGAATGATGCCATTTTCAGTTTTCTGCAGTGGCACACTCAGCTTCCAATATTCCTAATTCTTACATTTGAATATTTTTTTGGTCTACATGACTTTGAACAACATTAGTCCATTGTCTGTGAGCAACCTACTTAATGATTTGTAAGTTGTTATCCACTATCTGCAGCATGTGTTTTAATTTCCAACTCTTTGATTCATTCTCTAACTACAGGCTCAGCTTTAAGGACAAAAATTTCATGAGTGCTAGGTAATCCATGTCTGCAGAAATGGGTGGGGAGAGTTTCTTTTCTCAGGAGGGAGGTTCTTTTGTAGCTTTACAAAGCCACAGTTATTGCCAGAACAGACATTGCTACACTGCCTCTGTAACAGGAGTTCATACTGGTTTTAACAGGGACCTTCACTTCTTTCCACTACCTTGGCATACTTACATGTAATGCCTACATTTCACACTCCAGCACAGGTGCCAGAGGCTAACAGAAGTACCAGAAACATGTTGTGGGAGGGGACTCCAGGAATTACAAGGTGGTGACATGAATATTTTAAGCTTAAAATCACAAGTAAATAGAGGAAATTGACTTCCTTTTAACAGTCTTGTTAAAAATATACATCCTGCTAGTGTAACAGAAAACAATGTTTCAGGTACTGTTTGTGCATGAATCAGTAGTTGTTTTAGCACCTCACCAACATGACATTTTTCTTTGTTTTCTTGCAGGGTTGTTTTTTAAAGTAATGAATCATCCATTATGCTCTCGAACAGAAACTAGCCTTTTGGCCAAATGAAACATGTGCAGCCTTTGTTCAGCCTGTCAATTGCAAAAGAAATTAGCGTCATGTAGAAAAATAATAATTACTTTCCTTCCTGCTCACATGATATTAAGATGAATAAAATTTGGCAGGCTTGTTGGGCAAACTGAATTTTTCTTGTTCCTTGAATCTTTATGTTTTACATTCTGCATGCTGCTGTGGTCCAAAGGAGCTGAGATTTTTCATATCCACAGCATTTATATGTGCCATGCAATTTAATGGAGCTTGTGAGCATTTTGAATTGAGTTCTTTTTCAGAGATAGGACATGCTAGCAGTGATTTGAAGGCCTGCTTGTTGAGGTTCACCTCAGTTTTGAAGTTATGACCTCTTAGTGTTTGGTTTATATCTTCTTAGTGTACAAACTTATCCTAACAGATGGTATAAGGACAGTCATGTCAAAGACATTGTATGTGCATCTGTTTTGATTATTAGGATCCACATGACTGCTCAGGAGTTGCACAAGCAACAGGGGTTTTCAGGTTTTCAACACCCAAGGTGACCAAAATGAAGCTGTCTTTCTTCGAATGTCCTTTAAATTTAAAATGAACAAACAATCATTTGTTATCACGTAAAATTAATGTGCGTTTCCAGTGGTGCTCCAAGTGGAAGCGAGATTTTTTTAGAATAAAACCCTTGTTCCCAGGCAGTGCCCTCTAGGAGTCAACTATTGATGTCATTCTAACTTATGAAATCCACCAACATTTTCAATCTGAGTTTTGATCTAATTGTTGTAAAAACGTCCTATACACTAAAAGCTACTGATGACCTTCAAAAGTAGCTAACAAAGGCTTGTTCTCTGCTTTAGCAGATTCAGTATTTCAACTACTTTTCAAAAAGGTACATTGGATTCTTCATATGATTGTGGTTGATGAAGCGACTCTGAGGGATAGCTCTAGTCTCATTTGTCCATTTGTTAATACAATATTTTTCTTCAATAGCTAGACAATTTTTTAAAACCCCCAACCCCTATACATTTTCAGATTCCCTAGGGGTTTCTATTGCAATTTATGACCTTTTGTCCTCTTACATTTCAGTTTTGAGTGATTTTTCTCTTATAACTATTTTTATTGTACAAGAAGAATTGATTGTTATTATCTTAAAAATACAGCAGCTCTTGCCAACTGTTCATGAAATCGCACTTCTAAGACTTTAACTTTAATTGAAAGATTTCATATTTATTTAATTGTATAAGCTTATTCCTCCTATCCATATTGCTGGTGGTACAATTGCTTCTGTGATACACATTTGGAAAGCTGAGTCTTTGTTCTCATTCTATGGAGTTCCATAATAAATGTCACCAAGTTGTAGCTTATCCTTGTAGAAATATCTTTGAAGTTAGATAATGTTGGTCCAACTTCTTCTGAACTGAATTAAGGTACGTTGTAGTAGGCATTAATTTTGTCTGCTCTTTGCAGCCTGACTTGGTTTTGGGAATTTCTGTTCTACAAATCATTTTTAGCCAATATGGCTGTTGACTATGACTTTCTCTCCAGATTTGCAGAGAATGGGAGTTATGATTAGCAGAAGATTTTGCCTTGTTTTTCCTTCTCTACAATACTCTCCCCTCTTCTCATGACAGTTCAATGTGGTGGGATGGGGAACTGTACAACAAAATGCATCCCCTTCTTTGTGTAATGTCTTTAATCTAATACACCATATGGAGCTCCATGGAAAAGTTTAAAAATAAGATGGAAAGCAGGGATGGAAAGTAGATGCACAGCAAAGAAGGAAATGTGTTTTAGATCAGATCAGAAATAGATGGAGAGTCATTATTCGCTACAGGATCCATTTCAAAGCTGCACAGTAAAGAAGTTAGGACACCCTACTCATGAGTTCATGATGGATGATGAACAGCATGGTCTTTACAGACTGGCGCTGTGAAATCTGAGGCTTGGCACAGCCACAGAGGAAGCAGGAGGGCTGCAGGCATGTGTAGGAACAAGTCTGGAGAAGCAGTAGATTGATTAAAGTTGTCAGAGTTCCCATCACAACCCTTTCTTTAACGCATGCTGAGCCTGATGCAGGTTGACTGATACGCACACCACTTCTTTCCACGTCTTATCAGACCTGCAGTTAATGATGGGCAGAGGGGAAGCTGGCATGGCGAATGTGTAGGCTCACTGTACACGAAATCATCCCACCACTTTGCAAGTTTCACCTATCAGCAGTCCAGACTTGTTTCTGATGTGAGAAATTCCAGCTGCATTTTGAGAGATGACAAGAGTTTTCAGAAGAGGAAAGGCAGGATTCTCACAGTAGGCTGGCTAGAAATAAAAATTCCTGCCTCCCATCTGGCGCCCCTTGTTACAGATTTGGTCTGCTGCCTGGAGAGAAACCAAAGCTTTCCATAATGTGAGGAAGGCCAACAGAAGAGGCATCACGGATTTCATCTGAGAGAAGTCCTACATTTTCCATTTTAGAAGACACTTGGTCAGTGTGAAGTTCCCAACAGGTGTTCCTCTTCATACAACACAGATATATGTATACTTCCCCTGCAGCTAGATGTCTATGGGGAGAATTGCAGTAGTCCCAAGGTCCAAGCTGCCAGTGAGGATGAGAAAATAGCAAGGAAAAAGCATGATGATCAGGAAAGAAATGAGAGCTGGCTAGTTAATGGCAACAGTTTAAAATTAAGGAGATATCATCATGGTCCAAACAGTTAATGGCAGGTGCTGACTGGGAACAAGGACCTGCTAAGGAAGGAAGCAGATACTACAATTCTAACTTGCAAAGCAATTAACATTTTAGACAGAATGTGAAGGATTATTTTTATTTTCTAGTGCCATCATCAGATCTCCATGTTCTTTCCAGCCAGGCACACCCCATTTGTGTAGTTCTTGAAACTACTTTTATTGCTTTTGCGCTATAGAAAATAAGTAAACACTTTGACTGATCTGCAATCAGATGTTCCCCTTACACAGCTCAGTGCAGAGACAACGATGAATGCAGCTCTGATGCTGATGCCAGATAAGAAGGCTTATCAAAAGGGGAGTGCCAAAGTGACAGAAGGGTAAGCTCTCCATCTTTCTTTGTAGGATACACAAGGGTAAAAACTCCCTTTCTTTGTAAGATGTTCCCTAGTGGTGAATAAAGCTTAAATATGGTGTAATTCAGAGTGTACTTAATCAAAGAGCTTCAATGACTTGCAGAATTTGAGCATTTTCCACACTAAACTCAAGTAGGCATCTATATTTTAATTTTCTTGAGTGCAAAAATTTGTAGCATAAGTAGTCCCTCAAGTTTCATTGTAGTGTTAGATATTCATGTAAGAACTTTTTAATGTTAGCATGATGAGTTTGGTTGCTGTATTTATTACTTTATGTCTATTTATTGTGTCTAAGGGGTTCAGACACTGATCTGTCAACTGGTGGATTTGCCTGTCAACAAGGTGGGGCTGGTTTATTGGTTTCAAGATATGTTCTCTGTGTGCTGAAAACTTACAGAAAGAGTTGAAATGTGACTTTGAGACAGAGCAAGAGTAGGGCTTCCTGGGCACAGAGTTTGTTGGACTTGTACACTTGGGAATTCTTGAAGAAGGAAAATGCCTGCTGTTAATTGCTTTTATTGAGTTAGGCTTGGCTTTCTTTTCCCTCTTTGTAAGTAAACAAAACAGATCCTGGTGCAGGGCTGATCTGTGCTACTAATTTCTCAACCAGAAGGAAATAAATTTGGAAACCACAACTCTGCCCACCTCCACCAACACAAGTATGTTAACAAATACGGTCTTTTAAATGTAAAACCTTAATGTTTCCCTTGGCACTGAACATCCTGTGTGCTGAGAAGTGACAGCAATAGGGCTGAACAAAACACCTGGCCTCCAAGTCTTCCTCTCCCCAGGCACAACTTCACATCCCCAAGCATTTCAAGGGTCTTCATGTTCCAGTTTCAGCAGGTTACATTCAGGTTTGGGTTCAGTGTTTGAGTGAAAATAACCTTCTGCAAAACCCCCTTGAAAGGATAGATCTGTGTTCAGCACAGACTGGATTTCGAAGCCTGTCACAGGCTCATTCTTTGCTGAGGCTTGCCTTGATTGAAAACCTTCCACCTTTTTCTCAGCAATGCAGCACAGTATATTTTGCATTATTGTCACCCCATCCTTTTGCTCACCTCTTACAGCAACAGCCAGCTGAGGACTTTTTCATTTCAGATTCTTATTTATTTCTGAAAGAAATGGATGTTATTTAAAATTCCATCCCACCCACGATGTGAAACTAATAGACCTGCTTAATTATGGGAAAACTATATGTATGGGTATTAAGGAAAAAACCCTGAGAAAATGTTTTTTAAATGTTGATTGCTAATGAGATTTAATGATACCAAACAGAGTGTGCTGCTCTAAGAATTTCAGCATGATAAATGCTTTTAAATTCTACTGAAAGGAACACCAAAATAAGTTACAGTGCCACTTAGTAAGACACCCTTGAGTGCAAGTAATAGGCACGAGGGAGCATGACTTCAGAAAGTAGGCCCAATTACACACATTACATGTATATTTCCTTCCGAATATACTTCCCTCCTTTCTTCTTTCACAGCCTAAATTTCCAACTGGTTTCTTTGGGAGTTCTGGCTAAGTAGGAGTAGGCTTCACATTACAGTTATCGTCAGCTTCCTGTGGTCCAAGAAAAAGACATGTAAGGTTAAAATAAAAATGTGATACCTCCTGTTGTTCCAAACACTTGACTGATCAGAATAAAATGTGGTGGGTTAGGAGGGTCAAATTTAGTGATGAAGATTCTTAAATGTCTTATAAACACTTCAAACAATGTTATGTGACTGGGAACCTCTGAGGGCCATGACAACCCCAGAGCCAGATATTTAACGAGGTTTCTGGAGAGATATTTCCAGGCAATGGTTAATGCTCACAGACAAAGAGGGAAGATCAACACATATGCTTCAGCAGAGCTTCTTCAAAGCTTCACAGTGGTGCAAATATAATCCAAATATTGTTGCTAAAGGATAGCAGATGAGACCTTGTTGGAGTAATGTTTTTTCATGGTGTGGGAAGGAAAGGAAGAGAAGCAAGATCTGGGATAGCAGACCTCATCTCTGTGCCTTTCAGAAAGCAGTAGTAGTCCTAAGTTTCCCCACTGGGGTCCTAAACAATGCTCAGAGGCCAGGGAATTCTGCTGCTGACACTCCAGAGCCCTTCCCTTCCTGGAGCTCTGGTATGATGAAAACAGGCAGCGAGTTCATTTTGCTGCCACTTAGAAACATTTTTTCTCTTCAAATGGCTTTGTAATTTGGCTACAAAGAGAAGCACAAGAGGAAAGCAAAGTGATTTGTACCAAATACATCTCATTTTATTTTAGAGAAACACTTACCTGGAATCAGTCATTGCTGTTCTTCTCTGGTGGCAGAATTCTATTTTGTGTGTAGAGAAGACCCATAATTCACTAAGTTAAGTGCTTGTGTATTCTACATTACTTTGGGGGGATGCAAAACATCAATAAATCTCTGACACTTCCATTTCTTAGCACAACTGTTATTTATGTATATATAGAAGTATTCTAATAGTGTAAAACTTACCAGGGCTGGAGTTACGCTTGATGGAAACTCTAGCAGAACTTCAATTCCTGCTTATATCCAGAAAAAGTACTTCTTTACTTTATTACTAACCAGTCTCATACTTCAAGTCAGATTTTAGAGTTACAGAAGACCTCAAAATCTCCAGTATGTGAAGGATTAATGTAATGCAAAATCTTCTAAATGAATACAAAACAAAAGAGAAATGTCGCTGTGATACAGTGAGCATCAGTATAGTGTGAACCAAAGATCTCTGAAGATATAGGAAAGATTCTCAGTTGCCACAACAGATTTTGAATAGAATAATGCTTTATATTGAAAAACTCTGAAGTGACTATTTCCTTTGTGTGCTTTTCTACCTCCTTTCTTAATTATAGTAGCCTCTATCTGGTACAAATTATAGGTTTTGTGGATGCATTCCTAAATACTCCCTTCTTAAAATATCTGTGGTATTTGAAAATAGAAATGTATATAAAAAAAGCTAATAGAAGAATATGTTTTAATGACATAGTTCACTATAATCTTCCTCAAAAAAATTAAAAGCTCATTTTTGTTTGGCAGGAACAGCCTTTGCCTAGCTGAGCTTCCATAGTGTCTCATGGGAATTTCAAGGTCATGTGTATCGGACACTGGTTTTCATATAAACGAACTTCTTCTATCATGTCCTTGCAATGTGAGTAAATTTTTATTCTTTGTTCTATTTCAGGATGACAAAAAAAATTACTGAGATGTTCCATGGGATGAATCCCACTTTTGGATGGATGTGTCCTCATGTGTGGAATCTGAGACACTCTGAGCTTTGATCCCTCATCTTACAAGGCATTGAAATAATAGTATTCTTTCAAACCAGAAGACATCAAAGAAACTAAACTCCCCTCTAAGACAGGGAATTTGTTGGTGTTTCTCAAGTCAGTGGAAACTAAGAATAATCAATATTTTGTGAGAGTGGGTAAAAAGCAACAAGAAACTCACAAAAAACCTCCTGTGAAATAATCAGATCAATGAAGTAAGGTGGGTGGAAAGTACAGTGAATAATAGAAATATAAAAATCCACACAAGCAATCCAAGCAAAAAGGATGCTTGCTGTATACTCCTGGACACTTTATAAAAAAGCACACTTTCTACCCATGATAGAGTTAATGTTTAGTATAGGTTTGTGTACAATACCTAACTGCTAACAATCAAGGCAAAACAAAAGAATAGAACCACTTTCATCTGCTGTATTTGGTCACATTACATATCCTGTAATACATCTTTATAGATAAATAGATAGATAGGTAGGCAGACAGATAGATAGATTGATGGATATCCTGTTGGTAGTTTCAGAACATCAGCTATAGTAAGTGAAGGTCCTCCTTTATTTCCTATTCCCAGCTTTGGAATGCCAGCCAGGTAGGCTTACTTGTATTTCTATTTATCACTACACAGAAATAATTCTGCTCTATATCTAAGAGCATGGGCTTTCAATTTTATGTAAGCTATCAAGACAATCTCCTGTACCGTATTGTTGCCTCTAATACATTGTTATGATATTTTGTATCTCTCATCACTTCTAAGAATATTTTGCAAAAAGATCCCATAATGCTTTTTTCTCTCAATGTTTTTTTCCTAAAAGAAAAGGCATAGTGCTAATAGTAGCTTGCAATATATCCTTCTAATTCACTAGAGAGTTTTGCTGTGTCTTCTCTTTTTTCTTTTTTGGTCATGCCTACCTTGAAAGAAAAAGAATAATAGCCCTCCCCAATGGCTGAAGCACATATGAAATATAGTAGATAAAAGTTAATTCAAATCCTTTATGCAAGTGAAAAAGATGTACCTTCTGTCTTAGAGTCTGAAAAATTTGGGACTCCTGTCTGCTCTATTCAGCAGTGCTACCAGTTCTGTCTTTTGGTCTGTCCTTTATTCTGCAGTGCTGAGTCCAAGTAGGGTCCAGGTCTCACCTTGGCTTCCTGTAATAATGATGGCAGCAGCAACAATAAGAAAAAATATCAGTGGTTTCAATATTGCTGGAACAATTTTCCTGGGCTACTGAAATAGGCAGACCTTTAGTTAGTATACAGAAGCTAGTTGTCCTCTTTTTGCTAAGAAAAGAAATAACTAAATAAAAAGCCTGCTACCTGAAATATCTGTGTAGCTGCAGTTCTTGTAATGATTTTGCAAATACTTTAATAACACAGAATAAAAATGTAAAGCCAAGGTACAAATTATTTGAAGTGTCCTATGACATGAAACCAAGAGCAGTGTAAAACTGCTCATGCTGGTTAGTGGAAAGAAACAGGCATTCCTAGGGTTTGATCTATGGTGCTGCTAAGTAAGTAAACATATAAATTAAGCTAAACAGATTCTGCATCATAGCTGCTCTTTCTGTTTACAAAAAGGACAATATCTATGTGAATAGCTCACACATAGAGCCCCTATGTGGTATGCTAAATTTGCACACATATCTCATGTAACCCAGCAAACCAGGAGGGGTGCACAGCTAACATATTGTGCATCACATTGTGCCCTGACTTGAATGATATATAATGTCTTTCTGCCATTGGTATAGGATGAAAAAATGAGTAAACAACAACAACAACAACAATCCACCAAAGGCAACTAAATGGTTGCAGTCCATCTGGTATATAATTCTAAAAATAGAAATTTAAATTTCATTTTCAGTGAAGAAAAAATTTGAAATAGTGAAAGATTTTGAAAAATAAAAATGCTGCATTTTTGCTGGCTCTACTAATAGCAGCTGTATAGTAACAGAGATGGTAATATCATCACAGGTTAAGGACTTCCATCCATCAAAATCCTTCTGTATGGAGTTATTTTAGGTGTAAGCTAAAGTTTCCCTTTAAATTTCCCAGGATTTTTTCTTTTTCCAGGGTCAAGATCAATAATATTTTTTGAGTAGTATATGCCATGCATACAAATTTTGATGCAAAAGATAAAAATCGAGTAAGCCAGAAGCATTTCTGCCTTGTTTTGAGGTCATCTGTTATGTAACCAAAGCGAATTAGGGAAGGAAAAAAATGCATGCTTAAGCTGCAATGAAAACACGCAAAGAAAATAAAATCAGATTATCACTGTTGCCATGTACATTAATGAACTTAAAGAAGATATTTTACTACTGGAAAATAAGATGCCAGTTTGAACTAGATTTTTCTGAAGGCATATTAGAGATAGTGAGAGGAAGTTTAGAGTGAAGAGTATGCTTACATTGTCTCATCCATCCTTTAAAAGTTTTTTGATCTGATTCAATGTATGATAGGATGGAGGAGAGAAGAAACTTGAACTTGAAAATTTGCTTATTTTTTGCTTAAGAAAAGAGATGGCATGTGCATAAATATCTTCATCTCTTTATGTTGTGCATTTTTTCCCTGTCAATAGCATAGAATTTCCACTTCTGAGCTTGATGGCCCATAATCAGTTTTCATCAGGTGACAGATTCATGTTTTCCAGCTGTATGAAAATGTCTGACATAAATACTTGTTGCTTCCATAGTTGTATTCTTTCAAAAGAGGGTCTGTCACAAGAAAACCTCAGGCATCAGAACTTCTTTTTTCCCTTCTTCTTTGCTGCTATTCTGTACCACTGCTCTGATGTCTCATTATACCTGCACGAGAAAGGCTATTATCCTTCACACGTTTAGCTGCTGATCTAAATGAAAGTACATTATCTAAATAGTTGAATCAAGAAGCATACAACTAAAACTCATTTCAGTTTGATCTGTATTTCTTGGTGCTTTAACAGGTTAACAGCTTCCTGTGAAATTACTTTATTCAAGGGTTTCCACCATAATTTGGCCATAATGTGGTCTAGACCTAATGGTAATAAGAACTTGCAGAAAATCTGCAGTTCATTTTATGTCTCAGTAGAAAAATGTGTCTTTTCTAAATAATTCAGAAATTGCATTCAGAAACAATATGCACATTATCAAGGATGGGTCTAATAGGGAATTTATCTAATACCACAGAGTGAGTATTTCAAATACTTATCATAGCATGTGAATATTAAATATCATCCTATTAGCATTAAATGGTCAGTTAGTTAAGTCCCTGCATATTTACCTCAGTAATACTGGAAATAAAACACAAATTAAGTTCTTTTTTGAGTGCTGTGCATTTATTTTATGCTCTCACAGGCTCTCAGGGGTACTGTAGCAGTATTCTGTCTATGCCAGCATGTGTTATTATCATTGTGGAAGTTTATATGGGAGATCATTCTGTCATTAATCCAGACTTCTGGAAAACTTCAGAGCAGGAAGAGCATGTCATGGTAGAAATCAAACATATATATCATCTTAAACCAACAAAAGTGGATTCCAAGTATGTGTGCTGTATTTCCATTCTACACCCTGTTTTCTGGTTGTAATATTAACATTTGTACGTGATGTAAGCTGAAAACACTTAAGAGGCTTTTGAAGGAAATTAATCACATTTTACACAATGTAAGAGTATTCTTTTTTTTTCTTTTTTGTTTAAAAAGTCGTAAATAATTTAAACCTGTAACAGCTTCAGTGTTACAAACAGTTTTAAACCAAGAAAGTCCATTGCAATGCTTTTACATGTATCCAAGGTACATTCTCATTTTCACCATAAGGATTTAGGAAATTTATCCAAATCTGATTTATTCGGATTGGCCAGGTGTTTTATCTCCTCAGAAGTCAATAAAGGGTTTATTCTTCTGTTGAACCTCTCTTGTTACCCACTTTATTTCTGGTGTTCCTAAGTGTTTGACTCTGTGGTATATTAAGGAATGTGGATTATTGTTAATAGTCTCCTCAAAATAAGCAGGCACCTCCTTCTTCAGCATGGCAAAGGAGATATTTAGATATGTTTGATCACAGATCCTTACCCTGACATAGACCTGAGCCACTGAGAAATGTGAAGCACAAGGGAGAAGTGAGACAAGCACATGAGAAACTCAACCAGCAGGCCTGAAGTGGCTGTGAACTCTGGTTATATTCTATTAGCTCCTGAATGAAAGCTTTCTTAGAGGGCAGAACTGCAGGCAGAAGCATGGCCAAGGTGTGCCTAAGCCTAGAGAAAGGGTAAGGACTGTAGTGGGTGGTTACAAAATCCTTTGTGTCCGTGATGCAGCAGGCACGTGCTGGCCCTAGGGAACACCTGTCTGCCTGATGAATGCTCCGGGATGAAAACTGCTCAGCCAGCTCGGATACACGTTCCTGCATTGAAGGCAACCTTTTGTGTGCCAGCTTCAACACCAAGTTTTGTTTGAATTATGGATGGCAACCTCTCTGACTGTGTGACTGGCTTTGAGGAACCTGTCTATGTGGAAGGTGTCCCTAAGGCAGGGAAGGATTGGAACTAGATGATCTTTTAAAGGTCTCCCAATCCAAACCATTCTATGATTTTATGAGTCTATTACTCTGCCTTACCAAGTGGGTGCATAGACAGTAAGAACAAAATAATGGTGCTGGGTGTTATTATATCTTTATGGACACAGGTGAGGAATCTAAACTGGGGAATTAACTTTTCTTACTCTCTGAAGTATGTCTTTTGTTAGAGACACCTGAGCTAGCACTGAACAAGCTGGTGTGGCTCTCCAGCATAGCTCAGGCATGAGCTCAGGTCTGGGAAGCAGTGAAGCTGTGTTATCTCAGCATGCCACCCTGGGGAGAGCGTGTCTGGCTTTCTTGCTTCCAGTTTTGGAACGGGCTTGGTTGCTGTGAGCTTGGGAATCTCTGTGCCACAGATGTTTGCATGCCATGAAAAGAAAATCCAGCCTATTATACTGCATACATCAAATCTGACACGCAGTTGCTGCCCTTTTTGTCATCCTAGTCAAAACTATAAAAGATTGAAATTTACTTACTTCATATCTTGATCCTTTCTTACTTGCCAGACTCACTGGTCTCATCTTTGAACTCTAGCATAATGCTCATGTCTGTTCTGCAGAACTACATTCAGTATTTTGAAATCTTTCTCCACTCAGGATATCTGTGTCTCACTTTTAAGCTGGGTGCTAGTTCATGTTGCTGTGCAGACAAGTACTTTCAAGTGAAAAACTTAAGTTTTCTGCTTTTCCAACTATAATTTTCAATCTTATAGGCTCAAAGTGTTCACTCATCTGGTACAGTCAAAGTTCTTTCTTTTCTTGTTTCTTTCTTTTTATTCTCCTTGCCTCTCCATCCAGACTTGTCTCTTTCTCACTGGTCCTTTTCCTCACACTTTCATCTGTCTTCTTTTCATTGGTCTGTTCTTAATTTAATTTTATTTTCTACAGATCTTCAGTTTAAAAAACACACCTCTGACTCATTCCCCTCAAAATGTATTCAAAGAAATATCTTCATTCCTCATATTTCTTCAAGACCCCTACAAGTGGGTTTTGTTTCTGAGATTTTGGGTAGATATTTCACTTCCTTGACAGTTATAGATATTTCAGGGTTCATATCACTGCATCAGAAATACAGCCAGTCCAGACTCATAAATCAGTATTACTAAGGTGTATCTGAAGAACTGAAACACTTTTATTGCAAACATCAGTGATAATATGGGCCTCAGAATTGCCCTGGAATATGGATGAGTACAAACCATTTAGGAACAAATATTCTGGCTGATAACTGACAGCCAGCCAAAAGCAGCCCCTGATAAAGATAAATAACCTGTACTCAGGGAAATTTTTTGCATCATTAAACATGGTGAGCATATTAGCTAGCAGGGGGTGGAGCTGAGTCCCTAAAGAGATAAATCTAAATTATATGCGCTGCAGTGATCATAACAGTAATGCACCATCTTGGCTAACTAGCTGACATCAACAGGGAAGGGAATTTCAGATTTAAATGAACCAAACTAAAGAGCATTGCAGTGTGCATACAGATTAATTGGAGCACATTCATGAACTTTTTAGCCTTTTCATCCGGTCTGTTTTCATTGGTGGCAAAGCACAAGGAGTTTAGACTATTCTTGTCAGTTTCTGCATCATTTTTTATTCTTGCTTTCTTATGTGGTTTGATTAATTACTCCTTTGCTTGCCTTCCATTAATCACCTTATACCACAGTTGTATCAACTCCTGCCAAAAGCTTATAGATGGACAGGAGAAGTTTAGTGGCATTTTTCTGTAAATAGGAAAGCAGACTTAGCAATTATACACCTAATATTTCAAAACTGGAGAACTCTGAAATCAAAGAAAACATTTAGTTACCCAGACACATATAAACAATCAAATTAAACTGTGCTAGAAGAACATAATTTGGATGAAATATTTCCCTTATAATGAATGTGGTCTATTTTTAAAACCTTATCAAGTGTATTTTCTTAGGATAAGGAATGTCTTACTAAAAGATAATTGCCTGCTTTCAAATATTTGTTCTTTTTGTTTTACAAGAAAAGTTTGAGTTCAAGCTGCTAGAAGGTGCATGAAGTAAAAAGATGAATATTAATTGGTTGAAACTGATTTGGTATAACTTGCAGTTTCTTATTATTAATTGGGTCCATTTATTTCCTGTTGACTTGGTAAGTAAGGAAGTAAACTGGATGTGACAAAAACATTTTTTAGTCAAAACCAAATATGCATTTTCATGAATAATTGCTCTCAGGTGTGTTATTGTCGTGATAGTAATCAAATATGTTCAAGAGGCTCGTAGATAAATCAGTGGTTATCCCAGTTCTGTATAAAAATCCACTTGCAAATGTCTGTGTGTTTTTGATAACACAGCCTGAAATAAGCATGAGAGCACAGAAATGTGACATGCAAAGGGCAGTGCTTTTGCTCCATTCCTCATCTGCTCTCTGCTCCAGGTCTATGATTGCAGCAAAGGACTCCTGTGTGTGCTCCTGGGCATCAGGCCTGTGGTACCTAAACATCCATCAGATTGTCTGGGCTGCTTTTCCCCCTGGGGAAATGATGATGAAAGGCAGGAATTGCTTACTCTGATGGTAGCAAGGAATTTTTCACCTAGCTCCCTGTGAAGCTTGTGTTCTAGCTAGGAGGGCTGCATCTGACTGTAGTAACTCTCTGGCCTGGGCACATGGTGTAAATGGGCTGCAGCAAATCAAGGAATTTCAAAAGCTTTACTAGTGGCCAAAAGGGGCTTGTCCCTTAGAGGAACAAATGAAAAATGGCAGCTGGCATTTTACAATGCTGTTGCACCTTGGGGAGATACAATTTCTCAGAGTGACTGCTCAGTAGCTCACGGTATTTAGTGAAATAAGAGATATATCAGGAGAGATGATTGAGTACACTTGCTAGACAAGTTCCCCCTGTAAAGTAGCAAACAGAAAAATTACAACTTGACTGTGTGGTGAAATCAGCTAAGCTGATTTGCAGTACTGGGCATTCAACAACATGGATTGAGGGCAGGAAATCTCTTGACTCCATGAAAAGCTCCAGTTTCAAGTCCCGATTCTGCAGGGCACCTCAGTGTATGTTTTAGACCTCTTGGTGTTGCTTAAAGCTGAACTTGAATGTTTTGTTATCCTGGGGCTCTAATGAGGAGGTAGGCAGCAGGAATATTTTTAGGAGTTTACCAGAGCTTTTGTATGCAGATTAGCCAGGAATGATAGAGAATAACTCCTACCCTGACCATGCTCAGCTGTAAATAAAATGTAATCCTTAGGATGATGGCATTGCTCTAGGTCTTCCTGTCAGTGCTGCAGGGTGTGATCCTGGGATCCTGGGTGCAAAACACCGCATTTGTGGAGCAGCTGTGAAACAGGGATTTTATACCCAATTTTTCTGTCAGGAACCATTCTGACTGGTTTCAGTAAATCAGCTGGTTTTGATGCTGAATCACAGAGTTCCAAGTGAAAGATCTTGTTTAGGTAGTTGTGGCAGAAAAGAAGCTCAGCAAAAATGATGTTTTCATAGAGTTCTCAGTTCTGTCGCAATTCAGCTGAAAATTTGTGATGACTTATGTATTACTTACATGAATATGAATGATCCAGTCTAATCTCTAAAAATAATGACTATTGCCACTACTCTTGAGAAACTTCTGGATTTAAGATGAGAAATGTTGACCATGTTCCCTAAGCACTGCCTTACCATAATCAGGCATTAATCTATTTTAAAAAGCTGCAATGTTTTCATTTAAAAATTTTATCTCCAAGTGTGATGCTGCAGTTGGATTTGGTCAAAGCTTGTGAGCTGGAAAAATGTTTTCTCCGATCAGGCCTCCCCCTTTTCTGTTGCTCTCAGAGGAACTGGTTCAGCAAGATGCTCCAGTTGGGGTATAGTTAGTTCAAAGGTTTGAATGAGACTTTGATTTCTGTTTGTCTATTAATGTGTTTAAAGCGTTTAACTGATTATAATGTATATTGAACTGAAGACTTTTTATCTTCTTGCTTTTGGTCTTTTTCTTTTCTTTTCTGTGGTTTTTTTTTCTGTCTTCATGTCCTTTCTTTTCCTTCATGCTCTCTGTTCTGACTTCTTCTAGTCTTCATTTCTTCTCTTATTTTAATTTCACTTAGAAATTCCTAATGGAGTAAAATGACTTATTAAGACAGAAGAGTAAAGTAAAATCAACTATAAATTCGAAAGCTGAGCAATTTCTCTCTGATTGAATGTCAAGTTTTGTGACTTGGAAAACTTTTCGCTGTAAAGAGAAAATAAAAATCTCTTGAAGTGAATAAGAATTTTTTTACTTACTTCAGTGGGTTAATGTTTAGGGAGTACTCTGATATTCCTCCTTGGTTTTGGTAAGAGTCCAGTAATTTTTACAATGTCATTTAATTTCCCAAGGAAAAAAAAAACCAAACCAAACCCAAAACCAGGACAGTGCAAAATATTGTATTCCTTGTGTTCTCTATTCCCATAATTTCACAACAGTCATGATCATGTAAGACCCAGGGAGGAAAGATTAGTCCTGCCACCCATTTACTGAAGGCAAAAAATGCTTTGATATATTTCTCTCAAGCTGTGAGTTATAAAGCTTTGTGAAAATAGAGTAGAAAAAACCCCAAACACCCTTGTGATAAAACTGTGAGTAAGCAGTTCCATGCAGACTGTCATTTTCTTTCCTAATTGCAAATGCTTTCTAACACCTTTCCATCACTTTATTCAGCATTTTTAATAACCAACAGTAAATGTGAGTAAATCACATTGACCTTTAAGGTCCATATATAGATCAAAATAAACACACAGAGATTAAACACGTTGTTGCTTTTACTGCAATGATATGCAAACAATTATAGATGGGGTCAATCTAGGGCACCATTGATATTGCTTGCCAACCAATTTATTTGTGAAACCTCTAACCCCCTTTAATGTGTTTCTTCAAAGAGGAAGACCTAAGAGGCTCTTAGGTATGACTGATTGAAAACTGGCTTTTTTTTTTTATACTGGTAAAAGATTTTGTGTAATTTTTTGTGATTTATTTCTTACTTAAATGAAAGGTAAATGTATGGCAATTAAAAATCTTCTTGGTGGTGATTTTTTGAGATACATAAACCCATAAAATCCTTATGTTTTTAAATATCTCAGAAAAAACATTCAGACAAAATATTAAAATAACACACTACAAAGTGTAATAGAGTTTCATAAATTTTATCCACATTTGCATTGGTCATAGAAGAACATATCTGTCTATTCCTTCAGGATATGCTTTAAGATATTGTTTTTCTAGAAAATGTTGTAATTTTGTCATTTTAAGCAAAAGATTTTTCAGGCATGTGATAAAGTAATTATTAAAAAAAAGACATTAATGTGGTGATTAACTTATATTGCTGTCATTATTATAACAGTTAGAACCTTACATTTGAATTATCAATACATGATTCAGAGAGGGGAAAACAACTTTAGAGCTGAATACAAAACAGACAGTGTAAATCATGACAAAACATTAATCTACCAGAGTTTAAAGCTAATTATTTTTTTAATGCTCTCTATCCTCAGTAGATCCTCAAGAGAAATACACACAACACTAGATTAAAAAATATACTCATTAGAATTCCAAAAATGAATTTAAATCTTTTAATGTCAAGTATTTCTAATGATTTTAAAATTTAATTAGTGAGCAGCATGCTTGCTATCAATATATTTTTGCATATGATTGCATTTTCAGGGAACGGTAAAAACTAAGGCCAGCTAGAGCAAATATATTGTTCAAAGTCCTGGAGAAGGCAAAAAGTACAAAGATATCTTTTCTTGGTATCTAAACATTTTCATATCTAGTTCTTGACCTTTGAACATTATTCATAGGAAAGCAGAATCACAAACAAAATCCTGTTTTCATTTGTCTGCTCTCCTCTAATATCTTATTATGTAATTGACTTAAATTTTACAACATCTTGAGCAGGATACTTTTTCTGTGATAAGCATGAATTGTCCTGTTGGGGTGGTCTTTTTATATTTATTTTTTTTCATTTTTTTCAACATTCATTTCCTTTTATGAGTCCATTTATCACTGCAGATCCTGATGTAATTGTGGTAGGCGGGTGCTGATCCCTTTTAAATGTTGGCAATAAGTGCCAGACCTCGGAATGGTCCACAGAGGCAGGCTGGAGTGTGTGAGGTGATAAAGGGGTAGGAAAAAGCACTTGCAGTCAGGAAAAGGAAACCATGATCCTGCACTGCCAACCACACATTAATAACTGGCAATTACCAATAAATTCAGCAGGCTCTGAAGGCTTCACAGAAGCTGAATGACACCGTATAAAAGAGACAGCATTTGTTCTGGCTGGGAAATGAGTTCACTTGTCCAAGCAGCTCTTTGTAGCCTGTCTGAATGGCAACAGCACCCTAGTTTTGCATATATTAAACTGGAATAGCTGTTTATCATTAAGATGTTTTCTTCTAGGCATGCACAACATTCACAGTTGTACAGACTAAGAAAACAGGAAAGGCAGCAGGTTGCTCTGAAGGAATTTTTGACCATGGAGCAGCTTGTCCTGTCTGCAGCAGTTTGTGGCTGGTGCCAGTGTTAGGTAGAGCTGCCTACTTGGCACACCCTGAGGGCTTGGGCATTTTCCCTGCAGATGTTTACAAACAGCCATTGAGGTGTTTGTGTGTGCATGCACTGACACATTTGTGTTCCTTTAGCCCTGAGGTTTGCTCCAGGTATATCAGACTGCAGCTAGGGTAAGACAGTGATGTGACTGGCCTGTGAAGGGTGGAGTAGTTCCACTGGAGTAGTTCCACAGTTGTGGAATGGACTTCTGAGGGTCTCTTTGGTGAACCTGAAACTCTGATGAGGTGACAGATGTCCTATGATGTTTGATTTAGGCTGTCCAGTGTTTTCTAATTATTGCTTTAGACATGAAAAGCTGATGGTGAGGTCATAGCTGCAGACATTTTCTGCAGCAGAGGCAGGTTCCACATCACTTTACTGATCTTAGAAGCTCAGCATCTAGTCAAAATTCATTTTTGCCAGCTCTTCTTGGTAGTCCAGGTTGTGGAAGAAAGCCGTTCTTCCATTTGTTTTAAAGTTTACGCTTGTGTGAGATAAATGATTGACCTCCTAACTCTTTTTGCTGATTACAGAGACAGCAAAAAAGACTACCTTAAAAGACCTACCTGTCTTTCAGATGGCTAAAAGTATGTGACAGGAAGCCTCAAGGACTAAATGGGTTATTTCATCTTTCCTTGAAATTACCAGATTTGTTTCTGTGAAGTAGATACTCATTGCAGCAGCCCATATTTACATTGCCTTTGCTGCCCATCTACCACAAGGGTCATGGATGTTCTTCCCAGATCTCTTTCTTAGTTCATACCATAAATATTCCCTGCAGCTCTAGGCTTCTGCCTACACGTCAGATTAAATTGGGGTGAAGAGGCAATTAGTGTCAGGAGATCTGAGTTCAGAATTTTATGCCATAGTGAGCTCAACTGTGGATTCAATTGTGGAAAACAGGCTAAGTGTTTTGAGTGGTATTATTACCTAATTACACTTACCTAATTACATTTTAATTAGGATGAGTAGGCAAGGGTTCAGTATTCCCAATAAGAAGAGGCTTCTGTCCGAAGGCTTTGACAGTTCTTTGGAAGGTGCACAGGAAAATTATCAATTTCAGTCTGTTTTGGTTTTAATAACCCATTCCTGTCATTTTGTGTATAGATAGACTAAAGAATAAGTTAGTTTTAAATGTACTGTTAATTCTGTAAGTATGGATTGTATTTTTACTTTCCTTTTTTCACAAAGTGATTTTGCTATGGGAATGTGTTCATTCTGATATTTCACAGAATTTTTACAATGATTAGCACAGAAATGAAACCTGGACTGCTTTGCCTCTGCATATATTCCAGAAAGGATTGCAGCAAAGTCTATGACTTTGACCTATTCAATGTTTTCAATTTGGTGTGTTAGCTGGTTTCAATCTCCTCCATTTCTAATTTTGGTACTTTGTGAGTAGGATGTAAAATAGTCAGTCCATCAATATATGTAATAGTGAGAAGGTCAAAAATGCTGATGTTAGTGAACAGAAAAATAGCCTTGTTGGAAATTTTGACACCTGCAAAGTATGTTTGTAGTCTAAAAGATGGTATTGCAAATTTTTATACTTATTGTCTTCCTATTTCTTTCACTTCAGATTTATTGTTTATTTTGTTAAGAAGTTGTCTCTTTTTCTAATTGCAGTATAGCTGTTTCTCATGTTAGAATGTTGTTTTAACTGTTCTGCATTCCAAAGCTATTACTTTATCTACTTCAACACAGACCAGTAACCTCTTTTATGATATTTGAATGTTTCCCTAGTCACTGCTTAATGTATACTTACACAATGATTTCTTTGGGACTGCTTACATGCTTAGGATGTAATATGTGTATGTACTGAATATTTCAGAGTTGTCCTTCAGTTAAAAATTATTTTAATCATATGCAAGTCAGGATTAACTTATTTCTAACTTTATATATATACCCCAGATTGCTGTGTTTCATGGGAATAAAATATAATAAATCATATTCTTTAGATAAGCAGATATGATGGCTCAAAAGACACAAAGTTTACACATCTGTTGGATAAAGCACTTCCATGTTTATACAATAACTTTCCAAAGAGGAAATGTGCTTTAATCACTCATGTTTTTTATTTCTCTGCCTGATGTTCCCAGAAGCAAGTTCTTCTGGGCATCACATTAAAGCATTCAGAGATCCCAGTCAGTGCTGCTGCAGCATCATTCCCAGCCATACTTTGCCTTCTTTTGCACAAATAGAGAACAAATCAAAATGTGATGTCTGAATTCTCATGAGAAAGAGTGTAGTGAGAGACAAATGTGAGTCCAATAAGAGACCAAATAAAAGTTACAAATATAAACATAATCTGGTTACCACCCCACTACTGTGACTTTGCAGACTTTCCTAGATACTCTGTTTTGAATTGTTCTCTCAACATGCAGATGTGCTTAATGCAGGATCCTGCCATTTAAAACAAAACAAACAAACAAACAAACAAACAAAGAAATCAAACCAAAAATGTTAATGGGATTGGTAAAGCATAATGACAAAGTACAATACAAAGTGTGATTTAATCAGTTCTATTGGATTGGTTACATAAACCTAAATGCTAAAAGCTTCAAAAAAAATTAAAAAAATTCCATTTGTTCAAGAGGGAGAGAAAGAATTGTTCATGTTGGTCTCCAGGAAACTGCATTGAAGGATCTTTAACATTCTTAATATAAAGGGATTTCAATGATAAAAGCCCTTTGCACATTTGCTCATTCTAGTTTGTTTCATCTTGTTCAGCTGCTCTCTCACTGTTACACATTAAACATATATTTTGAAAGGATTTGTGCCAGAACATGTTTGTGATGATGTAAAGGCCATAACCTTTTCAGTACTTCTTCATAGGATATTTCCCTTTAATTATTTCCATCCTCAGTATCTGAAATTTAATTTTTCAGTTTTAAGAGGACTAATTTCTGTAAATGGACTCTGATATACACCCTTGTATCCTGGTCCTCTTGTAACAGAATTTTGGCACCTCTGTTTTTGACAATCTAACTTTGTAGCAGAACCTCAATATATTACCTAGGACAAGAAAGCTTAAAATGATTATAGGAAAGGTAAGGTTGGCACTATAATATTGACTGCCACTCAATAGTATTCCATAGGATCTCATGCAAGTTCATATGCAGAAACTTGCAAACCAGAAACTCACAATATTTTCTTATATATTTTCTTGGTCTTCATACTTTTAAAATTCAATTTCTGCAAAATTTTTTGATTTTTTTTGTTTTGTTTTGTTTTGTTGTTTTTTTTTTTCCTGATGGCTATTGTTTGTGCATCTTTACATTGGCTCTTCAAGAGTTCCATTTTAACTTTGTTTGGTACATACATTCACTTCTGTGATTCAATTAAAGTATATATAAGAATCTGCATTCTGTACATACAGATTTTTCTTCTCCAGACTTCAAGGCTGTCTTGACTAGCTGCCTCATTTCCTGAGAGTCCTCCTGGCCCAATATTCCTGAACCTTTCATATTACTCAATACATCTCTTCTCACAGATGTGTTTAATTATATCACAAGAGCTTTAACTTTTTTGGCCGAATTGTTGTTCCTTCCAGATGCAAGTCAAACCAGATGTTCTACTTAGAGCCCCTATCTCAAGCTATAGTTGCTTTCTATTCTGCTAAAAAGTGGTGTAAGGCAAGGGCTGAGTGAAAACATTTGGGGTCTTGGTTAGAAGTGGTGCTCTCTGGCATGAGCTAGGAAGCAGGAGCTGTAGAAGGGCAGGTACTTCAATTGAGGGAAGGATGAAATAAATCACAGAAAGGAATCACAGGATATTCTGAGCTGGAAGGAACCCACAAGGATCACTGAGTCCAAGTCTCAAGTGAATGGACCATATGGGGATCAAACCCTCAAACCTGAGGTTATTAGCACCATGCTCCAACCAGCTGAGCCAATCTCACTGCTGTGCTCACTGATCACTCCTTTACTTTCTTCAAATAGAAAGTTTTCCACGGACTGAAGGCTGGCTAATTGCCAGGTAGGACTCATGCCCATAAAAATAAGCCAGTCTTAAATCAGAAAATCCTTTTTATAAAACAGGCATAAAAATTCTAGTCCTCTATGTGCTGACCATATTCCTGATGCTTTCTCCAAATTCCTTTTCTAGCATTTGATTCTCATGGAAAGTTTTATGGAGTGTGCCAGAAGGGATGCTTCTAAATCCCTGCAAAGAAGACTTGTTAAATGGAGGTATGGAAAAGAGGAACAGGTTGTAGGGAACCTGTAGAGTATTGGAAATCACAGATTTATTACAATCTAAGACATTTCTGGGAAAGAAAAATCTGTAGATTCTAATCTTGATAATTTTTATTATGCGAACATTTCAACAAGGAAAAATTTAAGAGTTTGATGATAGCTAGTGACATAATACTCTGACATCTAACCTGTGAATTAAAAATTACATAATAAAAATGAAGGAGGAACTGTTTATTACAAATGTACTGAGTTCAGCTTGCATCATGGTTGAAAACCTTGGGAATGGTGGGAGAAGGGTGACCTATGAATGATTCCTAGTTTAAGAGACTTAGATCAAGTGGTCTGGTGGTCAAGCTCAAGTTAAGCCATCAGACAGCCTTTGTATTTAGCACTTGAATTGATGACCTTAGGTTCATTGAATTAAAAGGAGTGCAGTGCTCACCTGCTGTTACAAAGGAAGAAAATTTGGTGGCTTTCTTCACTTCTGAATTTTGATGAGTAATTTTTACTATGGTGGAGTGGATTTTAGACAATGATGGTCAGATCACAAACAGCACAGTTGCTAACATCTAAGGGTTTACCAGGTTGTACTCTTGATTGCTTGCACATTTATGAGTTTCCTGGGCTCAGAAACTAATAATGGTGCTTTAGCAGTTTTCAAAGCCACATCCTAACTCAGCACATTTTACCTCGTTCCTGCTTCCATTTCCAAGCTACTCATTCTCACCTGTAACAACCTCCTCGACAAGACTGAGCATTTTAGGCAACACACACTGGTCACTTCCTGCCACAGTGGTACTCTAAAGGAATTTTCCTTGGAAATATTTTGCGTAAACAAGTCTGAATTTTCATCCCAGTATTTCCCAAGCCTTTCTTGAACCGGGGAAGGAGTGAAAAAATTTAGTTGTACCTACGCATAGCAACAACTGTGAAACAGAGGGCATGAAACAGACATATTACCTCAAGTGAAAAATGAGGTTAACGAGAGCATAGGGGGTACCTCAGAGTCTTCATTACCCTGGGATGTATCTGGCAGAGAGGTGTTACAAAGCCATCAAACATTTTCTTTAAGAGGAGTAATTCTAAGATTTTATGCAGATTCATGCCAAAACTAAGAGTTGGTACTACCCTGTGAAACAAGAGACCACTTGTGTCTTCTCTTTTTGCTTGTGCTGGTTCTGGTTGCAAGGTTGTCTTCTTTCCAACTGTCTTCTCTGGGATATTTCCAATAGATGTGTCAACAGTCATAGTAAACCGTGGAGTAATGCTGTTATATTTAGCATTGGGAAAATGTGAAGACAAGTACTGGTGTAATTTCCATTTGTGACCCAGGACAAGGCTTACATGCACCCAATTTGAACAAAGAGCATCCTGCACAGAACCCAACAGGAAGATATGTTCCAGAGGCAACATATTTGCAAAAGGTTAATCTAGGATTTTAATAAATGAATGCCTGTCTGAGACCACTGTTATCTTAGAAAGTCTTAAGAAGCAGACGCTGTGTAATTTGATTTTTTAGATGGAAAAATTTAAAGATAGCAAGAGAAAAGAACTAAAGTAAATGAGAAATATATAATGGAAAAGAAGAAAAAGAGCAAGACTGACAAAAGCTTTGCGAAATAAACTGATGAATGGAGAAAGTGAAAAGACTGAGATCTTGTCTGTTAAACATCTCTTTGTAGAAGGAATAATATTATAGGGAAAGAAAAGGTTGTTTGAAATCTCTACTTTAAGTTCAGGTGATATTCATAAACAGTCTATTTCATATCCTTTAAGACCAAGTCAATTAGATACAACAGAAATGTTTGCACAACAGCAACTTGTTGAAAATCAGTGGGAAAATCTTTGCTGTGTTTACCAATTGGTTGGAAAGTAGAACTCAAATCTGAGCTTTCTGATCACGAGCTTTTTCTGAAGAGTTTAGAAATAAAGAACTCGTCTTTATTAAATAATAAATATTACAAATGACATCACACAGAGATGTGCCAGTGTACTGATGGAAAAGGGTTTTTAGTCTGTGCAGAAATGACTGCTTTTAAAACAAGTGTTTTTGATGAGAAGTTTCTCTTTGATTTGCTGGGTTGTGCCAAATGAGGTAGATTTTTTTTCCTAGTGCAGTCCTATGAAATTTAATTACCGGAGAAGACAGGCAAATCTCTGCTATTTATATATGTTATCAGTGCAAATGTTGTACTCTTAAGTTCACATAATGCCATCACACACACAAGGAAGTTGTGAAATGTATGGGTTTCCCCAGAAACTGCACTGCTTTGTTATAAAGGTCCCAGAATTATAACATTGGAAGGGTTAAATACATAAAAATTTGGAGCATTGCTCACAGTAAGAGAAAAGAGACAGACTTCCTTTCCAATGCAAGAATAATGTATTATCCTCTTTAACACAAGAATAATGTAGTGCTCTCATGACAGTATATTCTTCAATTATGATTTTGATTATCATAGGACTAACTTCACTTATAACTGGCAGTAACTCCAATGCTTGCAGTTCATGCTGAAATAAATATTGCATTCACCCTCTCTGAACTGAACCTAACCCAAAGTCAACACAGTTATGCTTCTGTATTTACAGAATTGAGGGTCAGTTTATATTTCCATTATATCCTTTATTTTTAAAGGTCTTAACTTGGATTTTGATTTTTGTTTTGTTTATTTTAGGCTTTCTAAACTTAAAATATTAACTGCATGAAAACCACATGTGTATGCAAAATAAAATATGCATGCCAAAGAAAAATTGCGATTCAGCTTTGAAATAAATGGGTTTTCAGTGCCTGGAAGGTAAAAAAAACCCCAAACATAAAGCTCCCATGAGGAATAGGCCATAATGGATTTGGTCCAAAGGTAACAGGCTATAGTCCCAGAGCGGATTCCTGGGAACCAGGTAATTTTGACAAGACTTCAGGAAAGGAATAGTGATTGGAGGCTTAAAAGTAAAATTCAAGAATATTCTTGTATGCAACCCTGCACACAGATGCACAACTCAGCTGCACAGATGATATCAGTCTGAGTTACCAGTATGCCAAACCAGAGCACCCAAAGTCAATTTTTTTATGCACAGAACTGGAAGCACTGGAGTTATCCAAGTAATAATCTCTATTTATATGCCATAATCTCCACTCATTTCTTCCATACTATCTCATTCCTTAACTCATGCCCTGGTGTACAGAAATTGCAGTTGAGGCTGGTGAATTACTAGGAATTCAAACAGTATAAGGCAATATCTTATTGCTAAGTCTTGAAGTATAGTGCACTGGACGTCATTTGAATGTAAGAATTGCTTTGCCATTCTTGCTGCAGAACCAACACAGAATGGCTGAATACCAGGAGTGCCTGAGGAGACTTGGACAAAACAAAACACTCCTGGTGCATCCTGGTAAAATATGTCTAAATTTGTACTGGATACAATTCTATACCATGGCCATCAAATTGGATCATTTCTAAGATAATGAGATAACCTCTATTTTGAGTTCAGTTAATCCAACTGATATGATTAGAGAGAATATTTCCATATTATGTTAGAAGACAGATGGTGTGTGCAATCAGGCTGAGCTCTAAAAACATTACCTGTGAGATAATAATTGCAAAAGAGGTGTTTATTTGGTTATATCAATGCTCCAGTCTTCTGAATCCATGCCTGTATTTTCTTAGGACAAATTTTTCAAATTATTTTAGGAAGATGGAAATCCGCTTTTCATCTTTTTCTTTTTTTTTTATCTGCCCCTTAACAATTTTTAAAATTTTCCTTAGTGATTTTTCCTGAAAACATGCCCACGAATGCTGCTCTATCACTCCCCTCTCAGCTGGACATTGGAGAGGAAATACTATTAAAGGCTTTTGGGTCAAGATAAGGACAGGGAGACATCACTCAGCACTTACTATCATGGGTAAAACAGATATAACTTGGGGAAAATTAATTAAATTTATTACCAATCAAATCAGAGTAGGGCAATGAGAAATAAACCCAAGCCTTACAAACATCTTCCCCTACCCCTTCCTCTTCCCAGGCTTAACTTCACTCTTGATTTCTCTGCCTCTTCCCTGCCAGCAGGATGGGGAGATGGGGAAGGAGAGCTACAGTAGTACATCACACCTTGTCTCTGCCACTCTCTCTGCCTCAGGGAGAGGTCTCCTCACTCTCCTCATCTGCCTCAGTGTGGGGTCCCTCCCACAGGAGACAGTCCCTCACCAGCTCCTCCAATGTGAGTCTTTCCCACAGGCTGCAGTCCTTCAGGAACAGGCTGCTCCAGTGGGTCCCCTGTAGGGTCGCAAGTTCTGCCAGCAAACCTGCTCCAGTGTGAGCTCCTCTTCCCAGGCATCTGCATGTCCTGGCAGGAGCCTAGTCCAGCACAGGCTTCCCACAGGGTCCCCTTTGACCATCCACCCACTCTGGCCCATGGCTAGGGGCTGCAGGTGGAAATCTGCTTCACTGTGGATCTGCACGGGCTGCAGGGGCACAGCTGCTTCACCACGGTCTGTACCAGGGGCTGCGGGGGAATCTCAGCTCCAGTACCTGGAACACCTCCTCCCACTGCTTCTGCCCTGACCTTGTTATCTGCAGAGTTGTTCCTCTCACATATTATCACTCCCTTCTCTGGCTGCCCTTTGCTCCTGTGTAGTGACTTTCCCCTTTCTTAAATCTCTTATCCCAGAGGCACTGCCACCACTGCTGACTGGCCCAGCTTGACCCGTGGCACGTCCATCTGGGAGCCGCCTGGCTTTGGCTCTGTTGGACATGGAGACTGCTCTCCTGGCAGCTTCTCACAGGAGCCACCCCTGCAGCCCCCCAGCCACCAGAGCCTTGGACACAAACCCAGTACAGAGCTCTGTGTGCTGAAATGCCTGAGAGCAGGCGTTGGCCACTCTTGGTGTTGAGAGCACTGGGCTGCAGACCTATAATGATGATTAAGAGCACCTGCAGAATCAATGTCATTTTGATTGTCCTGCTGCTGGTGGTTGTATGTGCCGGGATACACCACGGGTTATTTTTAATTCTAAAGTCTGAATTATTGCCTTGGTCAGAACAGCACAAATATTTTCTAATCCCTTAATTTGTTGCTGAAAGGAAACTCAGGTCTGTGTTGCCTCCTGTGGTTCATCTTTTCTTTGTATTAGATGATGGAAATGAAGCTAGATGATGGAAATGAAGCAAAGCCAATTCCAGTGATGCTCCAAGCTTTTCAATGAACAGTACTGGAGGTCCAACAAGCTAAACAGGAATGTATCAGCTGAAAAAAACCCCCATAAAATAAAAGAATAGTGTTTAGAAGGGTAGAGACAGGAAATTACTTGTGAGAAATGTATAACACTGAGTGATTTCTTTTTTAAATGTATGACGCCAATTTAGTGTTTAAAGCTTCTCAATGGCTTGAATACAAACTTCTTGTGAAATATATTAGGTGTTTAGAGTCACTTAGTGGTTAGTAGAAAACCCTCCTAATGAAACAATGTATTAATTGCTCAGGGCCACTCAAAGCAAACATGCATAAAATATTTAGATGTCTGGAGATGCTCAGTGGCTTGATAACCAAGTTTTAATAAAGTCTATTCAGTGTTTAGAGTTGATCAGCAGCTAGGAAAACAACCTGTGCTCAGCAGTAGAAATGCAAGGCTAATAAAATACAGAGCTGCTCAGTGGCTGCAGCGAGGTTTTTAAAGCTGTGCTGAAGTTAGGGAGACTAAATTAAGCAATAACAGTAGAGGCAGTGGTAGTTCCACAGGATTAATGGCTGGCTGGGATAAGTTGATGGCCTGTGGCTACTTTTGAGGTCATTAATCCCAGCTGGTCATTAGTCCCCAGGAAATGCCCAGCACTGAAGTCATTATTATTATTATTATTATTACTATTATTATTATTATTATTATAGCCAGCTTAAAAAAAAATCAAAACTAACAACCCAAGAACCCATCAGAAGCCTTATATGCATTATGGTATATGGATGTATGTAGTGCCTAAAGATATCTTAAGGAGAGACATCCATGCTCATATTGACATAGATTTTCTCTAGAACAATTCTAACATCTGAGAGTCAGTAAGATTATTGGGATATCTATTTACATTTCCACTCAGTACATGAATCAAAGTTTTGGTGCCGTGCACCTCTTAGTTGATGCTGCCTGGCATACTTAAAGAAAAAAAGAGCACCTCCGTTGGGATACTTAGTGTGGCCTCATTTGGATTAAGCAGAAGGTGCATTTGGGAACATTCCCAATGTCTTGTGTTCTTCACATACTGACCTACTTTCTTTTTCCTTTTTATGAATAGCAGAGTGGTACCATTGCATACTGTTATACTTTGCAATTTTATAGAAGCATTTACCCAGAAGGATACTAAGAACTTCTCTGAGACCCTACAAAGATTGCTGGGCTTGCTGCTGAAATACAGGCTCCCTTGACAGAATAGTAGCTCCTTCTGGGACAGCAATATTACACAGTAGTGTTTTAACAGGACAAAGTGAAGACAAAATTTAACTGAAAGTACGGGGCAAATTCAGGCAGGTAGTACATAAATACCTGCTGGAGATGGCCATGATTAACTTCCACAAGTAATTGTTCAACTCATTCTGTCTGTCCAGTTATGAACATATCCGCCTTGATATGAATTTAGCATTCACCTTAATTTTCTCAGTTCAGTAATTTAAGAAGTAGTAGGAGCAGCCATGCTCCACATTCCAGAGCTAAAAACCTGCTTCTGATATATAGAGAAGAAGCAGCTTGCTTCTTTTGCACCTCAGGACTGGGATATAGTTTTGCAAATCACCAGGAAACACCATGATATTTTAAATGCTAAAACTTATGCTCTGGATTATGCTCTGGAAGCATTTATCCTTTTCTATTAACTTAAGTTAGGCATCTAAAGCAGAATGATAGGAGTGCCTCCATAAATAGCTTACAACACTAGTAAGGCAAGACAGAAGGGAAAACAGCAGATATCCCTTTCACAGGAGGAGGAAATCTGTTTTGGATTGGCTTTGTTGTGATTGGTAACATCTGTTCTGAATTGTTGAAGATGGCCTGCAGAATAAGGAATGGAAGAGTATCTTCCAGCTCTCACAATCAGATATCCAAAAGGCATCTGATCATACCTGTGAGAAATGACTTCTTGTGTCTCCAGCTGATCAGCAGATTAAGGCTTTTTTTCCCTCTATATCAAGGTGATCAAAGTGGATTCACATCTTCCAGCCTTGTCTAGACTGTTATAATCATCTTTAACTCTTCAGGTTAAAATATCAAAGAAAGAAGTCTGAGAAACTGAATATGAATTTACATGCTGATCTCAGCCCTCAAGTTTGTTTTTTGACTTCTCTTGCTGTTACTACACAAGGATCATTGCAGATAATATTATTTATCTGCCATTTATATGCAGTAGAGGCCTGAGAGCATCAGCACAGTTAACCAGCTGATCACATCACTGTGTGAATAGGATGAAGGACTCTCATATTACTGACATCAGAAAAAACCTCATTCTGTGAGATTACAAAATCTTGCTCACATCCCAGCTGGATTGCAACTTTCTTTAAAATGCTGTCTTTCAAATTTGTCTCATAAAAACAATCTGCATTGGAATTTGGGGTCTTTTTCTTTCTTTACCTGAAGTCTTATTAAGAGGAAATAAATTAACTGATACATTAAAAAGAGACAGTGAATAATATGACCTCTTTGAGCCAGTTTTTTTCCATTCAATCATATGCTGCTAGGTTCTTTAATTTTTTACCTTGGATCAATGTGGTACCCTTTCCCATATCTATTGGGTCAGTGAGTAGAATCTAAGAGCAGATAGAGCTGTTAAAGGGCTGTGAATGATCACAGGAAGGGTCCTTAGCAGCCTCAAGGCTTGAACCACACCACTCACTGACATAAAAGGTAAAATTTATTTGCTGAGTGGGATGAGCATAGCAGGTGGGTAGTGGTTTCTATTCCAAGATTTTTATTTTACCATGCACAGACACTGCAGTCACAGTCATACCAACAAAAGCCCTGCTGCTTTGGTCCAGTCTCAGCCTGCACCAGAGGCTTGAGGATGCTGGACATTCACTGCAGCTGGTGACTCTGCCCAAGCCTTAACAGGTGGCCTGGCTTCCACAATTAATAGTGCCAACTTGGGCTCAGATTCCTTCACAGCACTAGGCATTTGAGGCATTTTGTCTTAAATATTTATTGCTTCCCAGGGTAGATGGTCAGCATAAGCTGTGAATAACTTTGTTGATCATGTAGCTGCAGGCCAAACACTTTTGACTCTCTCTTTGTTTAAGACTAAATTAGCTGTCATTATTTTGGCTGCTACGACTTTCTAGCCTCTCCCCTAAGTGTGTTACAAGGATGTAGATTTAACAGTTCAGCTTTGATTGTTACCTGTGATCAAAGCTATTTTTTACACTGCCTACCAGAATCCTCTTAGGAGTTAGATCTGTTCAGATAGAGTCCAGATATCTTGCCAGGTGCTTTTAGGCAGTCCTTGTCCTGTGATAACAGCCGGGGTGTCTATATCAGAGTACAAGCCACTAGCATCTTGAATCCTCTTCTAGCACCACCATGGTACTGATATAAATGGTTTCTGCTTCCTCTCTCTTATATGTATGTATGCATGTATGTATTTATTTATTTATTTATTTGGATTAACTAGAGACAATTTTATAAGTTTTCAATGTGCTGTTGTATCTTACTTTTTCTTGGTCTGCAGCTGGACACTGCATCTGAATTTATGGTGCATTCTATGGATGTTAAATTCTTATTCTTTGATACACCTAAACCTCATTTTGTCGAACTCCATATCTGCATTTCTTTACTAGTGTCATGGTGAGCTATTTACTCTCTTAGGGTCTCCAGTGTAAGCCAGTTTCTCATCTCTTACCTGCCTGCTCCTCTGCTTCACATCCTGTGTTTCCATTTCTTAGGACACCTGCTGTTGTACCAGATTTCTTCTCCTCTACAGTACATTGCTACATTAGACTAATAAATAATTCACCACAGTGAATTAACAATACTTGACTGCTAGCACTGGTCATTAGACACACTATTCTTAGGGCTAACACATGCTTTGTTAAAACAGACATGATGGCAGTTAAAGAAAGGTTTGGACAAATGAATCCTGACAAACCTTGAGACCCTGAAAACTCAGTGAGAACCTGTGGCTCGTTACTAGCAAAGGCAACACCAGGACAGAGTTCCTGACCTACAGAGCTACTGCAGGAGTCTTCCTCTCACCTCCCACAGAGAGGAAGAGGAATCCATATTTGCCTCCCTTTTCCATTTACAGAAAACTCTGTGTAAATAGCACCTTATGACAAAACCTTTGCAAATTCTTGAGCAGCTGACCTTCTGCATCTTGCAGCTGCAAAGCTGAATAATTCTGTCCTAAACTGCACACGAGATTGCAATGACACAAAACATTAACGTTAACTGCTGATGAACCTATTTCATTACTTTTAATAACATTATATCTGTGTTGTCTGCTCAATGCAGTGATAACTTAGTGAAGGAGAATTAATTTCACATATTATCCACATAAGCAATAATGAGGGAAATCAGTTTCCTCTAGAGTTGAGGAGAGAAGTTTAATTAAATTTGGGTATGGGCCAATTGATTTCAGGTTGGTCACTTGCTTTCTGGCTGACAGTGGGACCTTAGGGCTCAACAATAGGTGCAAAATCATGTAAATCCTTGAGTGAAAATGCTCACCCCTGAAGCAAAGTCTTCAGGATATTATAATAGGGGTGAAAAGGGAGCAATTTGAAATTAACTGCACAGAAGACATTTTTGTAAGGTAATTTTTATTAATCTTACGCTCTGGATGGGCTTTGAGTAGCTATGAACACACATGTACCTAGCAAAACATGAGGTAGTATTTCTGGCCAACTTGTAAAAACGCTGCCTAACACAGTCTGTAAAATCTCTGGGATATAAATTCTGGCGTTATGCACAACAAGAAAAGCAATACATAGATATGCAGGCACATGGTAAAGTAAACCTCTGACTCTTGAGTAAAGATGTTTCTTATTGTGTGTAGTCAGACTAGAATGATTAGCAGCTTTGAGTTCATACTGCAAATGAAGTCTGTGTTTGTGGGGAGCAGGTTCAGCGGGCACTGACTGGTTAGTGGGACTAACTGTGATTGTGCCGTGGAATTGCTTCTCATGGAACAAAATCTGTTTGAACACCAAATAATTTAAACACAGGTGTTGTTAGTGTCTTAATGAATTGGCCAGTATAATTGGCTTCTTTGATAAATAATTTAAAAAATATTTTTGAAACAGTGAGTTCTGAAAAAGCAGATGAAGCGGCTAATGAATTAATGAAATATTGAATTGACAGGAGGGGATAATTGCAGAAAAAAACAGGTTTTGATATTTTCACTTTAAAATGCATGAAAATCAAACTGATCTCTAAAATCAAACTGATCTCTAATAAAATAAGTTACTGAAAGATCCAAGCCTCAGCTAAAAATTTCTTCATATTACTTGCTCTACCAAATTAGAAGAATTTTGGACAAAGGTCTTGAGGTTGCTTCTATGTAAAAAAACAGAAAAGACACATAGCAGCATACCTTCAACTGCATAGCAAAGCTTTGGGCTCAATCCTTCCTCTTCTTAGAGGAACAAGGGTTAGACACTGACTTAAGTAGCTGCAGGATCAAGCTGCAAATCATCTACGTGACCTTTACTTTATCACGACTTACTTCCCAGTTCAGGTTAAACTCGGAATCTGCCTGGGAGTATTTTTGTTCCTCAAAGACAAAGGACAATTCTCAGTCTAAATGCTGAATATTGCCAAGGGGCTGCTGTAGGCTCCAGGAGTCTGGCAAAGGCGGGAGTGGAGGAGTGAATTTGTGAAGGAATGAGCAGATTTGTTAAAACTGTACTAAGCTGTTACTGCTTATTAAATTCAATTTGTCAAAGGTGTAGTATAAATTGCTCTATCAGTTGCTTCTAAATGGCATCATTCTGTATGGGAAAGGATAAAGAAAGGTTAAAGCAATGTATTTAACTTCCAATATGCATCTGAAATATGTCGTCCCAGAGAGCTGGGACTGAGACATTCGCCAGTGCAGAAATGCAGGTGCTGTGCCTTTTGTGACCTTCCCCCTCCCCACGTTTCTGGGGCAAATATGAAGTCTGGAAGAAGTGCCTATGAATCCTTGGCAACATATATTGGCAAGAAAGAGCTGAAATTGCTATACTGAGTCATCACATCCAACCACCGGCAGTAACATTGTCAATAGTAAATTGCTATGTTGCAAGACAGCAGGTAGCAAAGGAAGCTCCTAGCAGGGAGAGATGGATCAGAGATACGGTAGATTACATCCCACCAGAGGGGATTATGAATGAAGCCCCAAAGGAACATGAGCAATCTCATGAAATTAGAACAGAAGTATTAGTAGCATGGAAAGAGGCTTTTTCAGTGAAATCCTGCACTCCAATGCAGAGCACATCAGGTGAGACCCTGTATTGTGCCTCTAGGAGAAGCAGAACAGACCTCAAAGCCAAAAGTCAAGAGGGAAAATAATGACTTTACATTACCTCTGAATCCTCATAATTCTAGGCTGCTCCTGCAGAGCTGGCCTGAATTTCTGTGGCCATACACCCAGCACATCCATCGTATTCCAGTCTGGATCTGCCCCTGCCTAGCCCCAGACTGAGCAAGAGCTGGGAAGACAAATTATACAAATGTGTTACCTACAAGCACATTCATCTTGACACAGATATATAATGTGAAAAATATTAGTTTAAATGCTCAGAGCTGAGCAAAGCAATAAACAAATCAAAAGTCACGAAAGAGTCACAAAGGCCTGATGAGGTTTTAAGGTTTTTGGAGGTTTTTGTTGTTGTTGTTGTTTGTTTCTTTTTTGACGTGACTGGTTTCTGAAGTCTGTAAGTATTCTGATATGCAAAAACCTCCGCTAAAGTCTTTAGGTGTTTGGTATACTCATTCGTTTGACAGGTTACCCCCATGTAAATACTGCTATGTAGAAAAACTCTAGACTAGTGAATTTTATTTAGAAAGGCTTCAAACCTGTACTGTATCTTGTCTTGTGGCTGTCTCAGATACGTGTAGTGTTATTATCTTTGCAAATTGGCACCTCTCTCTGCAGAGGTTTGGGTTTTATTTTAATAAAAACAAATAATTCAGGAAGCAGTTTTCTGCCATACAACCTTATTAAAAAATTAACATTTCAAGTGTTGCCATCATCTTTCACACTTTCCAAGTGGCTCAACTCCCATCCCTGTAACATTTTTTCTGATTAGCCTGCTGTCCTGTTTAATCAATAGAGCTACAAAGCCAGCTATCTCTCACTCCATGGTTATCTTTCATTGTACAGTACATAATGCCGCTAGTCCTGCTGATAACAAAGAGCACACAGAGGGAATGTGGCACTGCATGTTTGTTATCTTCCACTCAACTAAACATACCTCTTTTTCTCTCTTGACTCTTATCAATGCAAAAAAATGCGGAAAACAAATTACTCCTGGTGTTAACACTGCCCACGCCAGTTGGGACTGAGATCTTTTGCCTATCTTATGTCTGTGGTTTGCCAGCACTACAAAAGCCTGCCAATTTGATACATCACCTCATCAACCTTTAAGAAGGCAGTGCAAAGCAGTACCACCAGCAGCCACACTCACATGGATGGAGGGAAAACTCTGGGTGCACAGAGTGTAATGCAGAGAGATTGACCCAAAAGCTGTTCGTGCCTGACCCCAGACCTGAAAAAAAAAAAAAAAAGAAAGTAATCCAGTTCTATGCTTTTTCATTTCCTACAAAACAGGAAAGCTGATATACTTAGGTTTCTCTCTTGGTAATAAGAAAACAGCTAAATTGAACCTTTGCTTCAGTTAAAGAACCGTCTAGCTGTTTCCCTTCTCACAGGTTTGCCACTCACAAAGGGCTAAAGTGCCTTGCTCAGAAAAGGATCCTAACATTTTTTATAGCTTTCCTGACAAAAAAACATCCAGAAGGATGTGGTTCTGTCCACTCTGATCTTGAGAATTTTTATCAAGACACATTTAGATGGTGCCTCCAACATATGTGGGAGAATCTGATGTTCTGCAGTTAAACAGAACAATAACCACATATTCAGGCAATATTTGAGGGACACTAAGAAAAACAGCTATTTTTGAGCTGCTCTCAATCTTTATGCACTGGCTCAGCCTTAAAAAAAGTCTTAAAATAATTATGATTATTGTTTTCCATAATATTTTCCTGTTTTCTTTATTCCAAAAGAAAATATTATAATAACTCATTAAAAAAATTCTAAATTTAGAAGCTCCTTAAAAAGAAAATTAATAAATGTTTTCTTCTTTCCTGAGGGCACGATTGTGTTGGTTTATACATGTGCAGTATATGTGTGGGACAGAATCCTTAACTAAGAATGTTTTGAAGAAAAACATCCCATACATGTGTATAACTACATAGCATATCCATCTTTAGAAGCATACATAGAAGATTATATTACATGTTTTGAAACATGAATTTTATCAGAAGGAGGAAAATTTTATAAATGTAGAAAAAATGCAGAAAAATCATTTTGCTCCAGCACTGTATTTGACGACATTCAAATAATCCCCAAAACATGATTATTCTTGTGTGGGAATCCCTTCAAAATTTATAATTGCTAACTCTGTTCCGAACTTTTAGATAAGAGATGATCCTACAATTGTGTTTTATGTCTTGCTTGATAGCATAACCTTTGATAATGTGTCTCAGCAACAGAGTTCAAAGCTTTGCATGGTATTTATGATGTGTTCATAACCCTGTTTCTTTTAGCTCTAGGCAAACATTACATATCTTCATTCAGATTTTTAAATAAATTTACTTCAAGCATGTTGATATAATGCTTGAGTTTGCTTTCTGCAAATATTCATCAAATGAGAAAGACTCCAGATCAGGACTCGAAATGTGAAAAACTCCAAATAAGCAAAATTTTCTGTCTAATAATCAAATATCTTTTGGAAGCTGGTGTTGGATTTTGTTCTGGATTCTGCATTTTTGAGTTCCTTTATGTAGTCTGCTGATTAACTAAAAAAGAAAATATCATGCAGTCCAAAAGCAACATAATATTACTTGATACACTCAACCAGCCAACACAAATATCTGAACACTCTTAGTGAACTGAGCATTCTGTGAAGCAAAATATTTCTTGGGAATAGTTTTTTCACATGATTACTCTTGCTAAAACTGTCCATTGGATAATTTTAATTTGGTTTTTGATTAATTTAAGATTAATTATTTTTTATTGCGACTTGAACTCTAATCTACAGTACTAGGTAATATGTGTTATAATACTGGCAACTCAAGTGTCAGTGACTTATAATTGAAATTTTCCCAATTGGAAAACTGTGTATAGCTGTTCATAACAGTGCCAAAATTAAGTCATTAAGTTTAAAATTTTCTATACTGGGTGTTTGTGTTTGGGTGCTGTGAAGAAGTGTGTATGTCTGTCTACATCTGTGAATAAATAAGCAAATATGTGCACATTTGTAAATGACTGTGAAATTAGAGATTCATCACCAATTTAATTTAATAAATAATGCAAACTGCTAGACTGAGATTTTGCTAAAACATATAAGAGTAAAACTAGTTGGCAGTCCATTCTTCAAAGGCCCTTTTGGAAGTGTGCACTTAGATAGTACAAAGTCTGAATACTTCCACTAATATGTGTCCCTTTTATCTCTTTCTCAATCATATACCCATCAAAATATTTTTAGAAAATAAAGTAAAAGAAAGAAAAGCAAAGTAAAAAAAGTGAAGATGTTTAAATATTTTGGAGGTGGATTCTTAGCTGGTGAAAGTATTTGCAGTTCCCCAACTTCTAAACAAAATCAAGGTATTTTTAGCCAAGTAGTGTGAGTCTGGACTCAAGTACAGTATGTATGAGCTATGGTGTATCCCAGAGTTTATCACAGAGATCATCCCAAATGAGTGCAAATAAAAACTTTATAACAGATATGCAGTTAAGTTATGTTACAAATTTAACATACAAATTATTCCAGAAATGGTTCAGGAGGTTTTATGATTATTTTAATTGATACTGTTATTGCACTTCCTTTCATATTAAAGCTAAATTAACTTGCTATTATGAGGCAAATACATAGGCCTCAGAACAATTACTGTTGCAGTTCTGAACCTCTAAATGATCTAAAGCAACCTGTCTATAAATCACTGTGCTCCACTCTTGAGGTCTAGTATGCACCAGAATATCTAAGCTAGAAACATCTCCTAGTTCAGATGGAAAAAGCTTTTCACCAGTTATTTTCCCTCAAAAGGAACATGCTGCTTCTGCATTCTTGAGAATAAGGAGAACCTCAAACATCTCTTTGTTTCAGAGCTGAGTATTGCCCATCTTCCTCCTTATCTCAATATAAATTGAGAGGAATTTGTGCATTTTTTGGTGAACAAAAAACTTTTTTTTTGTGACAGAACATTAAAAAATAGCAGACACTTGAGGACTGCTCAGAGGTTAAGAGTGCTGCAATGAGTCTTGACAGAGACAGATTAGTAGGCAGAACACAGGTGAGTCAGTCAAAGGTGCATGATAAATGTAATTTATCACATGGATCTGCAATTTACCACACGGATGTCAACTCCACCTTTGTGTGAGTCTCTTGTCTAATGTGGCAAACCTGTTCCCTGTATTTTCATAACAAATGTGACTAGTTAATACCAGGTCTCATGACCAAGTAATTACACTATTTTCCCCTTAATTATTAACCAGAGAAAAACAATGTCAATTTAAGGATACTCGAATTAGGAAGAGATTAATTTAAGTGAAAGAAAGAATTGATCTAGAGTCTGTGTCTTCCATGTAAGTGCTCTAAACAAAAAGAGCAGATCCATAAACAGACTTATGATATATTGTGGTGTGTGGCCCTGCAATATGTATAAGTTATGAGGCCTCTTCAGGGAATGAATCCAGATAACACTGATAAAACTTGTGAGTTTGTGCATCTGTGTGTGTGTGTGTGTGTGTGTGTGTGTGTGTGTGTGTGTGTGTGTGTGTGTGTGTGTGTGTGTGCATGTGGAAGTCAGAGGAGGCATTTTGCTGCACCCTTTAATGGAAACCTAGGATGTTGAATGGCACATTCTGCCTCTATGGTTGACCTGAAAATTGCCAGACTGTCTGTGATACCTTTCAGGGAAGTCAGTACCAGTCCTGGTATCACCACTTCAAGCTGTACTTAAAAACTTGTACCTTGAACAAAATATAGCAAGAATTATATCCTTGGGTATGTGTTATCTAATAGTAAGATAAAATGTGTATCAAATACCACTGTTGACCATGTGCTAAATGCCAGACGGGTAAAATTTTCCTTGCTGCAATCTGGATCTAAAGATCTAAATGTGGCAAATATTAGCTGTTAATTTATAATCTTGGCATTCTGTGGCACGTGGAGTTCAACCAGTACATAGAGTAGTTTACTCTTGCTGAAAGTGCCTCATTTAGAATCACAGAATCATGAAACAATTTGGATTGAAGGAGGCCTTTAAAGGTCATCCAGTCCAACCCCTCAACTTGCCTGATGAACTCCCTAAATAACAGCCTACCTGCTATTCAAGGCAGCAGGAACTTGAAAATTAGGCATTGAAAATCTGTTCTGAATAGTCCTTAAAAGAAATGAGAGAGGAATAATCACCAGTGGTGAGTGATGGAGGTGGGGAGGCAGAAGGACAGAAGCTGTCCCACTCCTGGGGTCATGCCTGAATCAGTAGATCAATAGGGTATCTTTAACTGACTTCATCTTTGTATGATGTGGCAGTGTGATATTTGTGGTAGCTTAGAGCCAGTGTTTTGAAGTTTCCTCCAGTGTTTGAGGAGCAATTGAAGAGCCAAATCTTCCATGTCTGAAAGGAACATCATGGAAGAACAAAAAGGCAAAAGTGAAGAAAATGCAAGGAGATAAGGCAATATTACAAGGAGTAATGGAGGGATAACAAAAGGCTATGATGACAAAGCACAAATCGGAAGAAGAGTGATCAGGTAAGGAATTATTAAAAAAAAAAAGAGGAAAACAAAAAGAAAGAAAGAAACCAAAGCAGAACAGAAAGGTACATTAGAATAATAATACAAACATAGTTTGGCTTTGGGGTTGACATTTGTATAATTCCCTCTTTGGGGAAAGTGTGTTTTCAAATGTAATTATTTTGCAACCTCAAGAGCTATTTATACTTTTGCTGCTAGCAAGAAATACTTTTGCTTCATGACAATACAGTTAGTAGTTTTGTTTATATTTATATGCAAATAGTGTTTATTTTATAATAGTGCTTAATACTAAGATTGCCATCTCAGTTCAAGCTTGTTTCTAATTTTCCTCCAGTTACACCTTTTACATTAAAAATAAGTTCATACACTTCACCCTGAACTGTGGCATATTAATATGTCATGCTACCATAGCAATGCCTATCTATGGATTTCAAAAGATCTTGCAACACTAAAAGAAGATGCATTTCCCAATCTCTTATAAATCATAAGCCATGGAACAGAAAAAAGAAGATCCCTCTCAGGGATTTACTTGTATCAAGAAACAGATTAGTAAATGAATAAACTAGGCTTGTACTCAAGAGTTATCTTTTCTTGTTTTTGTTGATATTGTTCCACGCAAATCTTGTAGTGGAAACATTTTGTCTTTTGAAGTTGTGTTTGCAGAAAGGAAGAAACAATCCAAACACTTAGGCAAACCTCAATCATACTTTTCCCAGCGTGCTTTTTCTATTTCAGAGCTAGGCAAAGGAACAAAAGTCTATGAAATGAATGTAAAAGACACACACAGGGAGGATCAACTTCTTTACCTGTAAAAGGTTGTAAACAGACTTTAGCCTACACAGACTGCCACTGCTACCAAAGGACATCCTTGAAATCACGAAATAACTAATGTCAGAGGTGGTAGCAAACTGGGCTTCAATAGCCATTGAAGTGATTTATACAAAGTTGAACACTTCAAAGGAGGTAAATTTTTTTCCAAAATATCTTTTTGCCTGGTACCTGGGTCACTGCAGTGGGAATGTTATACATAAATTGAAATCCTTTCAGTATGAGAAGGGACAAAGAGCTGAAATCTACCACCTCTCCTCAAGAGCATCCTGCCAGGCTTTTGGGTGAAAAGAAATGATTGTCTCTGACTGACTACAAAATTAATTTCATTGGAATGAAATACTTTAGTGACTGTTCCTGAGAGAGGGTCCATGGGGTACAGACCCAAGGAAAGAGGCACAGCTGCCTTCTGACAGAAGCATTTTCAATATTTTTAGAAAAAGGCACTTGCCTGCAGATACAGTCCCCTGGAAAACAAGTTCAGGGCAGTGTCTGGATCAGAGCTCCTGTCCAGATGAGCATTTTCCTTTTGGAACCTGATCTATAAGAAGCTACAGTTTCCAGAGGTGCTGTGAGACCACCTCCAAACTCACTGTTTATAAGAGCTCTCACAGGAAGGTGCCTTTTTTCCTCATTTTATAGGTGCTTAGTCAGAATCCCCAGACAACCACGAGTATCAAAACCAGGCACACTTGGCAGTACACAACACACAAATCCAGAACTCCTCCAGGGACCTGAAGTACAATAAGGTAGAAAAAAAGTTAGGAATAGATTCTAGGTATATCCAGATTTAGGTTACAGCTGGGTAAGGGTTTTAAGGATGACAGTTTGGAGCATAAAGGTTTAAATTTCTTCTTTTTCCTATAAATCTGATTCCTGACTGGCTGTCTCCTTGGCCATGACTTGTGTAGAATTGCTGAGCCTTAACGCTGAGGCTTCTGATGGCAAAATACCAATGGCTGTTAAAGTGCACCAATTCTTTTATGCACCTAGCTCTAGATGCCCAACCTTGAGCAGTAATTTTTAACAATTTTGGCACAAGATCTGATGGATACACTGGCTCCTTCTGACACACAGGTGCTTTGAGTCTAAATTCCCAGAATATTACCAGCAAAGCTTTATTTTATGTTGTTTCTCCTTGCTGTTTAACCACTTATCCTGGGCCACTCAATGTTTAATTTTATTGGTGATGAGGACTGATGAGGAAGATGAAGAGGGGTATCTTCTTAGGGCTGGCTAGTGAGAGGTTTATCTGATAGCAAGACTAACAAAAAAGTTTGAAAGAAATTTTTGCTTGAAGGGTCTTAGGATCAGACTGAGAGACTTATATGTGTTTTCAATTTATATATGTGAATATATAAAGCAATAGGCTTGTGCATGCTTTACTTTGACATGTTATTGCTTTCCTGGTATTTTTCATTAAGCCTGATGCCAAAAGCTCCTGAGTTGCAGATTACTGGAGGCTGGGAGAGTAACCTAGGTGAGCATCTCGCTATGCTTGCCTTCCTCTTACACTTTTTACAAAGCACTTAGGGAATTGGGTACTCTTGGAAACAGAATGCTAAATTAGTCTGACCTTGTCTCTGACCAGGTACAGCTGTTCTCACATTCCTTAAAAATGCTGACATTTAGCATTTGTAAGTCATTTTTATAAGGCAGCATTACACTATTTCCTTGTATAAAACGTTAGATCAATATTAAAGTTGTTCCATGCATGATGTAATGGAAACTTCTGTTCTGCTGCAGAATGTTTCATAGAAGAGCCTGCAGCCTGTGGTACTGGAAACCTGGGGGGAACTACCTTTGTTTTCACATGGACAGTTCATGAGCCCATACCATTCAAAAGATCCGTGCCTTGGGAATAAGTCTTCAGGTAATTTGTGTGGGATAACAGAAAACCAGAAGCAGGATCAATGTGAGGAGAAAGAGGAAAGAAGGCTTAGGGGACTGGAGGCAGGGAGCCTGGGTGAGCTCAGTCCTCTTGCACTTCCCACATGCTGCCCACTTGATTTTATCCATATGAAGACCACTGGTAATTGGATAAAAACAAGGAAAAAAACCCAAAACAAACAACCCTCATATTTCAAGGTTCTCACTGATTTATAAAAAAATAGTTTAAAAAATTTCAGAATTATTTATGTGAAATTTGCCTTAAAAACCAGAAGTACCCACTGACAATGTTTGATGAACTATGTCTTTGTGAAATAGCTTTGCTTTTTTCAATATGGAGTGCCATATATTAAGAGAATGTATATTTTAGGAATTGACAGAAATACTTTTTTTAACTTCGCCTATTCAAACAAAATTTCAATATGTCATGCACCATGAAAAAGGTCACCTAATTATAGCAGTTTTTCATTAACTCACCTGGTTCCTGCCTGTACATGCACAAGCCATTCATCAGGTGGTGTAGCCTATTTAATATACCTCAGCTGTAACATCTGTATGCACAGGTTCAGTAATAATGTTCTGCATCTACCTTTATATTTGTTGAAAATTTATTTTATTAGGAGATTCAAACCAGCACACAGAACAAAACCACCCACAGGCTGTTCCTTAGGTCTTCCAGACATTTATGCAGGTGTGGAAGTTTATGTATTTGAAATAGCTGATGACATTTTTTCCACCTTTTCTTTTAATGAGAAATGGCCTTTAAAAAAATTAATAAAATCAGCACGGAAAGTCTGCAACATTTTCAACACATAAATAAATACGATATCTGAAAGAGAATATTACTCTATTTACTTGTCTTGTGGTCTCTTGGCAAGGTTTTGGTAGCAGGGGCACTGCAGCCCCTGATGAAGACCATGGAGATCCACAGTGGGACAGATACCAGCCAGCGTGAGAACTCCACTCCAAAGCAGGTGGATGGCCAAAGGCAGCCGTGACCTTTGGGAAGCCTGTCCTGGAGCAGTCTTCTGGTGGAATCTACAATCCATTGGAAAGAGAAGTCCACACTGGAGCAGGCTTGCTGGCAGGACTTGTGACTCCGCAGGGGCCCTACACTGGNCTTCGTCTGTGTCCAGCAGAGCCAGCGCCAGCTGGCTCCAGGATGAACCTGCTACTGGCCAAGGCCAAGTTCATCAGCCATGGTGGTTGTTTCTCTGGAATAACAGAGTTAAGAAGGGGGAGGGCAGAAAACTTGTGCAACAACCTGTAACAGGAGAGAGAAAACAGGGTGAGAAACAACTCTGCAGACACCANCCGCAGGGGCCCTACACTGGAGCAGCCTGTTCCTGAAGGACTGCAGCCCATGGGAGGGACCCACACTGGAGCAGTTTGTGGAGATCTGCAGCCCCTGGGAAAGACTCACACTGGAGAAGTTTGTGGAGGACTGTCTCCTGTGGGAGGGACCCCAGGCTGGAGAAGGGGAAGAATGAGAGGAGTCCTTACCCTGAGGAGGAAGGAGTGAGAGACAACTTGTGATGAACCAATGAAACAAACTCTTTATCTCTCTTCAGGATAGAGACATTCCATCTCTTGTGGGCAGCTTCTCTTTCTTACTGCATTCTTCACATTCTGTGAGCTAGCATAGAAGGAAAGGTTGGTTTTCCAATTCCTGAGCAAGCTGTCCCTCACAAGACCTACTAGCTCCCTGAGCAAAGCTTTCATTTGATGGATACAATTCTACCTTATACTGCTTGCTTTCTCTCCCATGCAAAATTAATTTTCTAGTCCCCTTTACCCTGCAGAGGTACAACTTACATTGGAGATTTTATTTTCTCCTGGCTTACAATAGGCCTTGATCCTGCTCCTCTTTGTCAGGAGATAAATGTGACGGGATACAATAGTAGAGCAGAGAGAAAATGAAGCCTTAAAGGTCTCAAAATCCTTAGATTAGCAGCTCAAGCTTTTTTTGGTTAAGCATGGAGAGGATGAAAGACAAGCTACCTAAGGCAGCAGGTTTCATGGAAGCAAGTAGCTCCCCATTACTTAGCAAAAACAGGCACAGCATGCAAATAGTCAAGCAGCAGCAAACACAGTAGTATGAACACAACCAAATGACACTAACGAAACAACACAGGAAACATAACTCAAATCTTGCAAAGACAAGGAGAGAAAATAGGAAACCTCTTGGTGAGACAGCATACAGTGTCATTGCTGATGGTTCATATATGCCTGCATGCCAGCTGTTGGGTTGCCTGGTCCTGTGTCCCTCCCATGCAGGATCAGAGCATCTCTCCTATGCTGCGTCCAGCCAGGCAAAAAACTATTTGTGTCCAAGCATCTATAGCACAGCCTTATGTCCAAGCCCAAACATCTCCTAGACCTGTTTGCCTTTTTAGGTCCTTTCTGCTGGACCTAAAGCATCCCAGCTTCTTTATCCAGCTGTAAGATGAGGGAATTTATTTCTGGTTGCAAGAGCCAGAGTAGGGCCTGAGTGCTCTTGCACAGATGAGTGATGCGACCAGTGCAGGGAGATAGCAGAGAAACTTTTGACATAGGCAGCTGAACTGTTAGACCTCTGCAACATCAGATATGATCTGTAATTTTATCAGGATATGGGTATGAAGCCTGCTTTATTTAAATTTCACTGCATAACTTAAATTTCTAAAATGGAGTCTAACTTAACGGTCTATGGAAAACAGATCTGCAGCACTCAGAGTTTGATTTCTTATTCCTGTTTACTGTTAGATGGAAAGACACAAAAATCTGTGATGGCACTCCTTGCAATGCTATCAGTTGTTTGAAGAGATACAATGAGAGTTAAAGAATATCCATATTATTTTCACTACAAAGAAAGACTTGTTCTGGGGTCTGCAGGGCATCCTTCAGGTGTTAGGGGTGTGTGTGTGAAGCCTTGTCTCTTCTTTCTATCTATTTCAGTCTAATAAAAGATGTTAGATCTCCCTGAATCTTTGACTCTCTTCTATCCTTATATCATAATTACAAAAAATTACTTTCTACAGAGGCAAAAACGAAGGACTTTAAAATTCCTTAAAAAGAAAAATGAATTCAGGAAGGGCTATTTTTAACATGCTAGGCACAGATTTTTTCCACTAGAGATAATTAATCTCTAACTTTGCCCACAAAATAAATGTCCAGAATTAACCCACTCCCACCAAAAATAAGAAGCTTGTAACAGATGGGAAAAGTCATGAGACTCAATGATTAGTACTTCAGATTAAATGTCTTTTTCATAAAACAGCAAGCAGCATATCTACTTCATGACAGTCGTTACTATATCAAAGTACTCAAAGCAGAATACAATTATATTGAAAAAAAAAGAAATATACTTTTTCTCCTTATGAAAAGAAAGTTGTCAAAAGAAGGAAAAAAAAGAATCTCCCGTGAAGACAGATCCTGATGAGATGTATGATCTTTTTTGTTCTGGAGAGGGGAGGGGAGAAAGAGAATAGAAGAGAGGAAACAGAAAAAGCAGCCCCAGGATAACAAGCTTTGTGTGAAGCAGAAAATCATACCCTTTGAGGGTCATTTTCTTTGAGTTGCTGCCTCAGGGAGAAAGGAGACAGAGATTAAACATTGGAGGGAAAGTCCACGTTTGCTTATGAAGCATCACTCTGCTCTGAAATGCTTTGGAAGTAGAGAGTCATTTTTGGTCCTTTGGGGAATGTGCAGATCCCTGTAAACAGTCTGGGCCAAATTGTGCCCTTTACCTCCAGCCCACTGGCCCAATGTGGTGAGGGACTGGCTCAGGGAGGAGGTGAGGGAAGGTACAGGATGCCGAGCATCACCGGGATGCTGAGTGCAGGGGCTGTGCCACCGGCTCTGTCCGGGAAGAGCACAGCTTCTAAACAGGGATCTGTCCTTCCAGCTGTCCTTTCCCGGGGTAACAGCCAGCCCTCAGGCGTGTGTGGGAGCACAGCCTGCTCACTCGGGAGCGGCTTTTGCAAGGGAAGGGAGGCTGTTCCCACTAGGTGGAGCCTGAACCCTTCGGTCCCGCGCTGGCACTCCGCACAGAGGGGCTTTTGCCTGTCTCAGTCCAAGCAGGAAGCCGTTAGACAGAAACCTGAAGGCTTTTTTAGGGAGTAGAAAGGTCATGAGATGTTTTTCTGGGGATTTTAATTTTTTTTTTTTTTTTTAATTTTATAGTAATGCCTGTTGTACATTAAGGTAGATAATGAAACCATCGCATCCATCCAGATGCTCCATAATGCAGCTGGTACCACTACATATATGCTTTTAATCAGGTACACTTAAATTACTGCTAGTTCCTAAGGAAAAAAAAAAGAAAAAAATTTGTGGAGGCAATGGCATTGCTTGAACTGTTGAACCACTGGGCATGAGGGACACTTCTTCAAAGCCTGCAAACAGGAACCAAAAATAATGTTGCAGAACTTCCCCTGGATCAAACTGCCTGAGTGTTGTATAAGTGGAATTGTATATCCTTGATGTGGGATTGGGAAAAAAAAAGTAGAAAAACGTAGATGGAAGGCAAGTGCATGGGCCTGCAAATACAGGTTCAAATAATCATGGTTTGAATAATCAGGCTGCAGCCCATACTTGTGCCAAAGTTGGTAGGTCAGACCAAGCTCTTTGGCTGACTCTGAATGGATTAGCTGGCAGTTGCTGAAAACCCTGCCCAACAGTTTCATTTCCATGGCCTTTTTGGAAGAGGCACTTTCTTTGCTTTGCACAGGAGTTCTTCTCCCCAGTGTGTTCTGAGTCAGGAGTGGCAGGACTGGCTGGACAATGGTGATTGTGTAGCATAGTAGCCTTTTAGGTTTCAACCTTTTCTTCTTCATAGGGTCAAAGATAAACCTCTTAGATGCTTTGAAAAGCATGACCCCTGTCTCTGGAAATAACTGAGGTGTCCAGCCCGCATCAAAGAAACCTTTCCTTCAAAAACATTGTCAAAACTGAGATTTTTTAAAAAAGCTTTTGGCTCTGATGAAAGCTGAATGATGAAATCGGTATGTATTTGATGGGAAGTGTTCCAGCCAGCTCTAATAAGGAGCACTACTCAGTATTTTAATGACAACCTTCAATAGCAAAACTCTATTTTGGCTCCTTTATGTTCCTACCACTGTACTACCGGGGCAATCTCCCAGTCTTTAATGTATTTTTTCCTCACAGTATACCTGGAAAATGCTATTGTCCCGACTTTACAGATGAGAAATGGAAGCACAGGAAGGTGAGGCAACTTACTGAAGATCGTACAGTCAAGTTTGCAATGGAGAAAAAATCATTCCCCTTGTCCTAAATCATAAGCTAGTGTTGCAAGTTAGTGTTATTTTTCTCTTATATGACCCTGATCAACTCTGTCTAGAATTTGAGAGTATGCATAACCTGACGCATCATTCACCCCCTACCTAAGAAATGTAAGACAGAGATCCTTTGTAGATGAGGTCTATGGGGTCCTATGTCAGTTGTTGAGGTGCCCTAAAAGAGTTGTTATGTATTTACAAAAACCAGAAAAACTCCAGCCCTTTCATCCTTGTGTTTCTATCTTCCTTCTTCCTATTTCCACGCTGTATTTTTGGGGCTTACTGCAGGTGCTATCTATAAACTCCCCCTTCAATTTTATGAGAAGTTTTTATCAGGTGGGAAAGTCTCTCTGAAAAAAGATAAAAATGTCAAAGACAGCCAGACAATATTTGGTTATCTAGAGAAAAATATCTGTTTCTTACAGGGAGTAGAGGAAGCAGCAGAAACTATACTTAAGGAGAAAACAGAAGCATAATTACTTATGTTGTTTGAAATCCATGAATGCCTAATTTGGTGCCCTCACCTGAAATGGAAGACCATCAGCCTTTTCTAAGTGAGAGTGCTGATATTTTCCACTAGTTATCAGTTTTAAAGCAGTGACAGGATTTCAAAAGGAAAAAGATAAATACAATTTTCTGTTGAGAAATACAGTCTGTAATTCAGAAGACATTGAGGATGCAGGAAAAGAGTGACAACAGGCCAAGTGTGAATTGTCAGGTATGATTTTGTTCTTCAAGTGAAATGTAAAAATGATGATGTGGTGTTATGCATGTTCCCATGTTCTTTGTTTATATGAACTTCTCAATATTTCAAGCTGAATTAATGACATTTTGCAGTTTCTTGTTTATTTTTCTGTCAGCAAGTGACATGGGATGATCAGTGTACAGTTTTGTGGTTTCATTTTGCTTTCACTTTCTTTGTCCTGTGTTTTGCTTGAGTATACATGACTGGATATGATTACTTGCATAAAGAATTCTGTGAAGGGTAGTGTCTTGGTTTTGTCTCAGAAGACAATAATTCTTCTAATCTAGGTACACAACTGGCACCTGACTGTGCTACCTCCTTTCATTTATAAATAGTCTCAGCACTGCAGTACAAAACTGCCTTTGTACAAAACTCTAGGCATGGAGAAGGAAGGCTCTGGGGCAGCTAGTGTCTGTCTTCTGCCTTAAACAAAGAGAATGCAGGGTGACAGACCTGTGGGGAGTTTTGAAGGAAGTAGAGTATTGCCTTTGGCACTCACTGAAATCCTCAAATGCATCTGACCTGTGTCCACAAAGGGTCACTATGGTCAGACTGATTGAGGCAGAGTCTGATAGGATGGGGTACAACCTACCAGACAATTTCTTAGGGACAATAGTACATAAGGGTCTCAAAATAGTTCCAGCTGTGAGCTGGTTTATGGTCTGTGGAGATCAGTGTATCCAGCTTTAGCCTGTGCTAGAGACCCCCTGAAGTCCCTTCCAGCCTGAATTTTTCCATTTCTCTGTGATGATCCAGTGATCCTGGAGTCATAAAGGAAGGAAAGTCCTGGCAGACTTCCATTCTCTCCTGTCTTCTCCATGGCCCAAAGAGCTGCTGGCTCTTGTGCAGTCATAAGTGCTGGGAGATTGTGTTAGTTACTGATTTAAAGGAGATATTCCTTGAAGTCATCCATATATTGCTGGAATCCTAGTTAATCTCTTTCTGTGTTTTCACATATGTTCAGATAGAGTTTGAATAGTTTGGAGAAAAGGGTTTGGAGACCAGGATTTTTGAAATGGAGCTGCAACTTCTGCAAAGATCTTGAGATTTAGAATAGGGGTTTCTTCAGCTGTGTAGAGACTGTATTTTTTGCATGTTAGTACTAAGGTGGTTCTAAGACACATTGCTAGGAGGTGAACTTGGCAGTGCCAGGTTAATGGTGGACTCGATGACCTTAAAGATCTTTTCAAGCCTTAATGATTCCATGATTCCACAGGTTTGCACAAGTGGATGCTAGTGTAGGCATGTGAAAACATAATGAACAAGAGTTAAACACATATGTAATTCCTACATCTAATTTTATTACAGGAAATCTTTACCTCTTCCTTTTTCTTAGACCGTGGGAGCATTATATTTTAATTTAAGTATCTGCTAGTAGTGAGGAAACCAAAACTAATTCATGGCCTAAGAACATCCTTCATCACTTCTTGCTTCTTGTCAGAAAAACAATTCCCTGCCATGGGAAGCTTGTGCCAGGAATTTCCCTGCAGGCCTAAGTTTCCACTGCCTTGGAACATCAAAATGTTGAACTCACAGTCTGGAGAGAGAATTTTCTTTCCAGAGAGTATGAAAGTCATCTTGAAGTGGTTTTGCAGTGGCTCTTTATT